>OY720326.1:18739200-19081700 GCA_963082935.1 Malus x robusta
ACACCAAAAATGCCAGTGCTGGGTACACGTCAAACACTAGAAGAACTATTAAACCCACTCAAAACCAACAAACCCAGCAACAAAAACAACAAAACGATGACGATGTCGATGACAGAGAAGAAGAACAAGAAAAAGGGGAAGATGAAAACAGAGCACAAGGCCGTGGCCGAGGGAACTGGACGATAGTGCTGTCGTCGAGCTTGTGGGTCTGCTCACCGGAATCGGCGTCGTCCTCTTCAACTACTCTGTATGTTTGATTTTTACCCATTACTCAATTGTCCATTTTTGCTTTTCTTGCTTGCTTGTTTGCAAAGTTTTGAGCTTTTATCTGAAATTTTACAAAAATTGTAAATGTTCATGAGATGCATTAGCATTGTAGTCTGCTAGTGATCTTTACGTGTTTTTGTCATTCGTTGTGAGGATGTTAAGAATTGCTCACATAGGAATGTGTGTTGTCCATCTGTTTGACTTGAGTGTTGCAACATGTGAGGGGCACGTGAGGTTATGAAAAACTGTAAGTTAAGGAACCTTGCATAGACTTACAAGGAGTCAAGCTACTCTCCAATTTCCAATTTGGGGCGGAACCTCAAGTTCTGTCACTCATTACCTATTTTTGCTTTGCTTTTTTCTTGCTTGCTTATACATAAAGTTTTGAGCTTTTTCTGAGATTTTGATATGAATGGGAAGGTTCATGAGATACATGATGTGTTCTGGGGTGGGATGCCGCAACGGGGAGCTTCGTTGCCATAATAAACTTGCTTCAAGATGCTCTTGAGGATGGTTCACAAGATAAAAATGGCAATGAGCAAGGAGGAGAAAAAGGAGAGAATTTATTAGTGAAAATGGAATGCCTGTTTGGGTTTTTGATGGTCTCAAGCTGCATCACGTCCTTTTTCAAGGCAATTGCTGCTTGTGTCACACTTGGACTGGGAACTCGTTAGGTCCCGAAGGTCCTAGCGTTGAGATTGGAACTTCTGTAGCAAGGGTATTGGTGCTGTGTTTGATAAAAGTTCACAAAGAAGGCTCACTCATGTGGCTGCTGGACTTGCTTCTGGTTGGTATTGAGTTTCGTGTATATCTGTGCTGCCATTATCAATGCATGTTTGCCCTCATTGTAATTGTTGTTGTTCTGTTTTGACAAGGTTTAATGCTGCTGGTTTCCGGTTGTTTCTTTGCCGTAGAGTCAGTCCTATGGCCATCACCACCTGATTCCTCATCCATTTCACTTGTGAATACCACTTCTATGGTCATACTTAGTGCTGTGATAGCTTCTGTATCAGAAGTTGGTCTTGGTTCTGAACCAGCCTTCAAGGTCTCATACTATGACTTCTGCTCACCTACTCGTACGCCATCATTTATCTGTCGATTCTTGAAAATGATACATATAAAAACCTGGATTAGTTGCAAATGCTAATTAACTATTTTTTATTAGGGCCAATTTATGTGCTCTTAACTACTTTTTGGTATGAATAGTTGCACCTTCTTATATGCAAATGCTAAGAACAGTTGTTCACGTGCACGTAAACTGTAAGTTATTAATACATGAAGTTGAGCATGAATCCTGTGGTATGTGTGATGGAATGGATTTTTCATGGAAAAGAGTTTCCAAGGGAAGCCAAGATAACCATGGCAAATGTGTATCTTCACGTGTTCTTTACACATCTAAGCTATTACTAGCAAAAAGACCCACGTGATGTTGTGGGTGTTTAAAATATTGTGAAAATATACAATAGAAAACAGAGGTTATAGAAGTTAGATTTATAGCTAAGTTCTTTGTTATCAAAAGATTGGTTGCTCACTGTTCAAAAGATAATTTCAATATGGACAAAGTCTAACGTCTAAAATCAATCAAATTAAAAAGGTCTCTCAAGCGTAGGCGCAGTACTGCTGTGTTTGTCTAGAACACCATATAAACAAAGTTTATATTCTTATAATCATATTACATCTATATATATACATGCATAGTACCAATATATTTAAGCATGCCGAGATTAACAAAGATCCTCAGTTCATACTCCGAGCATAAGAAATCAGGTCTGTAACAAGCCTGAAACGGAAGGAGAACTTGTCATAAATTATTTCGTTGAAACCTGTGACAGCAATGCATAAAGAGTGCTTTAATCAACAAAGTATCTGCAGAAGCTCAGCATAAAACACGATGGGGATTGAAGTAGAGCAACTTTTTATAATATTCAAGGTTTAATCCAATGCCATACGTACCATACACCCACACTAATACAAAGAGAGTGCTTTATATATATCCTCTCAAAATTACCTCAATATACCGCTTAATTTAAAACAGAGTGAATTGCACTATATGCAATTGAAAAATAAAGAAAAATTAGCAAGTCAAACGAAGAAAAGATGGATTCAAGCTGTCCATTATAACACATAATACGAATTACTGATGTGTATGAGCATATCAGTTTAAGACAGTCACTATCACATACATTTAAATTGATTTTTCACAGACATGATCTTTATAAAACGAATATGTGTTCAAGTAGCAAAGGAGCAATCCATAGTTTAATGTTTCATAAGAAACCCATGAATACGTATGAGCATAGTTGGTTTCGTATGCCATGCAGCAGTCAAGGTGTTTGTTACCAATTTTGCGGTTCCATTGGGAAGTATTTGTACATTGAAATATAAAAAGTTAAGTATACAGACTCTATACCTCTCCCAAAGTAATGCTTGGAATGCAACTGATGAAGAAAAGTGCCACTCTCTACCTATCGTCCTGCAATAATCAACAAATTGAAGTTCAAAAACAAAGCCTCAGTGGTTCAATTAACAAATGGTTATGTGTTACTTGGAACAGTACATTTCTCATTGATGACCCCCAACTACTCCTCCACGTTTGCCTCTGCATACGCCTCCTCCGCTGCTGCTGCTCTTTTCCTTCCATGAAAACAACTACTCCTCTCCTCCTCTGGTTCAAGCCTCGAGTGGCCTATTACCACCTAATTTGACAGAACCTGGCCGGAATTGAGCTCGCCGCCTCTGTAAATTCGTCGGAAAACGCAGCAGTTGGGATTTGAACTGAAAATCGTAAATTTGAGGCAGATCTTCAGATGCAATAGGTGTAGAATGTGCCTGAGCTCATGAGGAGTTGGTTAAGACCAAACTCGAGACTGGCCATCGCCGAAATCGTAGAAGTCGTCGCCGGCCTATTGAACCATCAGAGAGAAGGCAGTGGCGAGTGAGTTCTAGAATCTAGATAGAGAAAGTGGCTCGGAGGAGGAGAGGTGAGAAGGAGTTTTAGAGGGTGGGTATTTTAGTGAGAGAATGAGAGAAGCCAGACACTCTCTGGCGGAGAGCATCGAGCTAGAGGAAAGAGAGAACGGAGAAAGAAGAATAAGAAATTAAAAAAATATACAGCAGGGACACAATCGGAATTAGCGTTAAAGTGCGAGGGCAAATAAGGGAGAACACTGTATATATAAGAGTGCTGATAAATCCACCTCATTGTCTTATTTCTTCACCCATATTTTATTATAAATTTTAATGTCAATTTTAGCCTCTTGTAAAATGACATGTAAGGACCAAAACAAAAATGTACTGCAAATTGCCAATTTCCTTATGCCCACTGCACATTGCCGGATTGCCCATTTCCTGATGTCAGTTCACCATCTCTGTAAAAGAAAACATTTCTTCTCTCTTTCTAAAACTTTAAATACATAACCCACTCATTGAATTCCATTGCAATCTGCAATTCTTGAAATTCATAGGAAAAATAAAATATCTAGACTATGCAAGGAACAAGAAGATGGGTGGTGAGGCAGTTTTGCTGCCATGGTGGTGTTCCGATGGTTGGGGGACCTGAGTTGGGTGTTGGGAGTTGGCGTGGCACTGCAGCGGAGTAGGGGTGTCAAGGGCTGAAATCACATTAGGGTATTTTAGGAATGATGGTGGATGAGAAAAGAGTGTTTTCTTCTTTTAACATTTTTGGTGGGTGAAAAAATAAAATGGGGTGGAAAAATAAGATAATAGGGTGGGCGTAATTAATAAAAAGTTTATTTGGCAAATCATTATGCTGCTCACACTTATAAATAATAAACATTAAGTTATACGTGTGTGTATATATATATAATCATGACTATATTAAAAGACAAATCAATAAATAATGACATATATGTAGAGCACGTTTCTAAGCCTTCTCCGTTATTTCAATTTTTTTTTTATCAAAACACTATTTCAAATTTTAAAGGACTACAGTATGTAAAGCTTGATTCTTTTCTATTTTTGGACCCTACCGGATGACATTTGTGAGATTTAACATTAGGTTCAAGAATTGAGGGAAGAGAAGTATCAAGAAATTCACAAAGTTGCATTTTGGTATCCTCTTTTTGAGTAATATGCAACTTTTCAGACTTATCTTTAAACTCCAATAGAAGGATGTCCACACATGTCCACACATGTCATTCAAAAGTTCATGGTTATGTAACAAACGTTTTATCTCTAGCTTCCAAAATTATTCAAGTTTCTTTTTACTCCTCCTGACTTCGAATGGACAATTTATGAGCCGAGATCTTGAGTTTCTCTTTCTTTCATCAAGTGATGTTTTAGAGGCTCAATAATACCCATCTCTATCGCAACCAATAACAACATATGTATTTGTCTTAGATCTTTTAATAACGGTCACAAACCTTTGCATTAATGTTATCTTACGAACTTCACCAATGAGGTCTTCTCGACTTCAAAATATTTCGCCAACAAAGAGAGCGTTTTATCGGGCTCATCAATTGTTGATTGACTTCCTATATATCATACACCTACACCTACACACACACACACACACACACATATATATATATATATAATATATATACATATACTTTTTATCATAGGGCTATACATATTTTAGTTTTCTTTTATCTTTAATTGAAGAGTTGTGTACATTTTGGTACGTTACTGAGTGCTACGGTGACTCACCAGGTGTAGGTTAGCTGTCTTTGTCAAGATTAAATTTCATTGAATGAGCTGCTGATCAAATATGAATATAGTAAGATGGAAAAAAAAAACTTTGTACATAAAGCGCGTAAGGGATGACTGGTGAGTTGTGACTTGTGAGCTGTAATGAAAGTTATGAACTGATGTTGGTGTGCCCTTATTTTGTCTTTCTTCATATGTGTGAATGCCTTGCATTTTTATACAGGAAAAGTAAGGTTCTTGAGTTGGGTAATTTCATTTGTCCGTTTTTTTTATTCGACATCTCGGTTGGATTGTCTGGAGCATATAGAACTTTTGTAACCTTTGTGTAAGTCAGGTCATCTAGTACAATTGCTGAACTCAAACTGATCTAGTCTTAACGGGCAACTACTCTCTCCTCTCCCTTGCTTGCTTTTCATTCCCAATTTCTACCTCTGTCTGTCTTTTATTTAGTTTAGTGCCTAGATAGATAAAAGAGAGATGGTGGATCATGACTCGCTTACCTGGGGCAAGACACATAATTTCAGGCGGAGTTATGAACTCTCTTATGACCTCTTGATAACTTCAAAAATAAAAGTGGCAAACTAGCCCATTGATTATTAATGAATAACTATTAAGACCTGTTTAGTTTGATTCTTATCATAACATGGTGGTGAGATTGATAGTTTTAATGATTGTGTAATACATTATGCTGATATCAAACTAAATGACTCTGAGACTTAATGATTTTTTATTAATAGTCCAATAACTTGATTTGTCACCTGTGCTTGGAAAGTCAGATACCAAATCTTATTCAATCTTTATTTATGAACAACTATATACTTTCATTTTTAATGGGGATAAATAGTAGCAAGTCCCGACTATTTATCATTTTTGAACTCAGAGAGACTATGGAGAGTTTCATTTTACTCTCCACGATTTTGTAGTGTGAAATGCATTTTTTTTGTGTCAAAATTATCAACGAAAGTGCTTGGAAATCTCTTCGCAAAACGCGTAAGAGCAAGTCCACCCCTAAGGACTTTGTGCCAGCACCCAGCGCATTTATCCACTCAAGTGAACAGTAATAGACCCCAGTAAACAGTAATAGGCCAAAGCATCTCCACCCCTAACAAAAAATAGCCTAGTCCATTTTATTAAAATATTAGTATTTTTATTATAAAATAATAATTTTATTTTTAATTTCTGAATTTATAAAAAATAAAATAATATTTTTATTTTCTCCTTCCCATCACCGCCATTATCGTCGAACAACCAGCGGCGCAGAGGGACCTTGAGAGGCGGGGAGGTGGTGGCGCAGAGGGACCAGACAACGGCTGCGGCAATGAGGGGAGGAGCGGGAGGAAGTAAGATCGGATGTCGACGGTGCCGATGAAGATTGAGTAGGTGAGGTGGAGGAGGAGGAAGGCGAAGGAAATCCCCAGGAGGAGGAACGCGTAGGAAATCCCCAGGAGAATGGAGATATGGGTTGCAATGGTGGGGTGAAGTTGGCTGGCGCGGAAAAAAAAACAAAAAAAAAGGTCCCTGATGTCATACAGGCATCAGATAGGCCGGTCCCAAACTCAGTAAAAAATGGGCTGGTCTGGAGACTGGCACGGGCTAGGTGCCAGGCAAGTTTGTGGGCTGGAATGGATTGACAGGGTGCCAGCCTTATTTTTTAACTGGGTGCTGGGCTATTCCATCCCATGTGCGCCCTTTTTATAGTCATTGCTTTCCTGAATAGCCTTTGGAACTTTGTGCATCTAGTCAAAAGCCAATTGTAAGTAGATTCTGAACTAGTCTCCCTCTCTCCCCCCCCCCCTCTCTCTCTCTCTCTCTCTCTCGCTTGCTTTAATCTCTCTGCAACTACTACTTCCTGGATCTGAAAACTAGAGGTTATGGATATGTCCTCTTCTTCTTCTTCATCCGCAGCTGCTCTTGCTGATGCTGATGATGCAAAAAAGTAATTGTTACTTTTGGATATTATTTTGAAGCTGGAGAAAGCAAATAAGCCCTCGTCAAATTGGTAACTTGTCAGAGATTAGTCAGCGTTTATTGATACTGTTTAAGGCTCTTTCTGTATTTTTTGTCATTTCTTTTTAATTAATAAGTTTAGGTGTTGTGTTATGTTATGCTGGCATTTAATTTGCTAATTAATTTTTGTTATGTATGTCTGCTGTTAATTTCTTCGCTGGTGACCTGTCACCGGATGTCACTTTGTTTTGTTTGCATCTTTATCAATTATCTTCCTTTTGACGTTTGGATTAAACGGTTCTCTTAACACAGGTTCTGAAAAAGCTTCAGTACAAAAGATTGAAAGAGAGAGCAAATGGAAAAAGAAAGCAAGGAAGAGAACAGGAGAAAGAGGTCTCAAGTTGATTTTGCATCCTTTTTCGCATAGGGCTCTTCCTTTTTTTGTGATGTTTTTTGGAATATGCTTAATCTGTTTTTTGTTTTTTGACGGTATGAAGCATAACCAAAACTTGATTTGCAGGAATCGATCAGGTGACGATGATGATACCGATTGTGAGGGGAGCAAAGCAAGGAGAAAAGGTTTACACTTATTCATTTTATGATTTTCAAATACTAGTAGCTTTACATGCTGAGATGACGTTGTTCATATTAAGATTGCAAATATATGAATATCTTTCTTTAAATTATAGTGTTTTTAAAGATAATAGGTCCTATCATGCGCCCCGTTTTCCACTTTCGTATCTCTCACTCGTTGATTTCGAGCCTTTGAAATTTTGTGCATGTCGTCAAAAGCCAGTTCAAGTAAATTCTGAGCTTGTCTCTCTCTCCCCCCTCTTGCATCCTCTTAATTCGATGCAACATCGTAGTATTATTTCTCTCTAATTAACAATTAATCTCTCTGCAACTACATCTTTTTGCCGTTTCTGAAAACTAGAGGTTATGGACATTGCTTCTTCTTCATCATCCGCTGCTGATAACCCCCCACGTCGAGAAAAGTATGATGTGTTTATCAGTTTCAGAGGTGAGGACACCCGCCTTGGTATTACCAGCCATCTTCATGCTGCCTTACTTCAGAAGAAATTTGAAACCTACATCGATAATAGACTTCAGAGAGGAGAAGAAATCGGATCTGCCCTTCTAGAAGCAATTGAGAAATCCACCATTTCGGTGATCATTTTCTCACAAAACTATGCTTCTTCCACATGGTGTTTGGATGAGCTTGTGCATATACTAAAATGCAACAACAGAGAAGGCCGGATGGTTATACCCGTATTCTACGACATCAATCCATCTGATGTACGAAAACAACACGGGAGTTATGCAGATGCATTTGCTCAACTTGAAAAACGATTCGCTAACAGTATCGACAAGGTGCAGAAGTGGAGGGATGCTTTGACGACTGCAGCCAATCTATCTGGGTTTGATTATTCAAACAAATCCGGGTAACTAACTCATTCTTTAACTTGTCTAAAGTTATAAATTTTCTTTAAACTTGTGACATTTTGATTTGTGCTAAGATTTGGTAAAGCGTATTTAAGACTAACTACTGCTTTTCAACCTAATCATATACACCTATACACCAGGACGGAGGCAGATCTAATTCAGAAAGTTGTCGATCATATTTGGACCCAATTGTGTGGCGAATCATCCTGCGATTTAAAGGGCTTTGTTGGAATTGAAAGACGCATCGAGCAGATCGAATTGCTGTTAGGCATTCATTCACCGGAAGCTTGCATCACTGTAGGTATTTGGGGCATGGGTGGTATTGGGAAAACCACCCTTGCCGAGGCTGTATTTCACATACACTCTTCTAAATTCGAAGCTTCTTGTTTTCTTAAGAATGTTAGGGAGAACTCAGAACAAGCAGGTGGACTAGATCACTTGGAAACAACACTTCTTAAGGAGCTATTAAAGGAAGAAGTTCTGCCCGTAGGATCAACTTTGGTTCGAGAAAGGCTCGATCGTACAAAGGTCCTCATTGTTCTAGATGACGTGAGTGATTCATTGCAAATTGATCGTTTAGCTGGCGATCGTATTCGGTATGGCACTGGAAGTAGAATCATTATCACAAGTAGAGATAGGGGCACACTTGGGCAAACTGTTGAAAAGGATAATATCTATGAGGTTGAGGTATTAAAACCGGATGATGCTCTTCCGCTCTTCTGTTCGCGTGCTTTCAAGAATAATAGTACTCGTAGAACAGATTATAAAGAGTTGGCAGAAAAGGCCGTGCATTATGCCAGAGGCGTTCCTTTGGCTCTTAAAGTTCTGGGGTCCTTGTTCTTCAATTGCAAGAGCAAAGAAGACTGGGAAGATGAATTCAACAAACTGAAACGATTTCCCAGTGAAAGTATCCAGAAAGTGTTGAGAATAAGTTATGATAGATTGGAAAAAAATGAGAAGGAGATATTTCTAGACGTAGCATGTTTTCATAAAGGGAAGGGTGTGGATACGGTAAAACGAATGTTAGATGTTCGTGGATTCTTTGGGACAACCGGAATTAGAATTCTCATTGATATGTCTCTCATATCAATTGTTTCAAAATGGGGAAGGGAAGGCATAATAGAGATGCACGATTTGCTACAAGAAATGGGAAGGACAATTGTTCAAGAACAATGTATTAAAGATCCTGGTGAACGGAATAGGTTGTTCGCTGACGAGGATGTCTATCGCATACTGAAGAGTAACACGGTAGGAGTCAAATTCATTCAATTTTTTTCTTTTCTTTTTTAGAAAAAAAAAATTACAAACTTCAGATGATAACAGAACAAAGTAAAACTAATTTATAATTAAGAAGTGAGATTGTTAAAAGATGGAATTTGATTGAATACTTATTGTGTTAGGAAGTGTTTGGAACATGAACAAATGTTTGTCTATTTAGACAAGTAGAGGGGGATACAATTATGTTGGATATTTGACTAGACTAAGACACATGTACATCATTACCATGGCAAATACTCTTTGTTCCAAATGTGCGTTACATTTTAACATGTTGAAAACATATGTATTCACATTTAAACTTTCTTCTAATTGTTAGGAAACTCCAAATGTTGAAGCCATAAAGGTTTGTTGGTTTGAACCATTGAAACGTGCAGACTTCAAAAAGATGTCTAACCTAAAAATGCTAAGCTCGGTTGGCCGATTGACCGCTTCTCTAGACCTTCCCGATTCTCTTTGTTATCTTGAGTGGCCTTTTTATCCACTGGAATCTTTGCCGTCAACTTTTTCTCCGGAAAATCTAGTTGAGCTTCGTATGCGAGGTAGCAAAGTTAAGAGGCTTTGGAAAGAAGACGAGGTATATTATATTATATGCCTATTTTAATTCTTGTATCAAATCAAGTGTAGAAATTATATTAATTCTTTATATTTCTATTTCATTTGTTGCAGATACTTGCCAACTTACAAGTTATCGATTTGCATGAGTGTGAGTATTTAACTGAAGTTCCAAATCTCTCTAGGAGTCCAAAGATTGTGCACATAAATCTTCGTTGCTGTTACAGTTTGGTTGAAATTCCTTCGTATTTTCAACATCTTGACAAGCTTACTCGTCTTGAACTCGGATTCTGCACCAATCTCAAGTATCTTCCAAAGATGCCAGGAAATCTTACATACTTATGTTTACAAGCCAGTGGTATAAAGGAGTTGCCAGACTCAATTTGGTCTAACGAAAATATTTCTTACTTGAATATAAGGCATTGCAGTTACCTTAAGAAACTTCCAAGTAGCAGGTGTAAGTTGAAAAATCTCGATCTCCATAGGTGCTCTAAATTTGAAAACTTTCCAGAGATTTTGGAGCCAATAGAACATTTGAAGTCCTTAAGTTTAATTCATACAGCAGTTACAGAGCTACCCTCATCAATCTGTAAGTTGAAATATCTTGAGAGTCTTGATCTCACCGAGTGCTCTAGATTTTCCAAATTCCCTGAAATCTTGAAGCCAATGGAACATTTGAGGTCCTTAAGTTTAATTCGAACAGCAGTTAGAGAGCTACCCTCATCAATCTGTAACTTGAAATATCTTGAGAGTCTTGATCTCACCGAGTGCTCTAGATTTTCCAAATTCCCTGAAATCTTGAAGCCAATGGAACATTTGGTGTCTCTTCGTTTGGAATTCACAGCTGTCGAAATGCTTCCTTCATCTATTGGAAATCTATATGGGCTTCAAGATTTAAACCTTAGTGGCTGCTATGAACTT
This sequence comes from Malus x robusta, assembly GCA_963082935.1. Classification (NCBI taxonomy): domain Eukaryota; kingdom Viridiplantae; phylum Streptophyta; class Magnoliopsida; order Rosales; family Rosaceae; genus Malus; species Malus x robusta. The sequence goes on from OY720326.1 coordinate 18,750,277, forward strand.
AAGGATGTCCCAACAAGTATCTACAGTTTAACCAATCTTAAACGTCTCGACTTTTATGGCTGTCGGAGACTTGAAAAATTGCCTTCCAGCTCTATTGGTTTTCTCTCTTTAGAAGAACTAGTACTCAGCTGCAGTGGTATATTGGAAATACCAGCAAGCATCAAACAAGCTTCTCGGTTGTCTATACTCGAATTATGCTGGTGCAAGCAGCTTCAATCTATACCAGAGCTCCCAGTGGTATGTAATGTTAATGCTGAAGGCTGCACGTTGCTGAAGATAGTGTCAAGTTCAAGGACAGCACTCACACAAGGTTGGGACAAACCTAATTATTGTTACAGAGATTTTACTAATTGCCCAAAATTGGATAATAATTCAAGGAGCAACATAATGGATGAAGCACAGATTACAATTATGCGAATGGCACCTGTTGCGCCATTAAAGGACTATTTCTTGCCTCATAATCCCTGGCCTCAGATTAACATTGCATGTCCAGGAAAAGAAATTCCAAATTGGTTCAGCTATCAAAATGAGGGATCTTCAGTAGACCTCGAGCTTCGTCCAGATTGGTTTCGAACAGGTTTATTTGGTTTCGCTCTCTCTGTTGTTGTTTCTGGGCTTTCAACGCTGCGGTTTGACAAGAGGAGGGTAAGTGCTAATTTCATTGTCAAATTCATGGGTGAAAGCCATGAACTGTTCAGTTCTAAGTACATTATCCAAGGCCACTATAACGCCCAACATCACGTGCATGTGTGGAATGAGGCCTTTAGAAGTGAAGAGGTAGGAAAAAATTGCTCCCCTGATGTTTACAAACTTGCCAAAGAGGCCTCTGTTGTCTTCTTCTGCCCGTATTTTGAAGATTTTAAAAATTCTGAAGATTCGGAAGATTTTGAAGATTCTGAAGGACAATCTGCTTCTGCTTCCGATATGAAGGTGGAAAGCTGTGGTATATGCCCATTGTATGCCGAAGATGCTGAGAAATTCAAATTTGGTCATGTGTTCACGTCGAGGAGACCAAAAGTAGAAGAAGAAACAAGACAAGATCATGATTCCAAAGGTGGTGGATCAGGAGATGAGCCTGAAGCAAATGAAAGTGATTAGGAAAAACTTTTTCAGGCAAATTTGTAATTTGATAGCTCACTTGTCTGACCAAGAAATAAGACAACAAATAGGCAAGGCTTTTATTATTTTGGTATTGTTTATGCTTTATACATTATAAAGCGCTAGTTATGGACAAGTGTATAATAGCCTATTTGTTATCTTTAAAACTTGGTTTACCTTTATATCATAAACATAGCCATTAATTAACACACCATGCCAGGGCAAAGTAAAAAACTCACGACCAAAAGCGATTGTTTGAACATTTGACACGACAAAAATATGCGGTTGTTCGATGGCTGAATTGCAATGAGCAAAAAATATGAATGGCCCGATTAGACTAACACCGGCAAAACTCAGTGTTCTTGTTTGCACCAACCAAAGATCAGCGAAACAAATTTTATTAGAGAGGGTAAAAAATTACAGCAAATTAAGGCTGAAAAAAGAAAGGCACATCTCCAGTTTAATAATACAATCATCGAATTTGTAACAACGATAAAACTATAGTGCTCTTTGCTTCAATAGGACTAGCAAGTTTCCAAAATTAAGGAGAAAAATTATACGTCGCGCTACAAGCTAAAGGAAAAAAGAATGAAGAAAAAGCGAGATGCATACACAAAGGAATGAAATACAAAAGAAATACATTACAAGTTTGATGGCTGAACTGCATTTTGACCCGGAAATATTCAATTTTCTCACTAGCATCCAAGATTTCTTTCTTCAAGTCTCTAGGATATTTGTTATGATTCAACACTTATCAGGAAGTAACATGCACACATAACTTCGCTGCTCAAGATGAGAAAATTGGGGAAACATTAAAGTTCTAAGTACCTTTTTATCAGCTTCGGTTGCTTCTTTGAACTTTGAGTTCAGTGAGTTAACCTCCTCTGTACTCAGTTGATCTACAAGATGTTTCTCCAATTCTGGTACTCTGGGTTTCGGCTAATTGGCCTGCTGCTTTTCCTCAGCATGAGAAGGAGCAACTATCTTCGGTGGCCTTCCTCCAGCTGGGGGTGCCATGTGCCGAGCACCAAGACCAGGCATCAGTTGCTGTTGTTGAAAGCCTTTTAAAGTGAAAAATAAGAAACTATTCTCCATCAAAGAAAGACATGTTTCAAAATATAAAAGTGATTTGTTTTATGGATGAATACCAGAAGCAGGTCTCCAGGCTACATTGCCTGCATTGGAGTAATTATTTGCAGGTTGAAAAATATTGGATAAATCAAACATAACATTGCTTGGTAGCACGGCTGGAAGAGGGCTTCCCTCCCTAAACCGCTCCATCAAAGATAATGTGGCATGATGGGTAGTCATTCTATCAATCTAGACTGCACATTTAGACATGACTCAAGTTAGTAGTATATATTTATGGATGTTTGTATGTCAATTGGCCAGCAAAAGATTACTCCCAATCACAAATAAAAATTTATACCTACAAAATATCTATGGCATGTGTAAGTTTTTACATCAAAATACGAACACATCATGCAAAGAATGAACATCCAGCAGCAAAGCATCTCGCAGAAAAATATGCTTGATTGAGCCTGTTATGTTCAGCAATTCAAGCTAATGAGAAAGTGCATTCATATAATCAATATTTAACATAATATGCCCCTGGTTATCATTTTATACGGAAATTCCTTCAGCAAAACAAGCATACAGCTTCATTTTATACATGAAGTTTTGAGCTTTTTCTGAGATTTTGACATGAATGGGAAGGTTCATGAGATACGTGATGTGTTCTGGGGTGGGATGCCGCAACGGGGAGCTTCGTGGCTGAGAAAGGAGTACATGGGAGATACGTAAGCAGGTGATTCTGGTTCCAGCTTATGGGGGTTTGTGTAGAAGTCTAATATCTTGCAGTAATCAAGAGATTTAGAGAGAGAGAGAATTTGTAGAGAGAGAATGAATATGTGAAGAATGGTTCTCGTTAACTTTCACACTGCACTATACAAAAGGATATAGACATATAAATAACTGTCTATTGCCCTAATCTGGTGCCTCGAGTGCAATGTGATATGGTAATCCTCTATTACCCTTAACAGTTTGATTGTTGCCATAATAAACTTGTTTCGAGATGCTCTTGAGGATGGTTCACAAGATAACAATGGCAATGAGCAAGGAGGAGAAAAAGGAGAGAATTTATTAGTGAAAATGGGAATGTCTATTTCGGTTTTTGATGGTCTCAAGGCAGCATCGTGTCCTTTTGTCAAGGCAATTGCTGCTTGTGTCACACTTGGGACTGGGAACTCGTTAGGTCCCAAGGTCCTAGCGTTGAGATTGGAACTTCTATAGCCAAGGGTATTGGTGCTGTGTTTGATAAAAGTTCACAAAGAAGGCTCTCTCATGTGGCTGCTGGAATTGCTTCTGGTTGGTATTCAGTTTTGTGTATATCCATGCTGCCATTATCAATACATGTATGCCCTCATTGTAATTGTTGTTCTGCTTTGACAGGGTTTAATGCTGCTGTTTCCGGTTGTTTCTTTCCCGTAGAGTCCATCACCACCTAATTCCTCATCCATTTCACTTGTGAATACCACTTCTATGGTCATACTTAGTGCGGTGATAGCTTCTGTAGTTTCAGAAGCTGGTCTTTGTTCTGAACCAGCCTTTAAGTTCCCATACTATGACTTCCGCTCACCTGCTGGTACACTATCAATTATCTGTTGATTCTTCAAAATGATATATATAAAAACTTATGAGCCGAGTGAACAAAAAATGGTTCTTTTATTTTAAATAATTTCCGCAATTGACTATGGCATCAGTACGTAATCTCGGGGTATTTACTTGCTCCTGGTAATGTGATTTGCCTTTACTGAATATGGTTTCTGAATTTTCCCATTATTTGGTAGTTGATTTACATTGCATATTCCAAATGGGTAATTTCATATATGATTGTGTTACAACACTAGTTTATTCACTCTACTGGGACGAATTTTTCAGGCATACCTTTAGTATATCTAGAGGTTGATGTTCAAGTCATTGTTTAAAGCTGCGGTTTTAATAATGAGACGTATTCGTATCATTTTCAGAGCTTCCGCTATATCTATTGCTGGGTGTCCTATGTGGCTTGGTTTCGTTAACCTTATCAAAGTGCACATCATACGTGTTGGTATTTGTTGACAATCTTCACAAGACCGTTGGCCTACCAAATTTTTTTTTCCCTATCGTGGGTGGCTTGGCATATCCTGATATTCTTTATCGGGGTTTCGAGAATGTTCACATTTTGCTGGAATCTCGACCATTTGAGAAAGGTCTCTCAGCTGATCAGTTTCTTCAGTTGGTAGTGGTCAAGATAGGTGCAACCTTATTGTGTCGAGCCTCTGGATTAGGTGGAGGCTACCATGCTCCATCACTTTTTACTGGTGCAGCAACAGGAATGGCTACTGCTCAAATAAATTACCAACTTCACAGATCGATGGACAGTAAGTTTGAATGACTTTGCTTGTGATCAAGTCACCCTAAATAAATTTGATCGTGATAACGTTTATATCTGGTCCGCAGGCTTATTCATAGTGTCTTGTTCAACTTTCACAGTTGGTTCATCCACTGATCCAGATCCCATATCCAAAGCCTGCAAATATCAATGTCAGAGAGAAAACTATTAGTGGGAGGGTTTTCTTATGAAATAGGAACCTGATTCTAATGGACTTATGTGTTAATTTCACATTTGCGCCGGTTGTTATCTCATCTACTGCTCGATCATAGCCTGAGCTTCTAGCGTTCTCCGAGGTCCCTTTCTGGATCTCCAGTGCGCCACAACAACCAGAATTAGATAACGTTGAGGCAAATAAACATAACAAATAGGTTATCATCCATGTTTATGTAAGTTTTAAAATGCGGCACAGCAAAGGAAATGAGCACATCGTAAGAAAGTAATGCTACGTGCAGGATGTAAACATATAATCATAAACAGCAGTAGATACCATAGCTGGAAACATTATATTCTCATAAGAAAGAAGGGGAACATTACCAATCACCAATGTAGGCTTCACGTAACAATAAACAAGAGACAGGATAACATAGGGGAGCAACGGAACACTATGAAGAGACAAGCTTCCTCTTTATATATGATTTGGATGGTTTGAATAGATTCTAGTCAAATCCAGGTTTTAGTAAGTTTACGGTTGGAGCCGTCAAGAATGGTGCAGATTGAGTTGGTTCATTGCATCATCTAAACGAATGAAACAGTAAACTCCAGAGGGACTATTTAACTTGTGTACATAGGAGATTTTGTTTTTCCTGTAACTTTCATCTTTTAGCCTTTCGTCAATATGTTTTTGTTTTTTGGCCATGAACAAACAATATAACCACTTGTCCATTATCAGACAATGAGCACAGTTTTACTATACATGAAATTTAGGGCAGTAGTGTTTAAGAATATAGCCGACCCCACTTAGTGGGAAAAGGCTTCGTTGTTGTTGTAGTGTTTAAGAATAGACAAATGAATTGGCAGCCAAATACAGTGAATTATAGTCTAAATGATTCCACACCCAAAAAAAAGTTGAGCTCGAGAGATGATTTGTGACGTACCGGATCTCTAACTTCAGGTTCAATGATCTCTTTCTTTACTCTGCTTGGTAAAGGCTTACTGTATAAACCATAAATCAGTAAATTGCAAGGACGAAAGTGCTAGATAATGAGACCAAATTAGGAGAATAAATTGAAGTACCGTTCATCATCAACCTCCATATCAGAATCTGGATCCCACCTCACGTCTGGGTCATCCTGTTCCTCATTCTCCTGAAAGAATTTCACAAAGAATAATATTAAAACATTGAATACAAGCCCATATAACAACGTTAAATATTGAGTACAAATAACAACTGCAATTAGATAGATTTGAACTAGCAAACAACATTCTTTATATCATAAACATAGACATTAATTAAAACTTGATTTACAAGTTTCAAAAAATAAAAGTGATTTGTTTATGGATGAATACCAGAAGCAGGTCTCCAGGCTACATTGCCAACATTGGAGTAATTATTTGCAGGTTGAAAAATATTGGATAAATCAAACATAACATTGCTTGGTAGCACTGCTGGAAGAGGGCGTCCCTCCCTAAACTGCTCCATCAAAGATAATGTGGCATGATGGGTAGTCAATCTATCAATCTAGACTCAATTTAATAGTATATATTTATGGATGTTTGTATGTCAATTGGCCAGCAAAAGATTACTCCCAATTACAAATAAAATTTTATATCTACAAAATATCTATTGCATGTGTAAGTTTTTATATCAAAATACGAACACATCATGCAAAGAATGAACATCGAGGAGCAAAGCATCTCGCAGAAAAATATGCTTGATTGAGCCTGTTATGTTCAGCAATTCAAGCTAATGAGAAAGTGCATTCATATAATCAATATTTAACATAATATGCCCCTGGTTATCATTTTATGCGGAAATTCCTTCAGCAACACAAGTATACAGCTTCAAGAACCTATTTGTCGATATGATCCTGACCCAAGAACATTTCCCCTGTATGCGACAATCCTTGCTACTCGAGAGCGCCTCGCTCTCAGGCTGCCGTAAGCATGAGGAGCGCCGGAAGAATCAGAAAACCACGAATTCGGAGGATCAGGATTTGGTTACCCTTCTTCTCCGATTCGGAGGAAAATCAGAAGACGACGGAGACACTGAGAGATGCCAATAGTTTGAGGTAGAAAAACGATCGTCGTTAATCGATTTTTCGTTTTGATATTTTGTGACAAAAATGGTTCTGTATTTGTTGTGATATTTCAAAATTGCCACTGGTCCTCATGAGCCCTGCCCATTAGGTACTACCACAACAAATACAACTTAGAAATTAGAGTTGGTTAACAAGTTTATGTTTTCGATTTGTCAACTTGTACAAAGTGGGGAAACAAAAACGTTAACACATACAAAAAGGTACTAATTAATGCGAGATTGAAAAGGAAGCTACAATGTAGAAATCAGAGCGATTTGTTTGTCGGATATTCGACATGTGATATTGTCAGACTATAAGCTGCAGCTGCACATTTAAGCATCGTTCTATAAATCCGTCTCAAGAGGAAACTTAATTGATAAACTATACACACTCATATAGATTAACTACTCTTATCATGGCCAACAAGTAGCTCATGTCCACGACTGTGTCGTGTTCGCGTTTCGTCAAGTTCACGTCCTCTTCTTCTTTAACGAGACGATTAATGATTAGTGTTCTAAAATGTGATTATAAACCCTTTAAATAACTTCATTAGTTGGTACAATTAAGGCATTTTGATTGATCTCTTTTGTGATTACCTCATTTTTGCTATTTGATTAGTCCTTGAAACTTGTTGTATTACATGATGTACATGGAAAGATCTATTAATTAAAACATTAGGGATGTTTGAAGTTGTACTAAGTTTCGGATCAAAACCATAGAATTGGCCAAAACCACAAAGCTAACCTTAATAATTGATGTAATAAGTAAACATGGACACTTAATGTAATGCATTCTTAATTCGAGCTACAACCTTGTTTAGTTTCTATTTTTTTGTTACTGCATATGTTGGTTTGGCATATGTCGTTTGCCATTCTGCATTGAAGTGTGTAGCTCCATTGTGGGAGCTTCTTTTGTTCCCAATTGTAGCAAATGTCTCAATCACCGAGACGAATTTCTCAAATTTTATCAAGTACATGTCAATTTATGTGCTCCTAACTATTTTTAGTATGAATAGTTCCACCTTCTTATTTGCAAGTGCTAAGACCAGTTCCTCATATGTGCGTAAACTGTAAGTTATGTATATGGACATAACTTGGATTCTAATTGGGAATTTGATGTGACAACATTTGGTAACAAAAATTTCCTGTGCAAAATGTGTATTCTCCATTCAAAGAACAGAATCTCTATTTATTTTATCAATGACATATTGCCACTCAGTTTCACAAATATGAGAAATTTTTCAGTGCGTTGGAAGTACGGCTGATATACCAAATATCATAATATAAGTGATTGAATTTTTTTTTTCAAATATCGAATCATTTGTATTATGGCACGATATAATGGACCGTGTTTCTGAAACATCATTGCACACATAGATGGACTATATTTAATAAGTTACTATTAAAATAACTCTTGATTTGGTTAATATGAAAAGAAAAGGAAATTAGAGTAATTATTATTTTATATTAATATGAATTGTTAATATTTTGTCCGACATTTATCCATTTGTTGGTTGTGATTGGACTGAACAGTTGGCTCAACTGGTGTAGCAGTTAATGGGAGGCCTGGACTGCATATAGCCAGCGACAGAGCCAGAAATCTGCATGAATGGGAGCATCCTTAAATAATAAAGTCACAAATTAAAAAGTTCAAGAATGTATCAAACAAAACACTCATATATTAATTCATAAGGTTTTTCATACAATATTTTACGATATCCATCAATGCGTTTTTATGTTTTGTAAGCATTATATGACAATCTCATTACCAATACCATCAAATATCTCTCCATAAAAATAACAACGTTATCATTCATTCGTTGATCTTCCATATAATTTCACAATCGATCTTCATAAATTTCATGGCCGAAAATGTCCTTTCAACGATGGAAGTAGTAGATGAACGAGTTAATACCAATGCCACAAACAACTGAAAGAGTACATTTAAAAAAAAAACTGAGTGGGGACATCCGCCCCCTCTGAGCCCAAAGCGGCTCCGTCCATGCATATGGGGCTTCCCCAACACCCACTTTCAACGCCATTTATGTCCCCTGGCCTCTCCCTCCTCCCCCTCCGTCTTCACCACCGTCGGGAAAAACCCTCTTGCCATCAAACACCCAAACCAGAACAATCAACACCAAAAATTATTCCCCAACGCCCACTTTCAGATTTTGATAATAATGTCTCAGGGCTTTCAACCTAGCCCGGGCACATAAGATTCCGAGATCCACGTGGCTGCCTTAGACCGCCACGTGCCACACTCGGCAAGTCTTCCAGTCGATGCTCGATTGCTGAAAAGGAGAAATTTTTCATTGTGACACGAACATGAGTGGTACACCACATGTTTTTATGTAAGTAATGAAATTTTTTATTTTTTAAGCTATTAACTTTTTAATACACATATCTCACTATTTGTATAGTGACACGTACCACCTTATGTGACAGTCACACTGAAAAATCTCTCGTTGAAAAGCGCTCGGAGTTGGTTCTGCCTGAACAACTCACCAAATCTAAATACAATTGATGGACATAGGAACATGTACAGAGAGACCGTCAAAATTGGGGGTTTCCTTTTGCCATTTTGCCTTGTAATTTAGAGTTACTGGTTTTACTACAACACTGTACGGGTTATCGTTTGTTACATTACTCCTTTTGTTAATGAAATATGAAAATTCTTACAAGTACAAGAAATGCTAAGATACATGAAATGCTACTGCTCAAATAAATTACCAACTTCACAAATCGATGGATAGTTAAGTTTGAATTACTCAGCTTGTGATCAAGTCACCCTAATCCAGCAGCAGATACCAGAGCTGGAAACATTATATTCTCATAAGAAAGAAATGGAACATTATTAATTACCAATGTAGGCTTCTTGTAACATTATACAAGAAACAGGATAACAGAGAGGAGCAACGAAACACTATGAAGAGACAAGCTTCCTCTTTATATATGATTTGGATGGTTTGAAATTGATTCTAGTCAAATCCAGGTTTTAGTAAGTTTACGGTTGGAGCCATCAAGAATGGTGCATATTGAATTGGTTCATCTTAACTTGTGTACATTTGAATTAGTTCAAATGATTCCACACCCAAAAAAAAAGTTGAGTTCCAGAGATGATTTGTGACATACCGGATTTTTAACCTCATGTTCAACGATCCCTTTCTTCACTCTGCTTGGTAAGGGCTTATTGTATAAACCATAAATCAGTAAATTGCAAGGACGAAAGTGCTAGATATGGGAGCAAATTAGGAGAATAAATTGAAGTGCCGCACATCATCAACCTCCATATAAGAATCTAGATCCCATCTCCCATCTGGGTCAACTTGTTCTTCATTCTCCTGAAAGAATTTCACAAAGAATAATATTAGAACATTGAATACAAGCCAATAAAACTACGTTAAATATTGAGTACATAACAATTGAAATTAGATTGATATGAACTAGCAAGCTACATTCTTAAACATAGATTAAGAAAAAGTCAGAATGGAACCTTGCCGCTATTTAGATACACAACTTTTCCTTTTGGATAGTCACTATGGGTGCGTTTGTTGCACCAGACTATTTCGGACTGGACTAGCTTCAGGGACTAAGCTAGACCGGCTTAGATTAGACTAAGCCAGACTGACTTAGTGAAGCGTTTGATGCAGTGTCGGACTAAAAAGCTGAACAATAATAAATATATTTTTAATTCATATTTTATTAATATTTTATATTATTTAATACATATTTAGTAATATTTTATTACTACCACTATCATTTTTTTCATTCCCCATTCCTGATTCTTTTTTGCTAATCTCCCCATTTCTTTCCAAGTTTGCTCCGTCCGTCTCCCTCTGTTTCTTCCTCTTTCTTCTTCGCCCCTCTCTCTCTCTCTCTCTTCATCTCCATCTTTTTCTTCCTACTTCTCTTTGCTCATCTCCCTCTTTTCCTCCTAATTTTTCTGGGACCCAATTGGCAAATCAGAATCGATTCAGAGTCTGGGTCATCTGGGTATTCCTGGGTTTGCTTCTCCAGCGTCAATAGCAAAGGTTTGCGATCAGGGAGTATGGACTAGGTCGAGTGTGAGCAGAGCTGCTGAGCATTTCAGATGCACAGAGATTTTGTATTTTTTTTTTCACTTTTTTGTTCTGAATTTTGGATTTGGATCTAGTTTTGAAAATGGAAATATTGCAGAAATTTTTGCCTTTTGTTTCCAATTTTGTGGGATTTGGGTTTGAAAATGGTAGATGATAGGGGCTAAGCAGGGTAGAGTTTGTATATGGGACCTGGGTTCCACATCTTGCGAGTAACAAGTTGATGGGAGGGCGAAGCGAGGAGGAACGAAGTAGGAGGAGTTGGGCTTAGAAGTCCGGTCGATTTCGGGGGGTCTCGCTAAGACCCCCTAGCGAACTACTTAGTCCCGTTTAGTCAGGGCGAGTGTCATTAAAACTATTGTCCCAATTTGTATCAAACATGGGACTAGACTCCCACTTAGTCTAGTCCAGTTTAATGAATGCTAGTGAGTGCAAACAAGTATTCACCAGTTATGCAGCAAGAACTATCATATTCAGGGAGGAAGTGGAAAACATAGGAATGTCAAAATGTAAGCTTGATCGCAAATATATGGAAGAAAAAGACAGAAATTCGGGTATTCTGCTCAGGAACAATGTGGCTTTGGAGTAAATGCGGCCACTAGTTAGCTCGTTATGTTATAAGAAATCTTGAGAACAAGAAGTTCTCTATTACAAGTTACTAATTTAGACATAAGCCAGAAGAAAAGCTCATGCACTTTAGCTGTATCATGTCAAATCAGAACATCGAACAGTAACTTGCCATGATAAGTATAACAAATCAATGCGGAAGAAATAATTTCAGTCAGATGATTATTATGTTGTGATGAATATAGAAGATGGAAAAACGAATTAGTTCTGAGAAAATGATTAGTTGCAGAAACATACCTCCGGAAGCTCAATGTCAGGAGGTCTTTCCTGAAATTAGACACTGGGTGCATGCTGAAGCCTGGAAAATTATCTTCTCATTGATTGCAAATAAGATTACAGATGAAGGTATTTATACATATCTCATCACACAGATGATTGACAGCTCACTACAACAAATCCTAACCGTCTCAATAACAAACAATAACAGACTATAGAAGTATTTACAAATTGACACTTCTAAGTTTTATCTTTTACACTATGGTACTTAATAGTTTTCAATAAGCTTGGACCGTATTTCTTCTAGTAACACATGAGAATTCTTATTTTCCATATTACTGTGGCATTTTGTGTTTGGATTAAAACTTGATTTTTGGCCCAAGGATGGAGTAGGCCCAAAAGGAGGCCTGGAGAAATAGAAGATCAAAGCCCGGCCGAAACTTGGGAAAGCAGGAAAGGGCCTTTTTCTGACTTGAAACAATTCACAAAGGCCACTTGCCTACCTACCCAACGACCAAGTGGTGTAGACTGACCAGATTGCACAGCCCATAAAGTACTTTATGGTGGCATTACATGTAATAAAGCTGATGAGTCATCACCCTTAGACCGCATTCGGGCAAAGCTGTCGCTACAGAAGCCAAACTGAGTCGTCTATAAAAGGAGGAAGAGAAGACAGGAATAAGGACACTCAATCAAACAAACAAAAGCACAAACTCTGCTAAAAAAGCCAGATTTGCCTTTCAAAACGAAGCTGTAGTCAGCCCAAGCCTTCATCCCCCACGGGATAATCTTCTCTCCCAACCTCTGTAATAGCTCTGCTACCTTGTTCGAACTTGTTGTAGTATCGATTCACCTCTTGTATTCTCCTTTCCCCCTTCCTCCCTCTAAAGCTTTCAGACTTTTGACAGAACTACAAAGATAGGGACCTGCAAGACAATCAACCTTAACTGATAAGCCTCGCCCGAAGAGTCTTGCCCGACGAGACTTGCCCGACAACGAAGCAGAAGCCCGACAACAACCCTCAACCGGCGCCAACCTCCAGGGGAGCTGTGCGCTCGTCGGCCAGGAAGTCATCCCCGACGGAAATTCCTGCCACGAACATAGTTTTGGCACGCCCGGTGGGATTTAAACTTCCAGATCTTGCATGTCCAAAAGGAAGAACCATAAGCTTGGTAAAAAGAATCCAAAGGAAGGTCTTCTCCAAACGGCAGAACAATCAGAAAATCCTTCTTCCCCATCCGGACAGGTGGTTCCAGATAGCCCGACTGCATCTGAAAGATCGCAAGGAAAGGGAAGCAATGAAGAGCTACAAGCTACAATGATCCAAGTGTTAAAGAGCATGGAAAGGATCTCCTTGGAAACAAAGGGAGAAGTAAGCAGACTCTGTATGCTCACAGGGAATCTACAGAGAAGGCTTAATTTGGAGTTCTTTACTCCAAAGGGTGCTCAAGAAAGTGGAATGAGCCAGGTTATCACAAGAAATGAGCCAATCATTCCCTTATTCCCACTACTAGAAGAAGCAGGAGATAGGGGAAAGAAAAAGGTAATTCCTGAATGAAGTCAACCAGCGATGGAGTCGATTCCGGAGAAAGAGTTTCCCAGTTTCCCATTATTATCATTTAATAATAAGGGGCATAACGAACAAGAAAGGATGAGGTACAGAATGCCAGGTATGACGGGAGAAACTAGTGGAAAGGAGACTACCACTACTACTTCAGATAAACCTCCACCCTATAGACCACCCCCGATGGTCAATAAAGGTGGAGGATCTAACTGGAGGAAGCCCGAACCAAGGAGAGAAGCAAATGCCGGTAATGATCGGAGCCCGAAGATTGAATCAGCCATCCTCGGTCATAATGATAATTTAGCCACTCAGCAACTAAGGGAGGAGTTGGCTGAATTAAGAAGAACGGTGACTCAAAACGCCCAGCCGCGGGCTCGCCCAGTATTCAGGATTACTTACCAGAAGTCGTATCCTGAATATATCGACGAGCTAAATCCATTCCCTTCTAACTTCAAGATGCCCACATTCCCTACCTTCACGGGTGAAGACAGCAGTGTGTCCTCCAGAGACCATATTTTCAAATTCTCCAATCACTGTGTGGCGTATGAGGACAATCCAAACTACAAATTGAGGTTGTTTGGAAATTTATTGGCAGGATTGGCGTCTCAATGGTATTCTCTATTACCCCCCAACTCTATTGCCAACTGGGGGCAGATGGAGATGGCTTTCCATGAACAGTTCTACAGAATAGAACCAGAATTGACCATCAATGATCTAGTGAAGGTAAAACAATACGATCATGAGTCCACGGAAGACTTCATGATGAGGTTCAGGAGAACAAGGATGAGATGCCAATTCCCTGTCAATCAAGCACAGCTCATATCCATTGCTCAAAGGGCTTTAAAATTACCTTTGAGAAAAAGATTTTATGATGCACAGTTTAATGAGCTGCAAGAACTCATGATTGCTGCCATGAAGTATGAGAGGTTGTTGCAAGAGGAACAGCAAGTGAAGCACACTTCCAAAGTCCCTCATTTCTACAAAAGCAAGGCTACTATTCACCATGTGGAGGTGGGAGAAACCAGGCCCGAACACGAGGATGGTCATGAGGAAGAAAATATAGATGTATGTGCTGTTGAGATGACCACACCCTTCAAACCATTGACGATCAAAGGATTAGTCCAACCTGTCAAGGATCAGAAGATCGTGATGAATGATGGTGGTTTCGTCCCCATGAAACCCCCAAAGTATCAGAGCTATTCGTTTGATTTAACCAAGACACCGGAGATCTATGAAGAGTTGGTGCGGGCGAGAGTAATTTTGCCCGACAGTGCCAAAAAGATGCCTAAGCCCGAGGAACTCAGGGGGAAAAAGTATTGCAAGCTGCATTATACCTTTAACCATTCTATAGTTAATTGTGTCCAGTTTAGAGATTGGGTACAAGATCTTATAGTGAAGGGGAAGCTATTGCTTGACTCACCCCAAGCCAGTATGATGGTGGACACTAACCCTTTTCCGGAGGCTCCTATCAATATGATCAACCTCATTTTTAAGGAGCCGGGGGTATTGGCTGAATAGAGGTGCCACGAGGAGACCGGAGGACCAGGGGCAGATTATAAGGTTGTCAACAGGGAAGATGGAGGAGAAAAGTGCGTGGACAAATTGGGCAAACAATTGCCCAAAGTCAATTCAGATATGGTAGAGCAGGAAGCAAATTACATGTTCATTCTGATACAAAAGGAGTTACAAATCATTCTATTCTAAAAACTTTACATCTTCACATAAAGTGATTATTCTAGAGTGATATGTTCGCATAATGGTAAAAATCCTATTAGGTTTGGCCAAGACAGTATGGTGGTTTACAAGTTGGGACTTGGCTTGCTCTAACTCCGAAGTTGCTTTCTCTACCCCTTCGATTTGGTGTTCAAGGGTGTCCAGAAGAGTGGCTTATTCTTCCTTAAGGGCAATCAGTTGCTCTTCCAGCTTCTGGATTTCAGAAGAAACCACTTTAACCCTTTCTTTGGTCTGCATGCTTTCTTCCATCAGCCGGTTAACTTGGGTAGAGGAGTTTGATTCTTTCTCCATAAAGCATTTTGCCCGGTTAGCCTGTCTGTCCGCTCTCTGGTATTGTTCCCTAAGAGCCCTCAAGTTTTCAAAGAAAGAGAGGAAAGAATCATG
Source organism: Malus x robusta (assembly GCA_963082935.1). NCBI lineage: Eukaryota > Viridiplantae > Streptophyta > Magnoliopsida > Rosales > Rosaceae > Malus > Malus x robusta. Next base: position 18,765,648 of record OY720326.1, read on the forward strand.
CTGAGGTTTGGACAAGCGACCATTTTTGAAAAATTCAGTTATGACCTTCTCCAGATCACAAAGAGCCTTGAGACTAAATGACGCGGTGAATTCTTTCTTTGCCTATTCCTGAAAGATTCGTTGTTGCTCTGAGGACATGGAGGTTGCTGAAGGCTGCGTTGAAGATTTCAACCGCGTCTCAAGTCGCTCGAGTGCTTCAAAGAGCTTGGGCAACTTGGCAGGATCAGAGGATGGGAAAGGAGGAGAGCCCGGCGTGACAGTTCTCTCCGATGAAACAATGCCTATTGAGGGGGTGATCTCTGCCTGTTTAGTCTGCTCAACTCCAGAAGGTGAATGAGGATGGGGGCGCTTTGATTTACGAGCTAATGGAGGAGGGGAAGTTTCTTTTGAAGCTTGCTACAAAAACCAAAAGACTCGGTCAAGATAATCTGAAGTTTCTTTTGAAGCTTGCTACAAAAACAAGCAAAAGAGGTTCTGGAGAGAAGAAGTTTACCTGACTCAGCCCCGGAGTTTCACCAGAGAATGTACTAACTCTTGGTTGGGGAGAAGGTTCTTCACCGCCAGCAGGAGGGGAAAGAGCTGCGCTTAAACCTATGCCAGCATCCTGGATATATCCAAAGGAAGCAGGAATTGTCAGCAAAAAGGTCACCAGAGGAAGAAGCAAGAAGAAAATATTCCAGTACCTGAGTCTGATCTTGAGGAGGAGAAGAAGGTTCATCAACTATCGGGCGAGCAAACGCCTGCGAAATCGCTGCATCTGAAGCTACAGGGATCTCAGGAACTATGGGTTCCTTATCCAAGACCACTAGTGAGGGAGGTGGCTCATATACTGAAGATGGCTGTAGGAAACATAAAAAGAGTTAATTAGGTAGCAATGTGCAGAATTTCAATGAGGAAATAATAATTTACCAATGGATCATCCTCATCCACGAAGTGCAATATAACTCCTGTGGACGGATCAAATTGAGAGGAAAGGGTCGCATCCAGAGTAGTAGAAGAAGTCATAGATCTCAGAGGGGGTTCATGACTAGGCAAAGAGGCAGATGCACCAGCCTAGGAAAACAAATAGGAAGAAAGAAAAGACCTTAGCCATTAGATCCATAAAATTGGAGAGTTAGAGGTATGAGAGAAAGTACCTCAGCAGGATTGGTTTGGGAGGGGGAAAGATTTTTCTCTCGGGCAAGTCGTGGAGAAGCCTCGGGCGAAGAGAGCATTTCATTTCTCGCAGCCTGATCAGAGTAATCAAATTTAGGGTTGTATGAAAGTAAGGAAGTATACAATAATATCAGCCATACCTCGAGTTCTCGAAGGGCGGTGTTTCGCAATTCTTCGGCCTTTTTAAGCATAGCAGCCCGTAGTGGTTCCTCCTTAGAAGCAAGGATTGGCCTTTTAGATGCTTGAGGTCCTGTTGATCGACGAAAGGGACAATTAGATAAAGGAGAAAGGCAGCAGTTTGATATAGAAAAAGAGAAACTCACTCGAAGATTGTTGCTTCTTTCTGCCTGCCTCAGGAACTGGAGTAGATGTGACTCCTGATTTAGGAGGAATAGTAATCCTTGCCCGCTTACTCTTTCGAGTGAGAATTGGTCTTGTGGTTGTCGGAAGAGGTGCTGGATCAGGGTCGGAATCTTTAGCCATGACCACTTTCTTTCGCTTAAGGGCTTTAGTGATTGCCTTGGGTGTTCCTTCAGCCCCTGAATCCCCAATGGATTCTGAGATGTCCGTCCCCTCCCCGGCTTCTTGTCTCTCAGCCTCTGCGGCAGCACCATGAAGAATTGCAGCATCAGCGGAGTCATCTTCGGATTTAATGACTTCCAATTCAACATCCACTGGAGCTGCAGAATTCAACAAAAGTAAGGATAGAAGGACTTCAGAAGGGAAGCCAAATCGAGTGGAAAGAGAAGTACCTATCAGAAGTGACCGGTTTTTCTCCTGAATCATCTCCTTCCAATTTGCAAGCTCGCCCGAGCCAGGATATGATTTAAGAGAAAGCTGGCTGAAAATGCGATCGTGATTCACCTTCAAATCTCCTCCATACTTTTTAGTCCATTTGTCCTCCTACCAAGAGGAAAACAGCGAGGTACATTCAAAATTAAGAACAACGGAATGTCGGGCTGCTTGACTCATTACATCCAGGCTGCGTCGGGCGGCTCGGAATGTCACTTCAGATGGAGTTTGTAACCGGAATGAGGTGCCACAATGGACAGAGTCAAAGAAGGGGACATGTATGGCTTGCCTAAATCCTAACTGCCTGCTGCAGAAGTTAGGATGGTACACTTCCAAGCCTCGATCATATCTATTACCCCGAACCCCCCAGGCCAAGTCTCTCGGTTGAATGCAGCTGATAAATTTTTCCCTGCAAGGGGGGGTATCATCCTCACCAGTGGCATCTTGGAAGGCTTGGTCAGAGAACCAAGGATATCTCCTCAAGACTGACGCACCCCATTCCAAGTCTGATCGAGTCCTGCAGACTCTGAAAAAGTAAAAGCAGGCAAAGGTAGAATGGTCTACAGGGGGAGCTTCAGCCAGGATTCGGGCAGGAGCCACACCCTCTGGGAACTCCAGATTAGCAGCCCGAAATTCTAGAAAATACCATTGCAGCCAGATTTGTATCATCCAGATGGGTCCATTCAAGTTGGTCTCGAATGGCTCGTCTCGAGTCATTTCAAAAAGAAGGTGATAGAGATGAGAAAGAAGGAATGGACCTGTGGCTACATCATCAAAATTGTGAAGAACCTCTACCAAGGGGATCCATTCTACCCTCACTCTTTTAGATTTGTTGGGGAAGATGTGCTTGTTGAGCCAGTATAAAAGAAAATACATATGCTCTTGATCTTTGTCAGCCCGAGGGGAGCCTGCCCCAAAATTTGCCTTTACAAAAGGAATGAATCCTTTAAAGGAGGTCCCATAACTCTTGAAAGTGGCGGAGTTATAGCTCAGAGGAAGGAAGGGGGTAGATGAACTCGAGCTCCCAATGGTAGAAGACGGAACCCAGTCTTGAGTAACGTCCACTATCCTGCCCGATGGCCTTAAACCGAAGACCTGGGCCATATCAAGAATGGTGGGAGACATGGGGCCCATACGGAAATCGAAAGTATTTGTGCCCGTATTCCAAAAGAGGAGGGCAGAAGTAACTAATTCAGGCTTAGGGATAATTGAAGTCTTCTAAAGCATGATCAGTTCATAAATACCGTTATTCATCCATTTCTGCTTGAAGGAATGCTCTAATTCGTCAACCCATTGGGCCCAGGTAGGATCATTCATCAAGGGAAATCCTCGACGATATGAGGACCATTTCGAGGAGGAGATGCCCGAACTAGCCGAATAGGGATTTGGGGTAAACCAGTTCTCCCTCGGCATGTTGCTTTCCACCACTGAGGGGACCCAAGAAATCCAGGCGGGGCCCAATGATTGTATTCCATGCGTCTCAAAGAAAAGCTCAGAATATAAACCTGCCCGCGGACGATGCAGCCCGTTGAGTAGACGGCGTAGAGTGGCGATTCCGTCGCCGGATTCGTAAGATTGTGGTGTTTGGCTGGATATTAAAGCCATTTTATGAAGGTCGAGAGAGAAAACAAGGAAGATGATAAGGATGCAAACTTGTCGGGCAACAGAGAAGAATAGTGGGAAGCAGGAAAGTTTTTAATCGTAGAAGGATTTCTTTATACGGAACACAGAAAATTGAGAAGTTCAAACGCAAGGGTTTCGTGGGTATAATAAGGAGTTTCTTTCAATTAATATTGGCGCCTGGAATTCCAGGTTTAATATCAATTGAAGGGGGCACTGTTTGGATTAAAACTTGATTTTTGGCCCAAGGATGAAGTAGGCCCAAAAGGAGGCCTGGAGGAATAGAAGATCAAAGCCCGGCCGAAACTTGGGAAAGTAGGAAAGGGCCTTTTTCTGACTTGATACAATTCACTAAGGCCACTTGCCTACTTACCCAAGGACCAAGTGGTGTAGACTGACTAGATTGCACAACCCATAAAGTACTTTATGGTGGCATTACATGTAATAAAGCTGATGAGTCATCACCCTCAGACCGCATTCGGGCAAAGCTGTCGCTACAGAAGCCAAACATAGTCGTCTATAAAAGGAGGAAGAGAAGACAGGAATAAGGACACTCAATCAAACAAACAAAAGCACAAACTCTGCTAAAAAAGCCAGATTTGCCTTTCAAAACGAAGCTATAGTCAGCCCAAGCCTTCATCCCCCACGGGATAATCTTCTCTCCCAACCTCTGTAATAGCTCTGCTACCTTGTTCGAACTTGTTGTAGTATCGATTCACCTCTTGTATTCTCCTTTCCCCCCTTCCTCCCTCTAAAGCTTTCAGACTTTTGACAGAACTACAAAGATAGGGACCTGCAAGACGATCAGCCTTAACTGATAAGCCTCACCCGAAGAGTCTTGCCCGACGAGACTTGCCCGACAACGAAGCAGAAGCCCGACAGCAACCCTCAACCGGCGCCAACCTCCAGGGGAGCTGTGCGCTCGTCGGCCAGGAAGTCATCCCCGACGGAAATTCCTGCCATGAACATTTTGTCCTCAATTTCTGCTCCAAGTGCTACTCCTGTCTGTATCAAAAACAAAAGAATTTCATAATGACTCAAGACTATACAAAAATTAGATGCACCAAATACAAATGATGTGAAGCTATGCATGTCAAGTTTACAACAATGTATTAAAGAGTAGACATCTACCAGGCACTATAGTCATATTATGTGTCGTTTAAATGAGTGAAACAGTAAGCTCAGAGGACTATTTAACTTGTGTACATGAGAGATTTTTTTTCCTGATCAACTACCAAGGTACCCTATTCTTAATATGTTTTAGTATTTATTTTGGTAAAATTTTGATATTTTGCTATATATTCTCAATGTAGGACATGCAACTTCTTGAAAGAAAAAAAAAAGTGATCAAACGAATGAATTTTGGAGTAATTTCAATTGGAGAATGTTCATGAGTCTCTCAACTTGTTTGTATCAAAGTTTCAGATTTTTTTACTGAAGGGTCAATTTGTGGTGATAAAATAAAGGTCCAATGTGCAGTACAACTAAAGTGACGTTTTTGGGCTTATTTGAACTTTTCGGTGTTCAAGATGATCTATTTTGGGTTCAGCCCCTTCTGGAGACATGTTAAGAATGTCTCAATCTTTAAAATAAGTTATCTTGGGCCTGTTTTGCAGCTGAATAGGGTCAAGAACGTGGCAGATCAGATTGAAGGCAGTTTCTTTTTTTTATTCTTTTTTCCTTCTTTTTTTTTGGCAAACGATAGTTTCTCCTTTGTTGACTAGGAGATTGTAGGAAGAATTTATATTGTAGTAGTGTAAATAAAGCCCTTTGGCAAGCCCTAGTTTAGTTTTTTTTTTTTTTTTAAATGTGATTTTTGAGATTGGAATTTGGCCAAAACTTAGAGATTTTAGACTTTTACATTCAAGGTGTTTTCAACATTTTTCTATTTCAATAAAATTTCTTTTGATTTTAATTATGAATATGCATAACTAATTTTTTTTGCTAGGGTGAAGTCAGGAGTCTTAACTTGAATATGTAGTCTTTTACCTAATTACTTATGATATTATGCATGCATACTTTGAATTATTAATCATTGTGCTTAAACAATCTTTATGTATTCTTAGTGATTCAGGACCATTATGATGTTTAGATAAGTAATTGGATGCAATTCGGTTGGAATATCATTAGAAGATTGAGTGTTGCTTCTTGTGGTTAATTATTGTCATTTCAGTTAGGTTGAATATCATGTCTTAGGGGTTGCATGGTTTTTCAAAAAGTTTTCAAAAAACTTAATGAGTTTTGCAGGTTCATATTTGATATGAATATCACAGACGGATTGCATGTTAGATATACGTTCTTGTTTGAATATCACGAGGATAATATGCATTAGAAAAACCTAACATTCAAATTGCATGTGTAGTTCCTAAGTAATTAGTAAAACTACATAGGATTGTTAAGGTGACGGTGGAACCTTAGTGTTTTTACAATTCCAAAAACAGTTTTCTTTTCCTTTTCTTTGTAGTACAAACGATATATTTTACACTAAGGGGAGGGGAGTTAGGCTAAGTCACATAATGGGCAACTTAATTTGATATCAAATTTGCCATCTATGAGATTCGAACCTAAGACCTCTCACTTACAAGTGAAGAGGAATACCACCAGACCATAGTACTGAGTGACTTTTTTTCCTTTTCTTTAATACTGCAGATTTTTCTAATCTTTTGTAATTAAATTTGTTTTTGTTAATTTAGGTCATAAACGTGACAACCCGTCCCAAATTTTACGTTTTTATTAATTTTAGAAGTGTGAATTTACGAAAATGCCCTAGAGGCAAGGACTTTGACTTTCGTTGATCATCGGTTAGAGTGGCGTATGCCTTATTCTTTTAGCATATCCTCGTAGTACTCGTCACTACGAACGCACATGCAAAAACCGTTTGTGAGTCCAAATTATAACGGTATAGTTACGGACGTTTGAAGTTTGTTATTTAAAGGTAATTAAATTATTTGAACTCCCACCTTGTGGGAAGACTAACCAATCAGCCTTTAAGCAAAGAAAAAAGGGAACCAATCACATAAAAGGAGGACAAAGCCTCCAGCCAATCATAAAAGAAACAAAAAAAAAAGGGAAAAGTTGGAGCTTTCTCGTGGGTTTTTCTGCTCACGACCACCCATTTTCCAAGGCCGATTCCGGCCAACTTCGGCCGAGTTTTTCGAAGCCACCATCACCATCTTGAAGCTCTCATTCCCCTCTACAAAACCCACCCAAGAACCACCTTGGTTAACCTCTGTACGTGGCGGTTCGAGGCCACAAAACCTGATGAAAACCAATGGTGTTCCGGCCACCCTTTTTATTTTTCCTGCGAATCGGCAAAGCAATGGCTGACACCACCACCTGGGCTTTGTAGCCCATCATCCCAGGAGAAAATCCCGACCAGTCTTGACCCCGTTGGAGCACCAAGGAAGAAGAATCGAAGTTCACCCAAGTATAGGGTTTCCGACGGGTTTTAACGAATGAAGCTCTTCTCAGCCTATTTCCCATTGGTCACGGTATAAATCGATTCCTCATGTTGTGTAGATGAATTTTCATGTTTGGATCGTGTGATTTGGTGGAGAAATGAGAAAGTTATAACGATTTAAAGTTTGCCCAGTTTCCGGCGACCTCCGCCACTTTCGAGGCATTTTCCGGCCAAACCATGGCGAATTATCTGTCTTGCAAGGTACCAATCTTTTCATCCCATCGAAAAATATGATTTTCGCTTTTGAATCATTTGATTTCGTTGAGTATTGACAAAGTTATAGACGTTGAAAGGTTGCCCAGAAATTCCGGCGAATTACCAGTTTTCCAGCGGACAGCAATCTTTCAGACCATTTTCCAGACACCTCCGACCACCATTTGGACTCCAAGCTGGTATAATTTTGTTCTACGTTTCTCTAGCTTCGATTTGGTATATTATGGGTTGAATTTGCTTGAGAAACAAGTGAGATAAGGAGTTCCAAAGATTGCCCGGAAATCTGCAAAATCTGCAGAATCCAGCGAAGTTCCATTAAGGTCCACCACTCGATTAGAATAGTAATCAACTATCCAACCGTTGGATCATCACCAAACTTTAATACATTATAGTACGTAATATTTGAGTACCATAGAAACTTACGGATTGAGAATCTGACATATGGATCTTCCTGAATTAGATTTGGAAGTTCGTAAAATAAAATGTTGACCGCCACTTGAATTGGTAATTGGCGGAGATCCAACCGTTGGATCGTAATGAAACTTTAGTATGATGTTTTAGAAGTATAATGTGGATCTTTAGAAGTTTTGGATTGGAAATCCGAGATGCAGATCTCTTGAAGTGAATTACGCAGGGATGTGTTTTATGTAAATTATGTATCCTATCGGTAAGGACCCTGAGACGTGATTTGATAATTGTTCTAGGCGACGTTGGTTCGTGATGTCTCGATATTCATTCGAGGGAGTCGTAGCACGGACTAAGATGAGTAGGTCTTTTCTCTCCTATGTGTGTGTGTGTGTGTGTGTGTGTGTGTGTGTGTAAGATTGACATCTCCACAAACGTTTATAAATTGAATATTTCATATAATTTCTGTGAATGCTTTGGAGGATTTTTGCGAACTACGAATGGCTTGATCCCTGTTTAGGATACGTAGGCAGTCTAACGAAACGTTAGATGCATCCATACAATAAATGAGATTAAATAATTGAGACAATAGCCTTATTTGGAGAATTGAGCAATGTGAGGAACATTGGTGCAAATTGTGAGTTTTAACCTTATGTTTTGGTGGTTGAATGTTGGTCATAAATCAATGTGTGAAGAATCAAGAAATTAAAATAAAGAATCGTAAGTATTGATAGTTAATTAGACTAGTGTTTAGTTGGACTTGTCCCCAATAATTATTCCCGAAGCAAACAGTTCGGGAGTGGGACGTTACAGATTATGCATGTTTCGCCATGTTATATACATATATATATATATATATATGTCTATATTTGATAATGCTATGACATGGTTGAGTATTATATTGCATTGTGGCATATCCCTGTGTATACTACCTGTAAACAATTACAGTGAACGCTTTGAAGTGCAAAGGTGAACGCAAAATAACCAATTGAGTTGTAGATTGTTAATGTGAGTTGATGTTATGTTGAGATACATTGAGAGCTCATCAACCTGCACCCCAGTGTAAGTGCTCCCGCCCGTGGCCAGGGCACAGTCCTTCACGTGATGTTCACCTCCCGCACCTTACGCTCACCTTGGATTCAAGGTAGGTGCACAGTCCTATCGTGCAAACCACAATAGGTGGCTCCGACTTGTAGGTGACCCGCGATTTACACCACAGTCCTGTCGTGTAGACCATTAGAGGTGGTTCCGACTCATTTGCAGGAATATGTTATGAGCTATGAGTTCAGTCGTACAGGCCACAAGAGGTGGATCCGGCTGACATATTACTAGCATGCTGATGAGATATATGTTTATTAAGTCGGTTAGCATGTTGATGAGATATATGTTTATTGAACCAACTAGCATGCTGATGAGATATGTGTTTATTAAGCCGGTTAGCATGCTGATGAGATATATGTTTATTGAACCGGCTAGCATGCTGATGAGATATATATTTATTGAACCGGCCAGCATGCCGATGAGATATATGTTTATTGAGCCGGTTAGCATGCTGATGAGATATATGTTTATTGAACCGGTTAGCATGCTGATGAGATATATGTTTATTGAACCGGCCAGCATGCCGATGAGATATACGTTTATTGAGCCTGTTAGCATGCTGATGAGATATACGTTTATTGAACCGGCTAGCATGCTGATGAGATATGTGTTTATTGAACTGGCTAGCATGCTGATGAGATATATGTTTATTGAGCCGGTTAGCATGTTGATGAGATATATGTTTATTGAGCTGGCTAGCTTGTTGATGAGTTATATGTTTATGGAGCCGGCTATTATGATTGATGAGATATTGATAAGTCGTACAGGTCACTATAGGTGACTCCGACTTATTTACTAACTTTGATTATTGAGCACATGATTATTTATATTGTTGATGAGATGTTGTGTTGTGGTATACTTATGGAATTACTGTTAATACATTTTTGATTCCACATTGTTACGTGATGTGATTGCCAGGAAACTATATAGGGTTGCGGCGAGGGTTTACTACCTTTGATAGTTGAAATAATTTTGGAAATCTTGTTCTTGCCCACTCACACTTTCTATTTTTGCACCCCTCCAGGTTCTAGTAGCAAAGTTCCGTATCGACGAGGACATGTGGCATTCCCAGTTCAGGTGGCTCCTTATGTTGGTATAATTATTATCTTGGCTCACTGTACTTTTCTTATGCTCTGTATCACGCGTGAAATGGGTCCATACTCGCTCACCGTGCACTCATGTATTTAGGCACTTTTAGGTTTAAATTTATTCATAGTTACACATCATCACACTTTATGGCTTCGTCACCTTCCAGGTGTCGGCCCGCACGGCTCTATTCGGAGTCCTAGTTGACTTTTCGGGTCAGGGTGTGTTAATAAATCAATTTTTCTAAGACTTTGTTTTTAACCAATTAATTGAGATTTGGTTTAATACGAATTGTTTTAATAATCCATGTGGATAACGACCTTGCTATAGCCATCTATACTACAATTACCTTGCTTCTCTTGCAAGTATTTTAGGTGTTTTAACCCTTTTGCATGTATGGATCCAGATATTGACGTCGCGTTCGGAGATTGTTTAACAAATTTTGTTTTAATCATATTCTTAGTTAAATGCTGTAAATAATTTTTATTTTTAATTTTTGGTTTTTGCAGATTTCAGCAAAACTATTCATAGAAATTTGTGCATGGTCAACATCTGTTCACAAGGACATCAACTTGCACAGTTTGATCCATAACCTAAACGAACAGCTAGACAGAGGCGTAGAGCGCAAAAACTGCAATGGGACCCTCGCTGCAGGATACATTTTTGCAGAATTTGTTTACTGAGATTTTGGACAGTGAAGACACATTGGCACCTCATGCCACTGAGATACCAAGCCGCATTTCTTATCCAAAAGTTGAGGAAGGGTCTACATTTGAGATAAGGCATCATATGTTGGATATTCTACCTACTTTTCACGGTTTATCTACTGACGATCCTAACTTGCATATCTCACGGAGTTTTTGATGGGATGCAAGAATATCTTGGTGAAAGGATTTTCAGCCGAATTAATCAAACTTCGACTTTTTCCCTACACTTTGAAAGACGGGGCAAGGAGATGGCTCCTCACACTACCATCCAAAAATATTATTCTTGGACCCAACTAAATGAAGTATTCTTAAGCAAGTATTATCCAGCATCCAAGACGCTTGACATGCATACTCAGATTTTATCATTTGCTCAGAAACGAAATGAAGCAATTCATGATGCGTGGAAATGGTACAAGGATTTGCTCATAAAATGTCCCCACTCGGGCATTAATGGTGATACTCAAATGCAACTATTCTACAGAGGGCTCAATTTGACAACTATGGCTCTCGTTAATGCGTCTTGTGGAGGAATATATTTAGATAAGAATGCTCAACAAGCGTATCAATTATTTGAGAAAATGGCAACAGAGTCACAGCAACGGGCGGTTGATCTACCACAGACCAAGGGCGTTTTTGAGATGTCAAGTTGATCTCCACATGTATCAAGCTCAAATAGAAAAGATGGAGAGAAATATTGAAAACTTTGATGCAAAATTAGACTTGTTTCTGCAGAGAATGACTGGACGAGTACTGCAGCTTGTTGTCTAGCAGCCTATACCAGCAAGTTGTGCCATTTGTAATAGAGCATGTTAATGCATTCAACAATTATTAGAGACCAAGGAATGATCCTTATTCAAATTTTTATAATCCAGGTTGGAGAGATCACCAGAATTTTCCAAGGAATGATCCTCATTCAAATTTTTATAATCCAGGTTGGAGAGATCACTAGAATTTTAAGTGGGCTGGTGATCAACAACCCAAACCACAATTCCATCAACAGGTACAGTAGCATGTCGCATCAACAAAGATCTCTGGAAATTTCACTTGAAAAATAATCAGAGAGTATCCGAACAAAGTTTGATCAAACCGGTCATGATATACAGAATAGTCATGCAACATTGAAGAACTTGGAGCAGCAAATTGGGCAGATAGCGTTGCAGCGTTCAGACAGAGAACCCGAAAAATTTATCAGCCAAACTGTTCTGAATCCAAAAGGAAATGCTGATTGTAATGCAGTGAGAATTTTTATGTTCTGAAAAAAGTTACGACAACAGAGATGTAGAAATTGAAGAGGATAATGATGGCAATTTGCAGACAACACCTACCCAGCCATTGTCCAAATCTGGAATTTCTGCAAAATATGTGCAGCCAGTAGACAGATTTGAGAATTCTGCAGAAATTGCTGCACAACCTACTGCAGAACGCGTGTATGTGCCTCTGATTCTGTATCCCGAAAGATTGAAACCTAAAGCTAAGGATAAACAATTAACGGACTTCATGAAGACGTTGGCTAAAGTTCAAATCAATTTACCGTTGATTGATACAACGTCATAATATTAACAATTATTCTCTCTGCAACTACATGTTTTTGCATGATCTGAAAACTAGAAGTTATGGATATCGCTTCTTCTTCTTCATCCGCTGTTACTCCTTCTGCTGATGACCCAAAAAAGTACGATGTGTTTATTGGTATCAGAGGTAAGGACATCTGCCGTCCTTTTACTAGCCATCTTCACGCTGCCTTACTTCAGAAGAAAAAAAATCGAAACTAACCACCCAAGACTTAATGCCTAAAATGTGCAATTAATTATACCAAGAAAAATTTCAAAATATCAATGGTTTGTTATTCTTATTATTTTTTTAATCTTGATTAAGTCAAGCAAAACATAAGTTCGAGTTCATCCAAAAATCAAGCTGAGCCAACCTACCAAAATCTAGATTTCGGTTTACAAACTAGCTGAGTAGAGTTGAGTTTTAAGCTTGAAAAATCATTTGATCAAGGTGCTCAAACTTGACTTAGTTGATATTGTTCACAGACAATTGTACTTTCGATATTGTTTCTTCCATGATCTTTGTCTCTTGAACAAGTTGTAACCATAGCGATGATTCTCTTGGGATCTTAATGGACATGTAGTCATTGTACTTGCATTTTGTAACATATTTAGGAAACTACGAAAACAAAATACAATTCTTAGGACAATATTTGTGTACTCACTAGTGAGTACTCACCTCTTGATTTTTTCAATGATAAATTAATACATGTTTTATTGTTTTAAAATATAATGTACATGTCATTAATTTTTCTTGGACGTTAAAAAACAAAGAACATGTATCGATTGGGTGAATACATAAAATACTCACTAATGAGTACCTAAGTATTACCCCAATTATTTTTTTACTGATACCTTAGTTTAGTTATTGCATTCGCTATATTCATTCCATAAACATGAATTACATACCCAGCCAACTCCTAACTTACACTGGCAGCCTCCCCCTTGATCTCTCTTCCTTCACTTTACTCTTCTTATTGGGTCGATGACTCTAGAAATCAAGTCTACTAAATGGGAAGGACCTTGCTTTTCAAAATTAGACTCTGACCAAAACCGGTTAGGAGGTGGGCTTTCCCTATTTCAAGGTTCCGAGCTCGTTGATTTAAAAATTCAAATGCTTTAGATAGTTTTATCCTCAATTTCACTTGTTATTGTCACTCTGATATCTTAAACTAATAATGCATCAGTAAGTGCATCACTTAGATGCGACACTGATTGGTTAGTCTTTGTCGAGATTAAATTGCTTTGAATGCTCCATTGATCAAAGATGAAATCAATAGATGGAGCAACAAAGTTAAATTTGTACATAAAGCGAGTAAGGCCGGAAAGGGCGCCTATTGGCTATTGTGTGCTTGCCACTACCGTGCACTGGAGACTTGTGACTTGTGAATTATGTGGGCAACTGCTCTCTCCCCTCTTGCTTCCCAATTTCTACCAATCACTGTCTTAATTTGTTTAATTGGATCCTCTTCTCAATTGCAACTTAATAATTCTCATTCATCTCAAATATCCCATTCTCTTTCTTTGATATATTATCAAGCACTCGCTTCTTTTCTTTATGGGAAATATCCAGAAATAGGACAATTTCTTAATCTTAGGACAGAAATAAGACATTTTGAATATGCACACAACATGCACACGCCATGCGCAACAATTGGACAAAAATAGGATTTTTCCTACACCTTGAAATAACTAAATTGTCCTCCCACATAAATGGGTTATTCAGAAATTTCAACCCTCATTTCTCATTTTGTAGAGAGAGAAACAGAGAGAAGAGAGAGAAGATCTATCTTGCTTAATTCCAGTTCAAAGAATCCTAACCCACCCATCTTCTTCATCCAAGCTCTCCCTCTTTCTTTCTCTCTCTCTCTCTCTCTCTCTCTCTCTCTCTCTCTCTCTCTCTCTCTCTCTCTCTCTCTCTCATATGCACAAGAGCTCTCTCTCTACCCATCTTTGTCGATTTTTACCTTTTCATTTTGTAGGTTTTATGAGCTGGGTTTGCTTAACTTTGCTTTTTTATTGATGGATTTTTGGAGTTGAAGTGATTGGTTTGAGTTTCTTGGAGGAGACCCAAATCCTTCAGTTTTGATTTTTGATTTTTTATCATTTCTTTGATTTATATGTAGGTTTTCGTTTCTTCTGTCTTCTCCCTTCCTCTGCTCCCTCTCTCGATCCAAATTTACAAGCACTAAAATAGGGTTTGGCTTTTGATGCAATTAAATGAAAAAACGTATTAAAGGTCAGTTGCATTTTGGAGAAGAGATAAATTTGAGGAAAAGAGAGAAATCAGAGTGGAAAGAAGGAATAGAGAAGGATATGGATAAAATTGTTTCGCTTACTCGTTCACTCTCTTCATATTAAGCTCGGTCATACACTGTATGTACAAGACATGCACATGTTCTGCCCACAGATCTAAGCTCAACCGAAAAACCAATAGTTGACAGCTATCTCTTCGAAATCAGAAAAATGACGCAATCAGGTAAATGGCCCTAAACTTCATATGAAGAATCGAAGATTCATTAATTTGAATTTGGCATCAAATTTGATTAGATTCAAATATTTCAATTATTTGAAAATTGCAGTTTGAATGGGCACGAAAGAACCCAATTGAATCAAAGGAAATTTTTTTCATGAATTCGTTCGCTTTTTTCATATTTGCAAGGCCTACCTCTGAATCAAAGGAAAAAGTGGTAAACTACGTTAATACGAAGAGTATCAAAGATGTAAATACGCACTATATAATATATACTATATGAACATAATATGTATAGTACATGCACATGATATGCACAAAACGGGAGAAACTTTAACGGCAACATATTGGTATAGTGGATACATATATAAGGTTACAATGATAGTTTGAAAAGTCTTGTTACATATATCAACCACATTTTAACCGTGCAAGTGGAAAACATGATATTCGTTGTCGTTATTTCATGGACACACATGACCCTTAATGTCCTCTAAGTTTTTTCTTAATTTTGTTTTTCATGGAGGCCAACTAGGTGGTGGTCATACTCACTAAATTCCTGGGGCACAACATAGGTGCATCATAACTAGTGAACATTTCCGCTTTTCATATTAAGATGTAGCCATGCACACCATATGCACACCACATGCACATTACAGAAAAATTTTCACAAACTTCTGCAGTTGAACACTTGAACCAGAAATTGTTCCATCTCAATTTTGTGGCACGTCAAAATTTGAAATTTATTCCACAACCCATACATCCTAACATGAAACACAAACCCCAATTTAACTTCTAAGTATTAATTCATCTTACAAACAACCCATTTATCCCATACCTTACTATGCTTGCCGAAGCTTTAGTTGCCGGGAAAAATGGAACTTTTCGGCAAAAACAGAAAATATGATACAAAACCTAGCTCACTCTTCTCACCTCTCTCTCTCGCATCCCTTTGTTTGAAATCAGAGGTATGAGGTCAACCCAAAACCTAGCTCACTTTTCTGCTTCTCTTTGGACTTCCCTCTTTTCAAAATCGGAGCTCCTGATTTGAGCTCAATCCATCAAAGCTCACAAAGCTCTCTCGACGTCCCTCTCTTCCAAATGAGAACAATGATGCAATGGTCTAATGATTTTTAGTATTTACATGTGGGTATTTTAGTAATTTCGGTTTTGTGCATGGTGTGCATGGCTTGTGCATGACCGGTTTGTTCTATTTATGTCCTAAGATTAAGAAATTGTCTCATTTTGGGGTATTTTCCTTCCTTTTTTTTATACTTACAAGCTAGAAGTCTATTGTTAGTGTCTTGAGAGAAACAGAGACAGATCGATGGAGCGTATCATTTCTCTCTTGCAAATGTGTTGCAGATCATTAAATTCTGAGGTGCATCAATGCATGAGACGCATTGTTGAATTTAACAATTGGATATAGATGTGCGCCAAAGAATTTAAGAGATGACTTCTATGCATTGTTAATTGTGTCCTTTCTCATTTTGATAACAATATATGTATACAATTTTGTTTTGCCAGAATATATTTGATTATTGCATATTCATTAGGTTGAATATTGGCTGACTTGGAAAAATTATGAGATACATCAATGTATGATATACATTGTTGAATTTAACTGTTGACTTTAACGATTGAATATAAATGTGCGCTGAAAAATTTGAAAGAATTTAACGTGTGTATGTAATCCGCTTTAAAAAATAAAATATACTTTGCATTGTTGTGTAGAGTGGAATGAGTCGGCTGACTCTGTCCTCCACTAGCACCAGGAAACTTCCACGCATCAGGAGGAGCTGCATCCATGCATTCATTCTTAATTTCACCTTTCTTTCTTTAAGTCCTCAACTAGATATCATATATTGTAACATTTTCTTCCGTTTAACCATGCAAGGAATGTGCTTGAGCAATTTCGTCTTTATATTTTTTATGTTTTTTTTTGGTCTAATCTGTAGTGATTTTTTCGGGTCGTCGTTTGTGAGTATATTTTATTGAAAGATGCCTTACAAAAATTGATGTGGACAAATTTTTCTTTTAATTAAGCATATTTAAAAGAAAATTTTAAAGTAGTAAGCATTATTAATTATCAAATATTTTTTAAGTATGTGAAAGTGACTAATCCTTGTCTCTCCAAATTTTCAATTTTTGTCCTCCCTGGACGTTTGAAACTTTGTGCATATACCTCCCCCTAATAAGGACTAAACTCTGATTTAGTCTCAGGTGCAACTGTAGTTAAGATTCTTTTTCTGCTATCTGATCTAAAGACAGAGATATGGAGTTGATTGGGTACATTCAAGTTTTCAACATCATCGTCATTGCGATCGTGATTAGGGATGGACAACGGTTATAGCGAGCGGGTAACTGCAGTTACTGTTTATGTTCATACCTATATAACCGTTTACACGTTGGGTAATTGCATAAACGGTTATACCTATACCTATAACCGTTTATAAACGATTAACCATACCCATAATCGCGATTACCCAAACTCATGGTATTTTGCCAATCCCTATGAATCGGACTCTGTGGTACGTGTGCCGCAGATCATTAACATTTTCTTCTTCGTCTTCTGCGGCTTATTCTGCTGGTTTCTAATTGGTTGGTTTGGGTGGCAAGCTGGTAAATTTTGGTCAGCTGATAGATACAAACCGCATGACTGACTATTTACAAGCACCTCACGTGGAAATCTTATGCTAAACCTATACTTTCCTATATACATATATCTATAAGAAACGCAAAAAATCTTTTTAGTAATCATAGTAAATACATTTTAAAGTACGTGTCATCACCGCTATATTGGTACGGAAGTTATTCTCATATGAATAACATGATTAGCTACCTCTACACAAGTTTTTCTTACTTGCTTTCACGCTAAGCTTTGGGCTCTCTTATGACCTTCCGATAGTCACAGAATGATAGATTTCAAATCTTAGGCAATCTCCAATAGTGAAAGACATGATTTTTTTAGTACGAAACTGACTGATTTTAGTTTTAGGAATTATAAAAAGGTACTTGATTGAAAGTGCTTGGAAATTTCTTGAAAGAAATTGGTCACTAACTGGAAATGTTAAAAAATTTGTACATAAAACTTGTAAATACGTCAAGAGAAATAGCTTGCTTTAAAACAGTGTATGTGATCCGCTTTAAAAATTCATGTATACTTTTCATTGTTGTATAGAGTGGAAGGAGCCGGCTGACTCTGTCCTTCACTATCACTGGGAAACTTCCTTGCATCCGGAGGAGCTGCATTCATTCTTAGTTTCACCTTTCTTTCTTTAAGTCCTCAACTAGAGAGATAATAACCTTTTCTTCCATTTGAACGCACGTGGTTTCTGCAAGGAAAGTGCTTGAGCAATTTGTCTTTATATTTTTTATGTTTTTTTTGTCTAATCTCTAGTGATTTTTTCTCGGTCGTCGTTTGTGCGTATTTGTATTTTAGAGAACTTTAATGAAAAGTTCATAGTACCGTTCATTTTAACGAAAAATCACATTTTTACACTAAAAAGTCAATCATGATATTATTCACTTTACTCTTTATTTTGTCCTTATCGTTAAAATTTAAAGTTTTCAAACTCTTTTAATTAATTTTCCAATATATGAGAATTTTAATGAAAAACTCTTACCCAATGTATTTGGACCAATTTTCTTTTAATTAAAGCATATTTTAAAGAAAAATTTAAAGTAAGTAGCATTATTAACTATCAAATATTTTTTAAGTATGTGAAAGTGACTAATCCTTGTCTCTCCAAATTTTCAATTTTTGTCCTCCCTGAACGTTTGAAACTTTTTGTGCGTATACCCATCCCTAGGACCATCTTCAATCTTTGGGTTAAAACCTAAAATTTTTAGCTCAGAAAATTTAAGTTGTAACATAGAAACATTTTTTTTACTTCAACCCTTCTAGATTAAAATTTTAGCCCTATATTAATAAAGAATGAATTTAGGCTAATTTTTTTCTTAAAGTAATTTTTTTTAAAAGAAAAAATTATGTAGACTATCCTAATTTAACTTTATGAACATTTTAACCTAAAAATATTTAGATTCCGACAAATATTGAAAAAATCACTTCCGACACTATGAAACTCGTGAAACACTATGAAAAAAATATGAAACACATAAAAGAATATTTTTTTTTTTTAATTTACTTTAGTCGTTGGATTTAAATTTGGACCGTTCGAATTTTTTTTTTACCGTTGGATTTCATCAAATTAGATCTTTACCGTTAGATTCAATGAATTTATAAATATAAACTAAAAAAAAAATATTTGTCCAAAATGTTGGAGCAAGTTGGAGTAAGTTTACAACCTAAAATTTAAGTTTTACTTCAAAAGTTGGAGTAGGTATAATAAGGACTAAAATCTAGTCTCAGGTGCAACTGTAGTTAAAGGGGTGTGCTATCCACACACCTCTTTTTACTTCTCACACACCCTTTGTTAATTTATGTCCGTTGATTTTTTTCAATTCATCCAATCTGACGACCGAAAATTAGAAGGGTATGTAAAAAGTATAAAGAGATGCGTGGATATCACACCTTTGTTAAAATCTAATTTAAGAGAGAGCGATGGAGTTGATTAGGTTCATTTAAGTTTTCAACATCTACGTCATCGCCATCGGGACTCTGGTGTACATGTGCTGGGATCATTAACATTTTCTTCTTCGTCTTCTGCGGCTGATACTGCTGGTTTCTAATTGGTTGGTTTGGGTGGCAAGCTGGTACATTTTGATCAGCTGATAGATACAAACCGCATGACTCACTATTTACAAGCACCTCACGTGGAAATCTTATGCTAAACCTATACTTTCCTATATACATATATCTATAATAATAAAACAAAAAATCTTTTTAATAATCATAATAAATACATTTTCAAAGTACGTGTCATCACAGCTACATTGGAATTTGGAACCCACAATTTCCAAGTTTAAATTCTATGTAAATAGATGTCATTTCCCAATTTTTATGATTGAGAGTTTAAAATTAACAAATTTCATTCTCAATTCCATTGTTCTTTTAGGTTAACCAAACAAGAAAAATCACAAATTCTGGAAAATAAAATCCCTTCATTTCAATTTCCGTTATTTTAAATTTTTTTAGTAATCTTAAATTTCTTCATTCAAACATAGTATTAAGGAAAGCATCTTTAATTATTTTTATTTTACCTTTTCTGTTTAGTTTAGTTTAGGTTAAGTTTTGTTTTTTGTTTTTTTTTTCGGTTTTATTAATTTTAGTTTCAAATCTTTCTAAATTTTGTTTTTCATTTTATAATCTACATGGCACATATATTGTGGGACCCACAACGTCCATGTAAGCAAATAATAGAGAAATTGATAGATTTTTTAACAGATGTATGAAATTGAAACAAAATAATAGATAATGTATGAGATTGAAATATTTTAAATATATTGTATGAAGTTGTAATTGCATCCAAACTTGAGGTGGTAAAATATAATTTACCGTTTTTTAAATGTTAGATAAGATGTTGACAGGGTTTGAACCTATAACGTGATGCAAAAGTAATACTCTTCTTCGTCATTGCGGTAACTAACCACTTGCTACGTTTCTCTTCCATGTTAGCCGGAGTAAAAAGTTTTTTATTTTTCCTCTTCTCGGTGATGGATGATTAACAATGTTTAGTTCCTGACAAGTGTTTTGTCATAACTGCTGAATTTGTGGCCGCATTCCATTAGGCTTTAATTGATCTCATCAGCCCATTAAATAACCTTTTATTTTTAGCCCACATGTGAAAGCCACGTGATGTGGCTAGGGTTTTTACATAGTAGCAGCTGATGCCCTTAGCAGTCAGCAAAGAGGAAAAGAAAGGCCGCCGACTGCACCATTAGTTAGAGAAAAAGAAGAGAGCTGCCGCCCTCATTTGGTTGGTAAATAGTAATCATTCTATCACAGTTGTATTTTGTAAATTAGCTTTGAGCTTTTTATAGAAATGAAATTATTCATTATATATCTTACTCTGTTTGCTTTTTTGGTGAGTGAGAGATTGAGTATATTAAGGCTTTGAGTTGTAATGTTGCCAACAGTTTATGTACACTCTCATTTGATTGATAGTGGATTATTGTTGAACTCCTACTGCTTTGATGACGTACTTCAGTTAAATTGAATCATGTTAAATCTTGATGTCTCTTCTATTTTATTCTTGCATTTCATTTGGTAATTTCTTATAGCTTAGTTTGAGTTAGTTTCCAATTGATTTGGTGCTATCCTAGCAGAACATTAACAAATATCCAAAGACTTGGAGAAAGAAATTTTGGATGCTAGAGAGAAAATTGATTATTTCCGGGTCAAAATGCAGTGAGATAATTTGGACAGAGCTGCTGCCTGTGAGATAATTATAGACAGAGCTGCTGCCTATGAGATAATTTGGTTAAAATTCAAAGTTTTGAAATTTTTTTCATTAGTTTTCTTTAACTATTAAGATTCGTTTAATTTGATTTGACTATAATATGGTAGAGAGATTAATAGTTGTAACGATTGTGTAACATCTTATGGTGAAATCAAACAAAATGAGTTTGTGAGGACAGAGTTTGAGGTCTAATTCCCCTCTCCTCCATCTGCTATGTTTCTTCCATAAACATGAATTAGATCTGAGGACAGAGTTTGAGGTCTCATTCCCCTCTCCTCCAACATTGTTTTTATGGGGAGGGGGGGGAGCGTTTGTACTTTGTGAAAGCGTTGGTTAGTTTAGCATTATCAATTTTCAAATATTTTTTTAAGTATTTGAAGGTGACTAATCCTTGTCTCTTGTCCTCCTGAAGCCGTTTGTAACTTTGTGTGCATACCTAATAGAGAGATGGAGTTGATTGGGTTCATTCAAGTTTTCAACATCATCGTCATCGCCATCGGAACTCTATTGTACATGTGCTGCAGATCATTTTCTTCTTCATCTCCTGCGGCTGATTCTGATGTAGCTGATTCTACTGATGTGTCGGGTGTTGGTTAGTACTAGTAGCTTTACATGCTGAGATGACGTTGTTCATATTAAGATTGCAAATATATGAATTTCTTTCTTTAAATTATAGAGTTTTTAAAGATAATAGGTCCTATCATGTGCCCCATTTTCCACTTTCGTATCTCTCAGGCGAAGAAAGCTGTGAGAGAAGTTAAATTAGCGGCTTATGACGATATGTATAAGCGACTAGATACCAAAGAAGGAGAGTTGGATATCTATAAACTAGCTAGAGCAAGGGAAAAGAAGACAAGAGACCTAAACCAAGTGAGGTGCATCAAGGATGAGGATGGAAAAGTTCTTGCTACAGAGAACGCGGTCAAAGACAGATGGAGAGGTTATTTTCATAATCTTTTCAATGAAGGATATGAAAGGAGTACTTCTTTAGGGGAGTTGAGTAACTCAGAAGAGTGTAGAAACTACTCATTTTATCGTCGAATCAGGAAGGAAGAAGTGGTTGTAGCTTTGAAGAAGATGAAGCATCGAAAAGCAGTGGGCCCAGACGATATACCGATTGAAGTGTGGAAAGTCTTGGGAGAGACAGGTATAGCATGGCTCACTGACTTTTTCAATAGGATTTTGAAAACGAAGAAGATGCCAAATGAGTGGCGAAAGAGCACTTTGGTGCCTATCTACAAGAATAAGGGCGACGTACAAAACTGCATGAACTATAGAGGTATTAAGCTAATGAGTCATACAATGAAGCTCTGGGAGAGAGTCATCGAGCATAGATTGAGGCAAGAGACACGGGTTTCGGACAACCAATTCGGGTTCATGCCAGGGCACTCAACCATGGAGGCAATTTATCTCTTACGAAGATTGATGGAAAGATATAGAGATGGGCAAAAGGATTTACATATGGTCTTTATAGATTTGGAAAAAGCGTATGATAGGGTCCCAATAGACATTCTTTGGAGGATTTTAGAGAAGAAAGGAGTACGAGTAGCATATATCCAAGCTATAAAGGATATGTATGAAGAAGCAAAAACTGTCGTAAGAACTTATGAAGGACAAACCGAAAGCTTCCCTATAACTGTAGGATTACATCAAGGCTCATCTTTAAGTCCTTACATTTTTGCGTTGGTAATGGATGAGTTAACAGGACATATTCAAGATGATATTCCTTGGTGTATGCTTTTCGCAGACGATATAGTGCTGATAGATGAAACTCAGGAAGGAGTAAATGCGAAGCTTAACCTTTGGAGAGAAGTGTTGGAATCTAAAGGTCTTCGCCTAAGCCGATCAAAGACAGAATATATGGAGTGCAAGTTCAGTGCAAATGGAGGACAAAATGAGTTAGGGGTGAGGATCGGAGATCAGGAAATACCAAAGAGCGATCGTTTTCGCTACTTAGGATCTATCTTGCAAAAGAACGGAGAATTAGATGGAGATCTCAACCATAGAATACAAGTTGGATGGATGAAGTGGAAGAGTGCATCCGGCGTGTTGTGTGACTGCCGTATGCCACTGAAGCTCAAGGGAAAATTTTTATAGGACGGCAATAAGGCCAGCGATGCTGTATGGCACAGAATGTTGGGCAGTGAAGCATCAACACGTACATAAAATGGGTGTATCGGAGATGAGGATGCTTCGTTGGATGTGTGGGCACACGAGAAAGGATAAGATTAGGAATGAGGATATCCGAGGTAAAGTAGGAGTAGCCGAAATTGTAGGAAAGTTGAGAGAAAATCGGTTACGGTGGTTTGGACATGTGCAAAGAAGGCCTACTAACGCTCCGGTTAGAAGATGCGACTACGGGACATAGGTTCAGGGCCGAAGGGGTAGAAGAAGACCTAGGAAAACTTTGGAAGACAGTCTAAGAAAAGACTTAGAGTATTTGGATCTAACGGAGGACATGACACAAGACCGAGCACAATGGCGTTCTAAGATTCATATAGCCGACCCCACTCAGTGAAGAAGGCTTTGGTGTCTTTAACACAATACGTTGGAAATGAAGCAAAGCTTATTTATTGATATCTCCGATAAGTTACAAATATGTACAAATACATGAGTAAAAATAAACAAACAAGAGGGAGCCTTCACAAAGGTTGCTTAGGAGAAGTCTCAGCAGTCTGTAGAGCCCCAGAAAGAGAAGGCACCGGAGGGGGATCATTCGGAGCCTCAGTACTGGACAGAACCCTAGAAGGAGGAGGCATCAGAGGTTGATCATTTGGAGCTTCATTATGCGGTATAGCCCCAGAAGACGAAGGCAATAAATGCCTTTGGAACAAACCCACAAACCGCTGATGATCAAGTAAAACTTGACCATCAGATTCCTTCATCTGGTCAAGCTTCCTCTTCATGTTTGTAGCATAGTTATGTGTGAGCCGGTGCAACTGTTTATTCTCATGCTTGAGCCCTCTAATCTCATGTTTGAGACTCATCACTTCAGCCGCCAATGATTCAACTTGGCGAGTTCGAGCAAATAGGCGTTGGGCCATATTAGGCACAGAACCTGCACACTGAACACTCAGAGCCAGAGAATCCTTAACAGCCAATTCATCAGACCGTTTGGAAAGTAGTCTGTTATCTTTAGGAGTGAGAAGGTTCCTGGCCACCACCGCAGCGGTCATATCATTCTTCATCACGGAATCCCCAAAGGTAAGAGGACCAGTAGGGGATAAGAAGGATGGGCGCCATATGTTGTCTGGAGAAGGCGTGGCTGCCTCTTTAACAAGGTTCAAGTCAAAACGACGGTCGGAGGGACCAGACATTTTCAAAGGTGTTGAAGAGAGAAAAGGTCGGACAAATCAAGATCTTAGAAGTGCAAGAATGGAGCTTCTACTGGTGAAGATTCAAGTGTGCTTTGAAACTTAATGCCAGCCTCTATAAAAATCTGCACTTGACGGAGCTTCAGAAATCGAAGAGGCGTCTGCCCAGAAATCGAAGAGGCGTTTGCTTTCTCAAAAGTTGGGTTGCTCAGAGACCACGAGGGCCGATCTCAGAAATCGAATAGGCGTTTGCTTTCTCAAAAGTTGGGCTGCTTAAAGACCACGAAGGCCGATCTCAGAAATCGAAGAGGCGCTTGCTTTCTCAAAAGTTGGGCTGCTCAGAGACCACGAGGGCCGATCTCAGAAATCGAAGAGGCACCTGCTTTTTTTCAGGCTTGTCAGCATCTGTCACATGCACACTCAGCTTTGCTGAAATTACGGGCATTATGGTGAAGTAAAAAACACGTGAATCTTATTGTTCAATCATCCATTTTTCACACGCACCATCAGCTCATGGGTACCATAGATAACTTTGCCAAAGATCTCTGACAAAGTTTAGACACGTGAAGCTTGCAGCTCCCACTACATCGCTATGACCAAGAAGGGTAAAAGAATAGCAAAGAAACAGCACTAACAAAGTTTTAGACACAGAAATTTTGAAGGTCTAGCTATCATATTATTACCCACAAGGGTAAAGGAACAACACCACGGCTGGATAATTGGAAAGTCCCTGTGTGTCAACCTCTGTGCTCCATGGCAAGGTAGACTAGCAAACATGCCCTACCATTACTCACATTCGAGAAAACACTCCAAACAAGATTGCTTGCTCCAAAATCGAAGAGGCACCGTCCTCCGAATCTCGAGAGCCAGACTCCCAACATGATTACTTTCTCAAAAATCCAAGAGACACCACTCTCTGAATCTTGAGAGCCAGACTCCCAGCAGGATTGCTCTCTCAAAAATCGAAGAGGCACCGTTCTCCGAATCTCGAGAGACAAATCCCCGACAGGATTGCTTGTTCGAAAACCGAAGAGGCATCACTTTCTCAACTTCGAGAGCCAGATCTCCTTGGATAAAGCCTGTCTGTAATCTTCACACGCAACATCAGCTTTCCAGATACCACAGACCACTTTTTCAAAGTGCTCTGACACACGTGAAGCTGGCAGCTCCCACTACCGGGCTATGACTAAGCAGGGTAAAGGAATAACATTACTACTTCTTGTTAGGGAGACTCTTATATATGTCGACCTCCATCCTCAACGGACAGGCAGACCTGCAAAAATGCTCAACCTTTCCTCATATCTGAGAGGGCACTCCCAACGAAGCCTCTCGAAATACTCAGCTTTCTTTCCCCCCGATAATACATCTGCAAACAAGCTACACCAGAGCAAGAATATCTCATATCATCAGAGTTAAAAGCAAGAGTATCCCATATCATGCTTTTTCTCTGTCTTTTCCCTTGGCCTTGTTCTTACCTGCAAGACAAGGAGAAAAAGAGCAATCAGTCAGCACTTGGAATCAAGCTTCCAGTCAGGAACTGACTGCCTGGAACCCCTTACCTGATTACTTACCTGGCATTGCTCTCGAGTACTCATCTTCAACATCTTATGCTTCTAGAGAAGATACCACATCTGCCTGAGGAGCCGATAGGGAAAGTGAGAATGATACAAGCATGTGGAGACAAGCGTAACAGAACACGTGCCGATACATCCACTACTTTGTCAACAACAAAAGTATCCCATATCAGCAGGGTTGAACGTACTCTAGATTTGATGGACTTGTTTTGACCCTCAAATTCTTCAGTCGGCCTTATACTCTGGAGGAAACCAGAAAACCCTCCAGCCCAGTTCAAGAATAAGCCTGTGGAAAGTTACTTCTTCAAAAGCAAAAGTATCTCATATCATCTATTCTCATTTTCTTCTCTTTATCCTTCATGCTGCTTGCAAGATAGGGAGAATGAGAACAATCAGCCGGAACTCGAAATCAAACTTCTGATCTGGGACTGATTGCTTGGAGCTCTGATTGTTTACCTTGTCTGTCACCTCTTTCAGCAGATCCCCTAGCTCGGCGACTTGGGGGACTCCTACTACATGGTTTGTATCGCGCTTGACCAAGCCTGACACTACAAGCTTTAAGTGAAATTGATACATTACCTTGTGCATCTCCACCAGTTAAAGCTACCGCCCCTGAATGGAGGAAGAGTACTTCCAAAAAAGATGCCACATCTACGTATGAGACAGATAAGGCAGGTGAAGACGATACCACACTTCGGTACTTAGAAGTTTCATGATTACAAGATCATTCTCCCACAATATTTCCTAATGTCATTTGTACTAAATCATTCATTTGTACCCACTAAAGGAGAGCTTGAACCTATGTACTTGTGTAAACCCTTCACAATTAATGCGAACTCATCTACTCCGTGGACGTAGCCAATCTGGGTGAACCACGTTCATCTTATGTTTGCTTTCCTGTCCCTATCCATTTACATACTTATCCACTCTAATGACCATAGCAATAACTTAATACTTGCTATTGTACCAAAGTCCTCACTGATTTTATGCATCAACAATCCTTAATCGCAAATGATATAGGGTTGATTGATGAAACTCAGGAGGGGTAAATGCGAAGCTTAACCTTTGGAGAGAAGTGGTGGAATCTAAAGGTCTTTGCCTAAGCCGATCAAAGACAGAATATATGGAGTGCAAGTTCAGTGCAAATGGAGACCAAAATGAGTTAGGGGAGAGGATCGACGATCAGGTAAAACCAAAGAGCGACTGTTTTCGCTACCTAGGATCTATCTTGCAAAAGAACGGAGAATTAGATGGAGATCTCAACCATAGAATACAAGCTGGATGGATGAAGTGGAAGAGTGCATCCGGCGTGTTGTGCGACCGTCGTAGGCCACTGAAGCTCAAGGAAAATTTTTATAGGACGGCAATAAGGTCGGCGATGCTATATGGCACAAAATGTTGGGTGGTGAAGCATCAACACGTACACAAAATGGGTTTGGACATGTGCAAAGAAGACCTACTGACGCTCCGGTTCGAAGATGTGACTACGGGATAGAGGTTCAGGGCCGAAGGGGTAAAGGAAGACCTAGGAAAACTTTGGAAGAGACCCTAGGAAAAGACTTAGAGTGCTTGGATCTAACGGAGGACATGACACAAAACTGAGCGTAATGACGTTCTAGGATTCATATAGCCGACCCCACTTAGTGGGAAAAGGCTTTGTTGTTGTATCTCTCACTCGTTGATTTCGAGCCTTTGAAATTTTGTGCATGTATTATTTCTCTCTAATTAACAATTAATCTCTCTGCAACTACATCTTTTTGCTGTTTTCGGCACACTAAAAAATTTCTCTTACCTGTGGAATTGAGTGGCAATATGCCATTGATAACATAGATGGAGATTCTGTTTACTTTGCACATAAATTTTTTGTTACTAAATGTAGTTGGAATGATGGTGAAATTTGAGGGATGTATACAATTTGGTGTATTGATGTACACAAGATAGCCGCACAAGCACATAAGAACATCTTCAAATGAGATGTCAAAAGATAAATGTTAAATGTTAATTTAATGGCTGACGTGGCAATGTCATATTTTTTTTTTCTTTTTCCAACTGATATGTTTTTTTTTGTTATAAATGATATATGTATGACTCATTTTAAAAAGAAATCAATTAAAATAAATTTTTAAAATCTATAATTGGTGCATTAATGGAACTCACGCTATAAAATAATTAAAAATTATTTGACATCACATTTTCTCATATGTCAAATTTGACATATGAAAACTTATATGTCAATCCACATAAGATTGACATATTGGTTGGAGCTTGTTCTTATCTTCAAATTTGATCGGTTGGAGATGTCAAATCCTAAGTGGAATACTATGTAATCAAATTTGAAAGTAGAAGCAAGCTTCAACCAATCCTATGTAGATTGAGATATGAGTCAAATTTGACATATGAGAAAATGTGATGTCAAATAATTTTTAATTATTTTATTGTGTGGGTCCTATTAATGCACCAATTATAGATCTTGAAAATTTATTTTAATTGATTCCTTTTTAAAATGAGTCCTACAACTATCATTTATAACAAAAAAAAAACATATTGGTTAAAAAAAAAAATCTGACATTACCACATCAGCCATCAAATTAGCGTATAACATTTATCTTCTGACATCTCCTGTCAAGAAACCTTTAACATTAACTTTTACCCCAGTCATTGTAAAGATGCTATGTCCCATGCTCTGTCCCACCATTGACACAGTTATACTGGCTTCCTTGGAAACTCTTTTCCATGGGAAAGCATTTATATTAAAAGAATTCAAAATTTTCATTCCATAATTTCATTCATATTCACCCATCATTCTCATTATAATGGCAAACCATAATCACAGTTTATAATTTCATTCCCCATCAACAAATCACCATACCTTAAATATTAACATTTCCAACCACTTTTATCATTGGCCATAACATTTTAAAATTTCTATCCACACTTATCATTGACAGAATAATGATTTCGCCATCATTTTCTTTTATTTCAATCAGTGACTAGTAAGCTAGAAAAGATGGTAATATACCTGACCAATACACATCACACTTTTTTTTTCTTTCACATCTATGGGCCTTTTCCGCCCAATCTCATATATCCACCCTTATATCCACAACCATTTTTGCCCAATTCAATTTCTCAAGTGCCAGGTATAATACAAATTCTCTATTTACTTATCACCACCTCACAATCACCTTAACATTCAACATTTTCATAATATCTAGAAAATAACCAAGTAGGTAGTGACGTGACTCCCCAACGCGGATTAACCAAGCATGATCACTCATAAGCATACATGGTCATAAGGATCACCTAACGCGGATTAACCAAACGCGATCCATATATATTATAGTCCCCCAATGCGGATTAACCAAGCAGGACCACTAATGACCCCTTATCGCGGATTAACCAAGCAGAGTCATGGTCTCCTATTAGCCCTTAATTTTGTTTGTACCATATTTAGGGCCTCCGTATCTAGATCTCGAATAAATACTCAGGGGACTCAAATGTAATTATGTAATAAAGGAAGGGGCAAATATGTAATAAGTGAGGAGCTCTTATTCTATAAAATGACTCATCACTATCCTCATTAGGGGAAGCCAATTCTTAGGCCATACCCTCACCCTCTCAGAGCTCTCATCCTCACAGAGAAGCTCTCTCTCCTTTTTCAACATCTCAGAGAAATACAATAATCAGTGTAGACGTAGTCCAAACATTGGGGTGAACCACGATACATCTTGTGTTATTTACATTTCTTGCAGATTCACGGTCAGATTTACGTTGTTCCAAGACCTTCGGTTTTGTGCATCAACATTTGGCGCCGTCTGTGGGAATCGACACGAAAAGCTATGTCGGTTCTTTCTTAATTTTTCACCTCCGCCGTGGATCTGCAAAACTAAGAGACGCCCAACTCTCTCTCTCTCTGTGGAAATCCAGAAAACAACAAGCTTTGAATGCGAGTGCACCTTGGGCGAGTCAATGACCGAGTCAAGAGGACCCTGTCGAGTTAGAGATCGAGGGTGGCGGTAGGAAAGAAATGGGTGGGCAGAGAAAATATCTCTCATCGCGAGCTGGTAACCTCGACCTCACCCAGGCTTTCTTCAAGCCCATCTGCACTGCCCTAATCCTTCCCAATTCTTACATCCAAACAGGCCCAAATGTTTCCTCTTCCCAAACTACCCTTGTTCCCCCTATTTCTCCTACAAGTCCAAGTTCTGCACTTATTTTTGCAATCATATCCTGGGATTTTGTTGCCGAGTCAAATGACAGCTCCAAACATGGCGACGATCGCCGCTTCTTTAGAGAGGTCTCTCAAAAAATTGCTCCCTAAACAACCACAACCACGGCGGCAACGTCATAGTCGACGGTGAATGACAAGGTTCGAACGTCATTGACGGGATATTGGCAGCCACGGGGATGTAGGGCAGGTCATCGTCTTCAACCTTATCAACCTCAGACGCCACTGTAGAGCTCAACTTCCATGTCTCCCTTCCATACCATTGGGAACAATGCCTCGATTTAAAGGAGGAGTAGACGTTGCCGCTCTCTGCGTCAGCTGCGACGCCGACATCCACTCGGCTAATCCACTGAGGTAATATTCAAAAAAGAGGGCTTGAAGCCCATGAAATATCATATAAATCTTGATTCATAGACGGGAAGCACAACGAACCCGATGATGTAGGGAAAGACACTTACCACCACACCTTCTTTGAGATGCTTGGTAATTGGTCTTTCGGGAATTATTTCAAGAAAAAGGGAGACAAGATTGAACCAGGCAACATACTATGTGAAATTGAAACTGACAAAGCTACCGTTGAATTTGAAAGTCTTGAAGAAGGGTTTCTAGCCAAGATACTAGTACCTGAAGGTTCAAAAGATGTGCCAGTGGGACAGCCTATTGCAATAACGGTTGAGGATGCAGATGATATCCAAAACCTCTCTGCTAATATGGTCAGTGGCTCTGAGGTCAAAGAGGATATACCAGCACCTCAGAACGTCAAGAATGAAAATGGGGTACAAGATACAAGTTCCGTGGGCATAAACACATCAGAACTTCCTCCTCACATTGTCGTTGAAATGCCAGATTTATCACCGACAATGAGCTAGGGAAACATTTTTAAGTGGACAAAGAAAGAAGGAGATAAGATAGAAGTGGGTGATATAATATGTGAGACAGAGACAGACAAATCAACCATTGAATATGAATTTCTTGAAGAGGGGTGCATGCAAGCACATGTGGGTTGATGACCTCCAAAGAAAATGGTCGCGGAGCTCATGAGTGATGACCTCCAAAGATGCTCTTTACAAATGGACATCAGCGCAGAGACAGAGACAGAGAGATGTGCGGTGGAAAAGAGAAAGTAAAAGCAAAAGCAGAAAGCAAAAGAGGATAAAAAAAAGTAGACATAATTGCAGTGGTAATGGCATGCAGAAAAAGGGAATTATAGGCGTGGCCCATTGAGCAGAGGGTTGGATTTATTTTTAAATGATGTAATTTATTTTTTGTATCTTTCGGAGATATCTGTATAAACCCATCAGAGGGTAAATAAAAAATAAAAAAACGGCAAGCTCAAAATAATGGGCTGCAATGTCGTGTAGAGGACGAAGGCACATATGCCTAAAAGAGCCAGGCCCTCTATTATCACCAACCAGGTGATCAAAAGTACGTCCAGTACCATAAAAAATTATTCGGCAGTCTGCCATTATTACCATCAACCAGGTGATCAAAAGTACGCCTAGTACTCCAAATTTATTCAGCACCCTGCCGCTATTATCACCAACCAGGTGATCAAAAGTACGCCCAGTACTCCAAAATTATGCGGCACGCTGCCGCTATTATCACCAACTAGGTGATCAAAAGTACATCCAGTACTTCAAAATCATACATGAGCATTACTCATGTCAATCATACATAAACATTCATGAGCATCACTCATGTCAATCATACATAAACATTCATGAATCATTCATGGCAACATTCATGAGCATTACTCATGTCAATCTAGCTTCAAAAGCTTCATTTACAGAACTCTAGCTTTGAAAGTTTCATTTATAGAGTTCTAAGCTTCGAAAGCTTCATTTATAGAACTCCAGTTTCGAAAGCTTCATTTACAGAGCTCTAGCTCCAAAAGCTTCATTTACAGAGCTCTAGCTTCAAAACTTCAACTTGCAAAGCTTCAATTACAAAGCTTCGGTGCATGGTCTACAAAGACCGCCTCCGAACAACCGCCACTTCGGCCCATACATGGATTCAATTTGAAGTCTCCAGCCAACAGACTCTATTGGCCGAAAACTTGGGGGACTACATTATGTTCCATATATTGGGCCTCATGAAAAATACTTTGGGGACTTAGCCTATTATTTATGTATTGAGGAGCGAACCCTTATTCTATAAAAGGGACTCCCTCACTTTCATTAGAAAGCACTCATTATTCATGTACTGAGGAGCGAGCCCTTACTTTATAAAAGGGACTCCCTCACCATTATCAAAGAGCATCGCTGTCTACTGAGCAACCGCCTCGCCGTGACCATCAACTCTAAACCATCATTTTTGTAATGAGGAGCGAACCCTTATTCTATAAAAGGGACTCGTTCACCTTCAACGCCACAAGCCGAGCTAACCAAGGCAACACAAGCAGAGCAGCCTCGCAACATGTGCTACTTCTAGTTGAGCATCATTTCAGATTGAGCATCGCCTCGTATCAAGTATCAGTCCCAGATGACATCTAGTTACTTCGGCCTACACATGGACTGAATTTCAAGTCTCCAGCCAAAAGACTCTCTTAACTGAAGACTTGGGGGACTACTGTTTGTACCATACTTAGGGCCTTCGTATTTAGATCTCATATAAATACTCGGGGGACTCAAATGTAATTATGTAATAAAGGAAGGGACAAATATGTAATAAGTGATGAGCCATTATTCTATAAAAGGACTTCTCACTCTCCTCATTAGGGGAGGCCAATTCTTAGGCCATACCCTCACCATCTCAGAGCTCTCATCCTCACAGAGAAGCTCTCTCTCTCTCCCTTTTCAACATCTCAGAGAAATACAATAATTAGTGTGGACGTAGCCCAAACATTGGGGTGAATCACAATACATCTTGTGTTATTTACATTTCTTGCAGATTCACGGTTGGATTTATGTTGTTCAAAGACCTCCGATTTTGTGTATCAACAAATTTAACAACCATTCCCATATGCAATTCAATTCACTTTTTTTAAAAAAAAAATTAATCCAATTTACTTCACTTCATGATGATTCACAACATAAATATACTTCTCACATAACTTCTCATTACTCAAAGAACTTAGGGAATAATGCAATACTAATGCAAATCATAATTCCCATTAATGAGATTTTTCATAATCACCATGGAAATTTCACCACAACACAATGCAATTCATATATGTGTCTCAAATGTATATGTGTCCATATATCACATGAATGCATCTTTATGCCTAAAAAAATTATGAAATTATGCAACCACAATGCATATCGTAATTCACGCCAACAAGACTCGAGAAGATATCATAGAGTAGGGTCATTTGCTCTGATGCCATTAAAGTTGTCACGCCCCGATCCCGACGTACATCCAGGATCAACACGTGACGTCATCAAATAACCATATATCTAACATACCCCGTCTTCAGGATATGAATAAAGCCTAATTCAATACTCGAATTGCGTTACAAATTTTGTATACTTTATGGCTGTATCTAACCTCCTTGTTAGACTGCCTACGTACCCACATTTGGGATCAAGCCATTCGTAGTTCGTCATTTCACTACAATCAAATATTCATCATATAGCTCGCTATGTCTCAACAATATATCACAATGCATATCATACAATATTACAAAGAACAAACGACGGAGCACAATCATATTCACTAGTCACAATGGTAAACGAGTCTAATCATAATTACAATAACCATAGCCCCATAATCACTTCAAACAATAATGCCAACCATCGCATCATCAATATCACATACCACTCATCGAAATGTAAGGCTAGAGCAGCACAGTTCGGCTGAAGCCTACATCTCGAAAGAATGGGATTTCGAACTACACAACGGAGCCAAAACAACAAAGGGGATTCCGGACCATCACTCAACTGAATTCAACCCAGGATATGATTTCGGACCATCACTCAACGGAATCGCGAAGTAGAAGGGATTCCGGACCATCACTCAGCGAAATCCAAACCAGAATACAATTCCAGATCATCACTCAACGAAATCGCGAAGTAGAAGGGATTCCGGACCATCACTCAACGGAATCCAAACCAGAACACGATTCCGGACCATCATTCAACGGAATCGTGGAGTATACTGTATAACACCAATCAATGAACCAAGACATGAATCAAGTTACTCAAGTTACAAAGACTCAACGAAACGAGAATAAAATAATGACACAAAGGGTGAAACATGTTTTGAAGCAACAAACCCCATGACAATGGGTTAACGGTTCACTATTAGCTCTCGCATTTCATTACATCAATCCAATCATACAATGCAAACCATATTTCCAATGCACAAGTCAAATCATACTTAATGAAAATAGATCCATGGTCAGAAATAAAAATAACACTTCAATAGAATTTACATTTAATAAACATAGGTCTATGGCATATATATATAATTCACATGTCAATATAAATGTCATTTATAACCCAAATCATATTCACAAATGATATTAATATAAGAAATTAAGGTAGTAATTCAACTATTTTTAAAAATTACCAAAAATTACAAAAATGAAGATCTCAAAGAGTAGAGCAAACTTTATACCTGTGGCCAAATCCAATTTGGCCGGGAAGAGCTCCAATTTCACTTAAATCCACCGGAAACCCTAGAAATGGGTGTGGCTCAATCCTTCAATTCCATAGCTCCACCGCCCCCAAACTTGTTTAGCCGTTCTTAACGAGCAACCCCAAAATTGGGCGGATTCGTAAGCCAGAGCAAACCGAGAGATTTTCTGCCTTCCTTTCGTCCTGTCTTCCCTTCGTCCTCATCTCTACGTTCCCTCAACGTCGTCGTTGCCGTGCTCTCTCATCTTCGTCCTCCTCACCCTCATCTGAGCGTCTTCCTGTCTCTGCATCTACTCGCCCTCATCTGAGTTGTACGGTAAACTTCGATTCTTCTATTAATTTCATGTATTTGTGTTGCAGATGGTAATTTTACTGAGCTTTATTTGATTTGATTGTTTTGGGTTTGATAATTTTTGAATCATAGAGATCTGCACTTGAATAAATTAGGGTTTTGATAGGTGAAATTGAAATTAGAATTTGGGTTTTTCATAAGATGAGATGGAACTTGGGAATTTAGGATGTCAAAGTTGTAAAACTTGGAAGTCCTACCCACATGTTGTTTTCGATTTTTAAAAATTGGGGTTTCAACAATGGGAGTACTCTGTGCGTGTGTGTGTCTGCGTGTGTGTGTGTGTGTGTGTGTGTGTGTGTGTGTCTGTGTGTGTGTCTCTATGTGTGTGTGTAATTTATGTGTATGTCATTACCAAAAATCCCCATCTCCAAGCATACTCTCTCCAAGCACCTGTTTCACTGTATGTTTCTATCTGCCAAATTAAGATGAATTGATGAGTTAGTGCAGAAGAGTTTCCTCTTCTCGATTTAGTGTTAAAGTCATGTCATTCACTAGAAGGCCTTTCACTGCCAAATTAGGTTAATCGAACATAACTGGGCATAGTTGTTTTGGTATGCTTTAGCTCATATCGAAACATTTGCGTTTCTTTAGCTTAACTTTTCTGGATGATGAGGTCAATTATTCTGTTTGCATATTCTAATGTCACTGAGCATGGATAACTTGATTGTGCATTTCTCTTTTCTCTTAAGTTTTTGTTTTCATTTTTTTAATTCTTGTTTCATTTTGTTTCTTTATAACTTTCTGTGTGTGTGTGTGTGTGTGTGTGTGTGTTTGTGTGTACTCATTAACGTGGGGGGGTGTGTGTGTGTGTGATTAATTTCTGTGTGTGTGTGTGTTTGTGTACTGTGTGTGTGTAATTTCTGTGTGTGTGTGTGTGTACTCTGTGTGTGTGTGTGTTTGTGTACTGTGTGTGTGTGTTTGTGTGTAATCATTAACGTGGGGGGGTGTGTGTTTGTGTACTCTGTGTGTGTGTTTGTGTACTGTGTGTGTGTGTGTGTAATTTCTGTGTGTGTGTGTGTGTGTTTGTGTGTACTCATTAACGTGGGGGGGGGGGGGGTGTGTGTGTGTGTGTGATTAATTTATGTGTGTGTGTGTGTTTGTGTACTGTGTGTGTGTGTGTGTAATTTCTCTGTGTGTGTGTGTGTGTGTGTACTGTGTGTGTGTGTGTGTTTGTGTACTGTCTATGTGTGTGTGTAATTTGTGTGTGTGTGTGTGTGTGTGTACTGTGTGTGTGTGTGTGTTTGTGTACTGTCTATGTGTGTGTGTAATTTGTGTGTGTGTGTGTGTGTGTGTTTGTGTGTACTCATTAATGTGGGGGGGGGGGTGTGTGTGTGTGTGTTTGTCTACTGTGTGTGTGATTAATTTCTATGTGTGTGTGTGTTTGTCTACTGTGTGTGTGATTAATTTCTGTGTGTGTGTGTGTTTGTGTACTCTGTGTGTGTGTGTAATTTCTCTGTGTGTGTGTGTACTCTCTGTGTGTGTGTTTGTGTACTGTGTGTGTGTTTGTGTGTACTCATTAACGTGGGGGGGGGGGGGGTGTGTGTGTGTGATTAATTTATGTGTGTGTGTGTTTGTGTACTGTGTGTGTGTGTGTGTTTGTGTACTGTGTGTGTGTGTGTGTGTAATTTCTCTATGTGTGTGTGTGTGTACTGTGTGAGTGTGTGTTTGTGTACTCTGTGTGTGTGTGTGTTTGTGTGTACTCATTAAAGTGGGGGGGGGGGTGTGTGAGTGTGATTAATTTCTGTGTGTGTGTGTGTGTGTTTGTGTACTGTGTGTGTGTGTGTAATTTCTGTGTGTGTGTGTGTGTACTTTGTGTGTGTGTTTGTGTGTACTCATTAATGTGGGGGGGGGGTGTGTGTGTGTTTGTGTACTCTGTGTGTGTTTATAATTTATGTGTGTGTGTGTGTGTGTTTGTGTACTGTGTGTGTGTGTGTTTGTGTACTCTGTGTGTGTGTGTAATTTCTCTGTGTGTGTGTGTGTGTGTACTCTGTGTGTGTGTGTGTGTTTGTGTACTGTCTATGTGTGTGTGTGTGTGTGTGTGTGTTTGTGTGTACTCATTAATGTGGGGGGTGTGTGTGTGTGTGTGTGTTTGTGTGTACTCATTAATGTGGGGGGGGGTGTGTGTGTGTGTGTGTGTGTGTGTTTTTGTCTACTCTGTGTGTGATTAATTTTTCTGTGTGTGTGTGTTTGTCTACTGTGTGTGTGATTAATTTGTGTGTGTGTGTGTGTTTATGTACTGTGTGTGTGTGTGTGTGTAATTTATGTGTGTGTGTGTGTGTGTTTGTGTACTGTCTGTGTGTGTGTGTGTTTGTGTGTACTCATTAACGTGGGGGGGGGGGTGTGTGTGTGTGATTAATTTCTGTGTGTGTGTGTGTTTGTGTACTGTGTGTGTGTGTAATTTCTCTGTGTGTGTGTGTGCTCTGTGTGTGTGTGTGTTTGTGTAATGTGTGTGTGTGTGTGTGTGTTTGTGTGTACTCATTAACGTGAGGGGGGGTGTGTGTGTGAGTGTGATTAATTTCTCTGTGTGTGTGTGTTTGTGTACTGTGTGTGTGTGTGTGTTTGTGTACTCTGTGTGTGTGTGTTTGTGTGTACTCATTAACGTGGGGGTGTGTGTTTGTGTGTTTGTGTACTCTGTGTGTGTGTGTGTAATTTCTGTGTGTGTGTGTGTTTGTGTACTCTGTGTGTGTCTAGAATTTTTGTTCCAACTGGAAGTCCTCCCTGCAACAATCTCTCTGCTGTCCAGTTTGAACTATTTTTGTCCTTACTTAATTGCTCATCTTTTGATCTTAAACTAGAATGGATGTTTTTTTTTTGTGGTCTGTGAGTTTAGTTGGTGTGTTTCTGTGTGTGTGTATCTTTAGTTGGTCTGTGAGCGCGCGCGCGCGCGTGTGTGTATCTTTAGTTGGTCTGTGAGTGTGAGTGTGAGTGTGTGTGTGTGTGTGTGTGTGTGTGTGTGTGTGTGTGTTCTGCACTGTAAGTGTGTGTGTGTGCTCTGTAAGTGTGTGTGTCTGCGTGTGTGTGTATTTAGTTTATAACCATGATATTACAATGTGAATGTTTTGTATGCTGAACTGCAATATTCTGTGGTTGTTGGTTGCAGATAAGAGGAGCATAAACAGAAGGATAAGGCTAAGGCTACTGCATTACAGGTGTCCTTTAATTTCCCTCTTGACATGCAATGCCTAGCAATTGTGACTTGATTGGTTATTTTTTTTTGTTGATCCAACATTAATTGTGACTTGGCTAGTTATTTTTTGGGCTGTTAATGCAGTTACTTGTTTCAGAATTATTTGTATACCGTTTATTTTGATCTAGTTCATTTTGTATCATAATCACTTCATTTCCATCACCCTTAATAACAGTAAATATTACATATATAATGTCCTTATTTAATTTTCCTTTTTTTTGTGTTTGGATAGATATGGATCGAATGAAGCTTTTATTGATCTTATTGTTAGAGATGTCTCATTTAGAGACAATTTGCATTTGTATGATTCTTGTGTTGATGATGGTAAGGGCCAAACAGAGACATGTTGAACGACCCACTTTGACTAACCGTTCACTTGTTAGACGAGAGATTAGTTTGTGTTATCTGAATGGTATAATAGGGAGTACTAATATTGAATGTGTCAACGAATTGAGAATGGATAGAAGGACTTTTGCCATATTATGTGACTTACTTCGTCAAGATGGGAGGGTAAAAACTGATGGTTTGGTGTCTGTAGAGGAGCAGGTGTGTATGACTTTACAAATACTAGCACATCATACTAAGAATCGTAGTGTTGGCGGTAGATTTTATAGGTCGGGAGAGACTATAAGTAGGTATTTCAATAGCGTATTGCAAGGAATTTTGCGATTACAAGGTATCCTACTAAAAGTCCCTCAGCCTGTGCCTATTGATTCTACAGATCCTAGGTGGCGATGTTTTAAGGTATGATAATTTTTTTTCATTTTCCCTAAGCTTTTACTCTTCATTCCCTTTGTATAAATTAACAAAAGCTTATTTTATTTTTTTTTTAGAATTGCTTGGGAGCAATAGATGGAACACACATTGATGTGCATGTACATGAAATTGACAAACCAAGATACCGAACAAGAAAGGGTCGAGTCGCAACTAATGTGTTAGGTGTGTGTTCAGGAGATATGCAGTTCATATATGTGTTTCCGGGGTGGGAGGGTTTCGCATCAGACTCTAGAGTGCTACATGATGCAATTACTAGGCCTAATGGTTTTAAGGTACCAACGGGTAAGAGTATTAGTTAGTCTCAACTTTGTAAGTTAGGTCTCGTTTTGTTTGTCAACTACAAAACACTAATAACGTTTTTTTTATTATTAGGTTATTATTACCTTGTAGATGGTGGTTATACAAATGGTGAAGGATTCCTTGCACCCTATAGAGGAATACCTTATCATTCATCTGAATGGGAGGGACGAACGCCTTCTAAGGCAAGGAATGTAATTGAACGTTGTTCTGGCTTGCTAAAAGGAAGGTGGTCGATACTAAGAAGTCCATCTTTCTATCCGATAAGAACACAAGGTCGAATAATTACCGCTTGTTGCCTACTACACAATCTTATTAGGCAAGAGATGTCTGTAGATCCACTAGAAAATTTGCCAATAATACAAGATGGACAAAATACTGAAGAAGGTGAATATGTTGGTAGTGTTGAAACATCTGACCAGTGGACTGCAAAGAGGAATGCCATGGCTCAGGAAATGTATGATGAGTGGAGAGCAATTAGGAACCAGCAACCGAACTAGCTATATGTGTTAATGATAACGTTTTATTTTAGTATTCCTTTTTATCATGCATTTGTTGGATATTAGCATAATTGTTAGATTGCTCATCAGTGAATGTTAAAACTTTTTTATTGATTGGATGGTATGCAAATTATTTAGATATTATGCAAATTG
The DNA here is from genome assembly GCA_963082935.1 of Malus x robusta. Lineage (NCBI taxonomy): Eukaryota > Viridiplantae > Streptophyta > Magnoliopsida > Rosales > Rosaceae > Malus > Malus x robusta. Next base: position 18,805,528 of record OY720326.1, read on the forward strand.
ATTGGATATTATGCAAATTGATTATTTGTATTGTATTTTAGTACATTCAAATATTTTTTGTTTAGGTATGGATAAAGACAATATTTTGAATGCTACTCAAGAGCCAAAAGGAAGAAGGCGTAAATGGGAAGCATTTGAGGAAGAAGTATTACTATCCGTTCTTGAGGATTTTGTTGCTCGGAAGCAACGGTGTGACACCGGTGCTTTCAAACAAGGTACTTTGATTGAAATAGCGAAAGCTGTCAATGTTTTATGTCCTCATTCAAATATAAAAGCAACTCCACATATTGAGTCAAAGTTGAAGAAATGGAAAAAAAACATATAGTATGGTCGTTGACATGATAAACACAAGTGGATTTGCATGGAATGATGTCAAAAAGTGCGTTGAAGTTGACAGTGATGACGCATGGCAAACTTTTGTGCAGGTTCATATTCTATTTTATTTATACATTAGTTTTGTTCTTGCTGCTATATTTGTTACGCATGCTCAATTTTAATTTTGCTATGTTGATATAATCTTAGAAAAATAAAGAAGCCGATGGATGGAGAAGCAAACCTTTTCCACTGTATGATAGATTTGCATATATATTTGGAAAAGATCGGGCTACGGGTAATGTAGCCGAAACCCTTGCTGAAATGGTGGAGGAACAAAGTCATGAACAGGTTGGTGCAAGTGATATTGGAGGTGAAAATGTTGTTTCTTCAATGAACGAACAAAGCCAACAAAGCATCCCATCTGAAAATAGTCAACGAAAGAGGAAAAGAGGTGTGGGAAGTTCAAGTGATGGAACCGAGGCAATTATCAGTGGACTGAAAGAATTTAATGTTGAAAGTGGGAAGAGGATGCAAATGGTAACTGAAGCTTTAGTTCAAGGTACTGCAGATCATAGTGACATAGCTAACGAACTTGAAGAAATAGGTCTTTCTCCTATGGATCAAATTGATGCATTGTCTCTTATTTTGGATAAACCAAAAAATATGGGAGTGTTCAGGGCAATCAAACTGGAACTCAAGAAAGTGTTTGTCCAAAGGCTTTTAAGCGACAAAGCAAGCGGATGAGTATATTATGTGGTGCCTTTTGATATGGATGTATTTTATTAATCGTACAATCTTAGGTTATGAATTATAACTTAGCTTTCCACTATGAAGTGTTTTGGCTAATGTTAACTAGGAGTTTGTAAATTATGGAGATCTACTTTTGAATGGTATACTATAGTTCACTAGTATTTTGTAAAATATCCTGGATGAAATTTTAGTGAATGATGTTTTAAGAGTCAATCAATGGTAAAGATTGACTTGTCACAAATATCTTCTTATGTACTTGCTCTTGCTTGTTAAGCTAGTTAGCTATGAATTATGCCACATGGAAAAAGAGGCGGCCCTTATAGCATGTTTAATTACCATGTTTTTCTATCTTCTTTTCTTTTAAGCAAGGTTTGTTGGGTACTCTTGGAGGATTCTTGAAACCAAAGTATTAGTACTCACGTTTCCCCTTCCTTCAAAACCCTACCACCATTGGATCCTAGTCATCTTCACCCAACAGAGAACCAGAACACCATATACCATGCACGTGAAGAACTTAAGTGACATTTTCCATGGCAATTTTACTTGCTTCAGACAAATATCTAATATGAGTTCCGTTTTCTTAAACTCTATAATCCAAGAAAACTATCATTAGTTAATGTTCGATTTTATTGCGTAAAGTTTAGGATTACTCTATTACACAAGTATCTTCTCATGACATTTGTAGCATTACTTTATTACACAATGGCAAAAATTTGTAGTCCTAGTGTAAGGAAACACAAATCTGATGAACAATACTGTTTTTATAATCCTGCTTCTTAGTCCGACACTGCACCAAACGCTTCACTAAGTTAGTCCAGCTTAGTCTAGTCTAAGCCAGTCCAGCTTAGTCCCTGCAGCTAGTCCAGTTCGAGACAGTCCGGCGCAACAAACGCCCCCTTGCAGGTTTGGAGCTCTTTTCTTATAATTGTTACAGTATTGGTGTTGCACCTCAATTCGTGGTGTTTCCGACGATATCAATCGAAGGTGGGGCTGCTGGTTTTGGATGAAGAAGAATAGGAGGAGGATCCGAGCCTACAAACATAATCACAAAAAGCAAACATACACATAAAACCCATCTGCAAATCTAAAACCACAAAAATGAATAAATAAATTAATTAAAAACACCCACACTGAGAAAGCCGTAAAACTCACAAGGAAACGCCAACTTTTTTGGGTAAAAAAATTGAATCGGATCTAATTGCACCGTTGTCGATAATTCCTGAGAGAAAAATGGAAGGTTGGAGGGCGAGAAAAATAGCCGTTTTGGAGACAGAAAGCTAGGGTTGAGAATAGCAAAACTAAGAATGGCGAGAGAGTGAGAAGCGAAAGCATAGAAGAAGTAGAAAGGAGGTCCAGCGATGATCGACGCGCGGGGAAAAATGAAAACGAAAGGGAAAAAGAGAGAAGAAAGCGTTGCACAACGATGGTCGACACGTGCATCCAATGGGCAAAACCGTAATCTCACTGTACAAAGCAGGCCACAAAGTAGGAGAGCTAGGAGAAACAGAGGGGCAAAACGGTCATCGCACTGGTCATCAACAGTGCCAAGCGAAAACTGGGTTTTAGTATATAGGATATAATTAACAAAAAGTTTCTTTGGTGTTCTTCAAAAAAAAAAAAAATTCTTTGGCAAATTATTATGCTCCTCACACTTATAAATAATAAACATTAAGTGTTATACGTATATATAAATAATCACCATATTAAAAGACAAATCAATAAATAATGACATATATGTCGAGCACGTTTCTAAGCCTTCCCCGCTATTTCAAACTTTAAAGGACTACACTTTGTAGAACTTGATTCTTTTCTTATTTTGGACCCTACCGGATGACCTTTGAGAGGTTTAACATTAGGTTAAAAAATTGAGGGAATAGAAGTATTAAGAAATTCACAAAGTTGCCCTTTGGTATCCTCTTTTTGAGTAAGAGGCAACTTTTCAAGCTTATCTTTAAACTCCAATAGAAGGATGTCCACACGTGTCATTCGAAAGTTCATGGTTATGTAACAAACTTTTTATCTCTAATTTCCAAAATTCTTCACGTTTCTTTTTACGCCTTTTGACTTCGAATGGACAATTTACAAGCTGAGATCTTGAGTTTCTATTTCTTTCATCTAGTGAAGTTTTAAAGACTCAATAATACCCACCTCTATCGCAACCAATAACAAAATATGTATTTGTCTTATATCTTTTAATAACAGTCGCAAACCTTTGCATTAATGCTATCTTACGAACTTCACCAATGAGGTCTTCTTAACTTCAAAACATTTCGCCAACAAAGAGAGAATTTTATCGGGCTCATCAATTGATGATTGACTTCCTATACATCACACTCCTACACACACACACACACACACACACACACACACACACACACACACACACACACACACACATATATAGAATATACATATACTTTTTATCAAAGGGCTATAGATATTTTAGTTTGCTTTTATCTTTAATTGAAGAGTCGTGTACATTTTGGTATGTTACTGAGTGCTACGGTGACTCACCATGTGTAGGTTAGCTATCTTTGTCAAGATTAAATTTCATTAGATGGCCTGCTGATCAAAGCTGAAACTAGTAAGATGGATAAAAATAAAAAAAATCTTTGTACATAAAGCGCATAAGGGATGACTTGTGAGTTGTGACTTGTTAAGCTGTAATGAAAGTTATGAACGGATGTTGGTGTGCCCTTATTTTGTCTTTCTTCATATGTTTGAATGCTTTGAATTTTTATACGGGGAAAGTAAGGTTCTTGAGTTGGGAAATTTTATTTGTTTGTATTTTTTTATTCGACATCTCCGTTGGATTGTGCAGAGCATATAGAACTTTTGTAACCTTTGTGTAAGTCAGGTCAACTAGTACAATTGCTGAACTCAAACTGATCTAGTCTCAGTGGGCAACTACTTTCTCCTCCCTTGCTTGCTTTTCATTCCCAATTTCTACCTATATCTATCTTTTGCTTAGTTTGGTGCCCAGATGGATAGAGAGAGATGGTGGATCATGACTCGCTTACTTGGGACAAGACACATAATTTCAGGCAGAGTTATAGACTCTCTTATGGCCTTTTAATAGCTTCAGAAATAGAAGTGGCAAACTAGCCCATTGATTATTAATGAATAACTATTAAGACCTTTTTTGACACGCCCCGATCCCGATGTTCGTGGGACATTGGGATGGTCACGTGCTAGTCGACACCCTAGGGTGATGCAAGCCATTTATGAATGCAAATGCTGAGAACATGCGAAACATGCATACAAATTTCGTTCGAACTACATAAAATAATATAATAATATTCAACTGCTTACAATGAAAGCATAGTGATAATGCATGACATGTTCAGAGCATACATCTAATTCAGAATACAAGCGGAAGATGTTATTACAAGAATGTCCAAGAGGATAGAGAGACACAAAGTCACGAGTATGGGAATGCCTCGTAGTGCGGATCATAAGCCTCATTCCTATATGTCCTAAAAGGGACGCTAAACAAATATGAGTGGACCAAGTTGATATATACAAGGATTGAAATATCAGCCGATACACCGATATATCGATATTTTCAACTGTCAATACCGATACTGGGGGGTAAGGCCATATCTTCCCTTATATCGACGATATATCCCCGATAAGTGCGATATCTCTGATATTTTGCCGATGTTCTCGATATTTCCCGATACCTATAACAAAACCCAAAAAATTCAAAAGTTTTGAAGCAAATTGAAACCGAACAGATTTTTTGGAGGTATGTGGGCAGTGATTAGATATGTGTGAGGCTTTTGGCAATATCCAATTCAAAAGATTTTTTGGAGTATCCATTAATTATTACTATAAAGAATCTATGCACAATGAATTGAGGGGACATAGGTGTCTTATCTGAAGAGAAAGAAATACACAAATCCAAATATTAAATTTCTGGTCAAATATATCTTCAATACCCACAAGAAAATGATGCACATGTGTCTGAGCTTCTTGTGGAACTCTTTATCATTTAATATTTGTTTTGTTTTTTGGTTGTTTCTTTTTCACTTTTTGAAGTCATGTAATTGGCAATATGCAATGCACTGCCCATATACCTCCAAAAAAATCTGACTACCTTTATTTCCATCAAAGCCAGAGAATCATCCAAATGGAATCCATAAAATAAAGTCTGCAAAGCCCATATACCATTGTCCCCCAACCCCAAAAACTTCCCATTGTTATCACGAGAGAAGCCCTCTTTAAATCAGAGTCTGTTTTACTTTTTTTGGGGCACCAAATCTTCACTTCTCTTCTTTCTCTGCGAGCTTTTCAATTTTTATTTAGTCTGTGAGCTTCTTTCCTTGTTTGCAAGTTCTCTTTGACTGTTGTTTCAGGTATGTGGCTCTCCCTCATGGTCTGTATTATTTTTGTGATAGATTTGATATTGTAAGTTAATTTAATATAGTTAAGTGTGATAGATTAAAAATGGCAAGTAGTAGTAGACCGAGTAGAGCTAGTGTGCCTGGTGGTCTTGATGTGGCATGGAAATATGCTCGTCCAATAGAAGGCAATAAGCATGGCACAATATGCACATTTTGTGAATCCACATTTCAAAGTAGTGGAATTACACGATTAAAGTATCATTTGGCCGGATTTGATCCACATAAAAGTGTAAAGAAGTGCAAAGAAGTACCATCAGATATTAAGAATGAGGTAATTGCATGGATAAAGGATAAAGAGTCTAGCAAACAACATAAGAAATCTGTTGAAGAAAACATAAGATCTACAGCAAAAGGGGGATACATGGGCAATAAAAGTAGCAATCCTGTTGATGATGATGATGATGGGGATGGATATGCATATCCTCCAAACATGCACCATGTGGAGAAAGAAGATTACCTTGCTGCCATTAGAGCGTCGAAGGAAGAAGAATGGTTTAGACAAGGAGGAGTTTACGGAATGGGAAGCAAACGATTTGCAAAGGGAGCAAGTGGTAGTAGTCAATAGCAATACCGTTGCACTCAAAGCCTTCGAGACCCACTCTGCTCTCCTCCGGTACCAATGCCACACAAGAACACTAGAGCAAAACAGAGAACAAACAAATGCATGATTAGAAACTCAGCAGATGTACTTGGAAGATACTGTAGCAAATTCTTCATACTTGAGAATGTGGCTCCTCAAAAAGCAAGTTCCCTCATTTCAAGAACATGATTACTGCAGCCCAACAAGCAAGTTTTGCTTTATTCCTTATGACTTTCCTTTCTTGAACTTAAATATTCTAAACACACCAATTGCTAATATGAGTTCGATTATATTAGGTCAAGGCGTAGCCACACCATCGTCGTATGAAATAAAGCATAAGTACTTAGATATGGAACACACAGACATGCAAGCCTATGTGGAAAAGGTAAAGGAAAATTGAGGCGTGTATGGATGCACAATCATGAGTGATGGATGGACTGGTCCGACGAGGTTGTCCATAATAAATTTCATGGTCTACTCAAATGGGAAAACAATTTTTTTGAAATCAGTGGATGCTTCAAATAAAACCAAGGATGCAAAGTACATCGCCAAATTGTTGAAGGATGTCATAAAAGAGGTTGGGTCGTCGAATGTTGTTCATATTGTCACCGACAATGGTTCAGCCTTTGTTAAGGCTGGAGAGATAATGATGGAGCGGTATCCTATTTATTAGACTCATTGTGCTGCACATTGCATTGATCTAATATTTGAAGATATTGGGAAGCAAGAGTCGGTGGCTAATGTCATAAATAAAGCTAGGAAATTAACCAACTACATTTACAATCATGGTTGGCTATTAGCTCAGATGAGGATCTTCTGTAAAGGAGATTTGGTCCGACCTGGTGTAACTCGGTTTGCGACAAACTACATCACCATCAATAGCATCTTAAATAAGAAAGCTGGGCTGAGGCAACTTTTTACAAGTGAGGAATGGTATAATAGTCGATTCAGTGAATCAGAAGAAAGGAAGAGAATTGAAAGTCGAGTCTTTGATCATAGATTTTGGGATGCCATGGAAGGAGTGCAAGCCATCTATGAGCCTTTGTATAGCATCCTGTGAATTGTTGACACAGAGGTAGTTCCTACAATGCCTATCTTATATGATATGTTTCACATAATGAAAGAGAAGATTTCTAAGTTGAAGGGAAAAAATGGATTCTCAAAATCATCAATCACAGATGGGATGTCACATTATCTCGTCCATTACATCAAGATGGTATGTTTTAATCTCTTAGTAAAAATGTGCATCAATTCTTAAATTTATACAACGGGCATTAACTAATCTTCATATTTGTAGCCCACTACTTGAACCCTAGATATCAATATGAAACAGGGGTTGGCCACAATAAAGAGTTACTTTCAGGACTCCAATGCGTATTTGAAAGGTTGAATCCAACTGGGGATAGAGGTTTGCAAGCATTTGGGGCCAAGGTAAGTGAACACAAAACAATGTCTTCCTCATTAAGTTTAGTTTTATGCATACTGAACACAAAACATTGTGAATCCAGGTGATAAATTTTAGAGACTGTAGAAAGACATTGCGCACTGAGATGGCCGTCAAATCAAGAAAATCGATCCCCCCAGCAGAATGGTGGAATCTTCATGGTGATTCTGCCCCGAACTTGCAAAAAATTACTATACGTATATTGTCACAGACAACATCATCATCGGCATGTGAGCGAAATTGGAGTACATTTGCTCTTATTTACACGAAACAAATGAACCGTCTCGCATATACTTGGCTGGAAAAGATTGTCTTTTGCTATTATAATATGAAACTTAAGCTACGTGATGAAGAGGCCGAAATGAACAAGGTTGTAGAAAATGACTACATAGACCTTCTTGACATTGCAGGGCAACCATCTAATGATGATAATAATCCAATTCACCAATGGATTATGACAGCTCACTTGGATGATGAACAAGGCAACCCTGATGCCGTTATAGCACAACATGCTGCCCAAGAAGGAGTTGATGTTGATAGAGTCATATCCGAAGATGCTAGGAGTGGAGATACTTCATCATTTGAAAAAGATATGCTTGGCACTCGGCAAGGTCAAAGATGTCCCTTGAGAGACGATGCCAGTACTAGTAAAAAGGAAAGTTCATCCAATTCGTCAGATAATGATGGAGGAAGTAATGATGGAGCAGGAGGTAATGAAGAAGGAAGACAATATAGCCCATTTACTATCGAGGCTGATTTTACTCATGCCACCCAAGATGAGGATCATGGATGTAGAGAAGCTGGACCAGGCATTGGCGCAATTGGGAAGCAATACTCAGGGAAAAGAAGCCAACCAATCAATCCATTTAAAGATGACATGGCGATCAATTTTGGATCTATGAGCATAGGAACTAGACCTAGTACTAACTCAAATGAATCTTATGATGGTTATGGGTATGTCATGTCTGATTATAGTGGAACTAGTTATGAAGCTCAAGATGATGAAACAGACTATGGACCTACTAGTTGGGTTAATCCTAACTATCCCATGTATGGGAGGACAGTAGGGAGCTCAAGAGAGACATATGTGCACCATGTTCAAACATGGCTTACAAACTGCTCGGGTTACATGACTTGGTAATGACTATTGTATGAATCTAGATGGTTGTTCCTCATTGTTTGAACCTTATAGGAGCTCTTCATTTATGTAGTTGTATACTTATCTAAATTGTAATCTAATGTTTAAACAAACTATGGATTTATGCATGGTTTATTCATTCTAATAAACATTTTATTAGAAAAACTTTTCGTTAACGCGCATTACATACCACTTATATTTCATCATATGTATATCTTATTATTAGTAAATTTTGAGTTTTATTTGTTCAATACATTCATTGATAATGTACATAACATCTATGAAAGTTTTAGACCAAAATTATGTGTTTCAATGCCTATATCTGTCATTTTTGTTGATTTTTTCCCGATACCTAAAACGATAACGATATATCCCCTGAAATATCAGTAAATTGGAGGCCTGATATTATCTGCACGACCGATATTTTAATCATTGGATATATATAATACTGAAACAGTTATCAACATATTAACTCCCAAGGTTTTATGAAAACTAATAGCATTGTATGTAATAGGTTTTCTGAAAACCCTAGCATGCCATAAATCTTTCCAAGTCATAGCTCGTATATAGTGTAATAAATACTGGTATCGAATAACAATATCTTTCGGCCCCATGCCAACTTCTTTGTCTCTGCGCCCGAAGCCAAAGATTATTTCTCCCTGCCCAATGCCAGCTCCATGTCTCTTAGCCAGAAGCTAAAGATTATTTCTCCCGACCCTTAGCCAACAACCATATCTCTCACCCGTAGACGGAACAGTGACCACTAGATAAGCACAAAACAGTGAATATACTATTTCCAAACATAGGTACATAAATCTCAACGGAGCTCAATAGCTCAAACATCATATCTTAGAACATCTTCATAACATATAGTCATTCATCATATATACTATAAAGAAGTGTGTAAAAACATGTTCGTAAGTAGTATATAGTCATCCATCATATATACTACAAAGAACATCAATTTGATAAAATATTGTAATTCAAAATATTCTCAATAAGCATAATATCTCATAAAACTTATGTATAAAATCATGCTTTTCATGTATGCATTTCTACTATTAAAACATGCATTTTAGAAGGGGTCCACTCACATATACTTCATCGTCGAAGAGCCGTACGAAAAAGGAATGACGAAAACACTGCTAATAATTGCACCTAAGCACATAAAGGGTCCAATTAATAAAACTATATTATACTGATTGAATTTCATAAAACGGACGTCGTTAACAGATCCAAGACGTCGAAAAACATAAAGGGGAACCTCGGGTACCCCCACACGCTGGGAAAAGTCGCCGGAAAGTTGATCGGAAAAGTCACCGGCACCACCATGGACAGTGGCGTGCGTGTGCTCCACGCACCGGTGCCGGCTCGGCCTCACGTGCAGGCCCACGCGCAGCCAAGGGTTCTGGGATCCGACCAGGTTTGGGCCGGATCCAAGTCGAACCTTGGTTCGGATCCTAGGCTTGGGCCTAAAGGGTTTCTGGGCTTGGGTTCCTTGGGCCTGGGGTTCAATGGGCTTCTGGTGACCCGGCCCAAAGGTCTAGGTTCGTAGGGTTTCAGGTCAAATGGCTTGGGCTTGAAAGCCTGGCCCAAATGCCCTTGGGTTTTAAAAAGAAAATAAATAAAATAATTAAAACTAAAATGATTTGGGTTTGAGGTTAATGTGCTGAAGGCCCCACTCGGCCCCAAGGCCGTTTCTTTTGGGTTTTTGGGTTAGGGTTTCAAGGGAAATGGGCTAAGAAGCAACGACCTTAAGGCCCAACTCTACACGGCCGTAAGGCCCAACTCTACACAGTTTTAAGGGCCTGGGTTGGTTTCTCGCTGGGGAATGAGGCCAGAGCCTCTTGAGCTCCGGTCGACTGCGATTCACAACCCTAGGGTACGATCCAACTATCAAATTGAAGATAGAGATAAGAGGAAGAGTTTCGTACCTATCTCACGCCGTGAGGAGGTAGGAGTAGGCCGGATTTTGGCTCGCAAACCACATGGTTTGCCGAAAGGTTTTCCTGGTTTCTCCATGCTTCACAAAGACGAAGGAGAGGGAGAGGAGGTTCACGAGGGTGGTGGTGATGGTGTGTTGTCGTCGGGGGTGTCCCTATGGGTGTGGGTGGGTGTGAGTTCGATCGAGAAGAGAGAGGGAGAAAGTGTGAAAGTGAGAGAAGAGTGAGCTGATAGAGAGAGTGAACTCGGGGGAAATGACATAGAGTGATAGGGAGGAGTTAGTGGACTGCCACGTGGCAAGCAATGAAAGGAGAGGAAATCTAAAAAAGGGATCCTGATTGGGTAGGAAGTGAGGGGCTGAAATGTTAAAATTCGATTTTTAAGTAAAATGTGGAATTTCATAAAATTTGGGGGGTGGGGTTTCACATGTTTAGTTTGATTCTTATCATAACATGGTGGTGAGATTGATAGTTTTAATGATTTTGTAATACATTATGCTGATATCAAACTAAATGACGCCGAGACTTAATGATTTTTCATTAATAGTCTAATGACTTGATCTATCACCTGTGCTTGGAAAGTCAGATACCGAATCTTATTCAATCAACAACTATATACTTTTTTTTTAAAAAAAAATAGACAAATGGTGGCAAGTCACGACTATTTACCATTTTCGAGCCTAGAGAGGCTATGGAGAGTTTCACTCTACCCTCCAATATTTTGTAGTGTGAAATGCACTTTATGTGTGAAAAATATTAAAATATCCTTGGAAATTTCTTATAATTGGTGACTAACTAATTGGAAAAAGAGTAATGTTAAGAAGATTAAATTTGTAGACTAAATTTTATAAACTAAATGATATAGAAGTTGATAATTGAATTATTATTTAAATATTGTTAAACGTACCTATTTCCTATTGATGATACATGATTTAGTTTGCAAATTTAGTCATAGCTTTCCATTTCAAAACCGTGGACGCGCAAAGGGAGGGCCTCATCCCACGTGCCCCCATCTCTTACTCGTTGCTTTTCCTGAAGGAAGAGGATCCTTTCCTGAGCTCAAGACGGGGATCCTCCTGATCAGCCCATCTGGACCGTTCAAATTTAATCCAACGGCTTCATACAAGGTAGCTTTTAAAATTATAATAATTACAATTGTTGGATTAAATTTGAACGGTCCAGATGAGCTGGTAATCCTGACTCGGGAGAGGATCCTCACAGTTTCCTGAAGAGCCTTTGTAGTCAAAAGCCAATTCTAAGTAAATTCTGAACTACTCTCTCTCTCTCTCTCTATCTCTCTCTCTCGTTTCATTAGATCCTCCTTAATTCTGGACCACTCTCTCTCTCTCGCTTGCTTTACTGGATCCTCCTTAGGTCCGAACCAGTCTCTCTCTCTCTCTCTCTTTCTGTCTATTCACAATTAATCTCTCTGCAACTACTACTTCCTGGATCTGAAAACTAGAGGTTATGGATATGGCCTCTTCTTCTTCTTATTCTTCTTCATCCGCCTTTGCTCTTGCTGATGCTGATGATGCAAAAAAGTAATTGTTTTGGATATTATTTTGAAGCTGGAGAAAGCAAATAAGCCCTCGTCAAATTGGTAACTTGTCAGAGGTTAGTATTGATACTGTTTAAGGCTCTTTCTGTATTTTTTGTCATTTCTTTTTAATTAATAAGTTTAGGTTTTATGTTATGCTGGCATTTAATTTGCAAATTAATTTTTGTTATGTTTGCTGTTAATTTCTTTGCTGGTGACCTGTCACCAGATGTCACTTTGTTTTTTTTTTTTTGGAAGCATATGTCACTTTGTTTTGTTTGCATCTTTGTCAATTGTCTTCCTTTTGACGTTTGGATTAAACGGTTCTCTAAACACAGGTTCTGAAAAAGCTTCGGTACAAAAGATTGAAAGAGAGAGCAAATGGAAAAAGAAAACAAGGAAGAGAACAGGAGAAAGAGGTCTCAAGTTGATTTTGCATCCTTTTTCGCATAGGGCTCTTCCTTTTTGTGTGGTGTTTTTTGGTATATGCATAATCTGATTTTTGTTTTTTGACTGTATGAAACATAACCAAAACTTGATTTGCAGGAATCGATCAGGTGACGATGATGATACTGATTGTGAGGGGAGCAAAGCAAGGAGAAAAGGTTTACACTTACTCATTTTATGGTTTTCAAATACTAGTAACTTTACATGCTGAGATGACGTTGTTCATATTAAGATTTCAAATATATGAATATCTTTCTTTAAATTATAGAGTTTTTAAAGATAATAGGTCCTACAATGCGCCCCATTTTCCACTTTCGTACCTCTCACTCGTTGATTTCGAGCCTTCGAAATTTTGTGCATGTAGTCAAAAGCCAATTCAAGTAAATTCTGAACTAGTCTCTCTCTCCCCCCTCTTGCATCCTCTTAATTCGGTGCAACGTCGTAGTATTATTTCTCTCTAATTAACAATTAATCTCTCTGCAACTACATCTTTTTGCTGGATCTGAAAACTAGATTCTATGGACATTGCTTCTTCTTCATCATCCGCTGCTGATAACCCCCCACGTCGAGAAAAGTATGATGTGTTTATCAGTTTCAGAGGCGAGGACACCCGCCTTGGTATTACCAGCCATCTACATGCTGCCTTACTTCAGAAGAAAATTGAAACCTACATCGATTACAAACTTCAGAGTGGAGAAGAAATCGGACCTGCCCTCCGACAGGCAATCGAGAAATCCACGATTTCGGTGATCATTTTCTCTCAACACTATGCTTCTTCCACATGGTGTTTAGATGAACTCGTGCATATACTCGAGTGCAAGGAAAGATATGGCCAGATGGTTATACCCGTATTCTACCACATCAATCCATCTGATGTACGAAAACAGCACGGGAGTTATGAGGCTGCATTTGCTGAACTTGAAAAACGTTTCGACAACAGTATCGACAAGGTGCACAAGTGGAGGGATGCTTTGACGACTGCAGCCAATCTATCTGGGTTTCATTATTCAAACGAATCCGGGTAACTAACTCATTCTTTAACTTGTCTAAAGTTATAAATTTTCTTTAAACTTGTGACAGTTTGATTTGTGCTAAGATTTGGTAAAGTGTATTTGAGAGTGACTATTGCTTTTCTACCTAATCATATACGTCTATACTCCAGGACGGAGACGGAGGCAAATCTAATTCAGAAAGTTGTCGATCATATTTGGGCCAAAATGTGTCGCAAATTATCCTGCGATTTAAAGGGTTTTGTTGGAATTGAAAGCCGCATCGAGCAGATTGAATCACTGTTAGGCATTCATTTACCGGACGCTTGCATCACTGTAGGTATTTGGGGCATGGGTGGTATTGGCAAGACCACCCTTGCCGAGGCTGTATTTCGCAGACACTCTTCTAAATTTGAAGGTTCTTGTTTTCTTAAGAATGTTAGGGAGAACTCAGAACAAGCAGGTGGACTAGATCACTTGGAAAAAACACTTTTTAAGGAGATATTAAAGGAAGAACTTTCTTTGCCCGTAGGATCAACTTTGGTTCGAGATAGGCTCAGTTGTACAAAGGTCCTCATTGTTCTAGATGACGTGAGTGATTCATTGCAAATGGAACGTTTAGCTGGCGATCATCTCCGATATGGCAATGGAAGTAGAATCATTATCACAAGTAGAGATAGGGGCACACTTGGGCAAACTGTTGAAGAGGCTAAGATCTACGAGGTTGAGGGATTAAAATCGGATGACGCTCTTCAGCTCTTCTGTTTTCGTGCTTTCAAGAATAAAGGTGCTCATAGAACAGATTTTAAGGAGTTGGCAAAAAAGGTGGTGGCTTATGCTGGACGCGTTCCTTTAGCTCTTACAATTCTGGGGTCATTGTTCTTCAATTGCAAGACCAAAGAAGAATGGGAAGATGAATTCAACAAATTAAAACGATTTCCCTGTAAAGATATCCACAAAGTGTTGAGAATAAGTTATGATCAATTGGGAGACAATGAGAAGGATATATTTCTGGATGTAGCATGTTTTCATAAAGGGAGGTCTGGTGTTGAGGTAAAACGAATGTTAAATGTTCGTGGATTCTTTGCGACATCTGGAATTAGAATTCTCATTGAGATGTCTCTCATATCAATTGATTCAAAAGGGATAAAGGAAATCATAGAGATGCACGATTTGCTACAAGAAATGGGAAGGAAAATTGTTCAAGAACAAGATATTAAAGATCCCGGTAAACGGAGTAGGTTGTTCAATGATGAGGATGTCTATCGTGTATTGAGAAGTAACACGGTAAGAGCCAAATGCATTCAATATTTTTCTTTTCTTTTTTTTTTTAGAAAATAAAAATTACAAACTTGAGATGATAACAGAACAAAATAAAACTAATTTATAATAAAGAAGTGAGATTGTTAAAAGATGAATTTGATCGAATATTTATTGTGTTAGGAAGTGTTTGGAATATGAACAAATGTTTGTTTATTTAAAAAGTAGAGGAGGATACAATTATGTTGGATATTTAAACTTTCTTCTTATTCTCAGGAAACTCCAAATGTTGAAGCCATACAGGTTAATTGGTATAATCTTCAAAAGCGACCATTAAATCGTGCAGACTTCAAAAAGATGTCTGACCTAAGATTGCTAATTGTTCACTCGCGGGATTCTCTAGTCCTTCCCGATGTCAAATTCAACACTTCTCTGGAGCTTCCCGATTCTCTTCGTTATCTTGAGTGGTGCTATTGTCCATTGGAATCTTTGCCGTCAACTTTTTCTGCAGAAAATCTAGTTGAGCTTCATATGCCAAATGGCAAAGTTAAGAAGCTTTGGAAAGAAGAGCAGGTATATTATATTATATTATATGCCTATTTTAATTCTTGTATAAAATCAAGTGTAGAAATTATATTAATTCTTTATATTTCTATTTCATTTGTTGCAGATACTTGTCAAGGAGTGGTGTACAGATCTAACTCAAGTCCCAAATCTCTTTGGGAGTCTAAAAATTGTGAAGATAAATCTCAGGGGCAGTAAAAGTTTGGTTGAAATTCCTTCGTGTTTTCAACATCTTGACAAGCTTACTCATCTTGATCTTGGATTCTGCAGTAGTCTCAAGTATCTTCCAGAGATGCCAGGAAATATTCATTACTTAGATTTACAATGCTCTGGTATAAAGGAGTTGCCTGAATCAGTTTGGTCTAACGAAAATATTTCTTACTTGAATATAACTGGATGCAGAGACCTCGAGAAACTTCCAAGCAGCAGGTGTAAGTTGAAAAATCTTGATCTCACCAATTGCTCTAGATTTTCCAAATTCCCTGAAAACTTGGAGCCAATGAAACATTTGAAGTCCTTAAGTTTAGTGCAAACAGCAGTTACAGAACTACCCTCATCAATCTGTAACTTGAAATATCTTGAGAGTCTTGATCTCGCCTGGTGCTCTAGATTTTCCAAATTCCCTGAAATCTTGAAGCCAATGGAACATTTGGTGTCTCTTTGTTTGAAATACACAGCTGTCGAAATGCTTCCTTCGTCATTTGAAAATCTAAATAGGCTTCAATATTTAGACCTTAGTTTCTGCAAGCAACTTAAGGATGTCCCAATAATTATCTACAGTTTAACCAATCTTAAACGTCTCAACTTTAATGGCTGTTGGAGACTTGAAAAATTGCGTTCCAGCTGTTTTCTCTCTTTAGAAGTACTAGATCTCCGCTTCAGCGGTATATTGGAAATACCAGCAAGCATCAAACAAGCTTCTCGGTTGTCTATACTCGACTTAAACGACTGCAAGCGGCTTCAATCTATACCAGAGCTCCCAGTGCCATGTAATGTTAAAGCTCAAGGCTGCACGTCGCTGAAGATGTCAAGTTCGAGGACAGCACTCGCACAAGGTTGGGATAAACCTCATTATTGTTTCAAAGTATTTACTAATTGCCCAAAATTGGATAATAATTCAAGGAGCAACATAATGGATGAAGCACAGATTACAATTATGCGAATGGCAACTGTTGCGCCATTTAATTACCGTAACTGGCTTCCTAATCCCTGGCCTCAGATTAACATTGTATGTCCAGGAAAAGAAATTCCAAATTGGTTCAGCTATCAAAACGAGGGATCTGCAGTAGACCTCGAACTTCGTCCAGATTGGTTTCGAACAGGTTTATTTGGTTTCGCTCTCTCTGTTGTTGTTTCTGGGTTTCCAAAGAATCCTCATTTCGTGAGGTTGAGGTGGGTAAGAGCTAATTTCATTGTCAAATTCAAGGGTGAAAGCCATAAACTGTTCAGTTCTAGGTACAAAATACCAGGCGACAGCTACGACGACTACTGTGACGGCCAACATCACGTGCATGTGTGGAATGAGGCCTTTAGAAGTGAAGAGGTAGGAAAAAACTTCTCCCCTGATGTTTACAAACTTGCCAAAGAGGCCTCTGTTGTCTTCTGCTCGGTGGATTCATATCATTTAATGAAGGTGGAAAGCTGTGGTATATGCCCATTGTATACGGAAGATGCTGAGAAATTCAAATTTGGTCATGCGTTCATGTCGAGGGGACCAAAAGTAGAAGAAGAAACAAGACAAGATGATGATTCCAAAGGTGGTGGATCTGGAGATGAGCCTCAAGTTAGTGGATCAAGTGATGAGTTTGAAGCAAATGAAAGTGATTAGGAAAAACTTTTTAAGGCAAATTTGTACTTTGGTAGCTCACTTGTCTGACCAAGAAATAAGACAACAACTAGGCAAGGCTTTTATTATTTTGGTATTGTTTATACTTTATACATTATAAAGCGCTAGTTATGGCCAAGTGTATTATAGCCTATTTGTTATCTTTAAAACTTGATTTACCTTTATATCATAAACATAGACATTAATTAACACACCACGCCAGGGCAAAGTAAAAAACTCATGACCAAGCGCGATAGTTTGAACATTCAACACGACAAAAATATGCGATTGCTTGATGGCTGAACTGCAATGAGCAAAAAATATGAATGGCCCGATTGGACTAACAACGGCAAAACTCAGTGTTCTTGTTTGCACCAAACAATGATCAGCTAAACAAATTTTATTAGAGAAGGTAAAATATTACAGCAAATTAAGGCTGAAAAAAGAAAGACACAGCCCCAGTTTAATAGTACAATCATCGAATTTGTAACAACGATAAAACTATAGGGCTCTTTGCTTCAATAGGACTAGGAACATTCCAAAATTAATGAGAAAAATTATAGGTCGCGCTACAAGCTTAAGGAAGAAAAGAATGAAGAAAAAGCTAGATGCATACACAAAGAAATGAAATACAAAAGATACATTACAAGTTCGATGGCTGAACTACATTTTGACCCGGAAATATTCAATTTTCTCTCTAGCATCCAAGATTTCTTTCCCTAAATCTCTGGGATATTTGTTATGATTTGACACTTATCAGGAAGTAACATGCACACATAACTTTGCTGCTCAAGATGAGAAAATTGGGGAAACATTAAAGTTCTAAGTACCTTTTTATCAGCTTCAGTTGCTTCTTTGAACTTTGAGTTCAGTAAGTTAACCTCCTCTGTACGTTTCTCCAATTCTGTTACTCTGGGTTTCCGCTGACTGGCCTGCTGCTTTTCCTCAGCATGAGAAGGAGCAACTGTCTTCGGTGGCCTTCCTCCAGCTGGGGTGCCATGTGCCAAGCACCAAGACTATCAATTGCTGTTGTTAAAAGCCTTTTAAAGTGAAAAATAAGAAACTATTCTCCATCAAAGAAAGACATGTTTCAAAATATAAAAGTGATTTGTTTTATGGATGAATACCAGAAGCAGGTCTCCAGGCTACATTGCCAGCATTGGAGTAATCATTTGCAGGTTGAAAAATATTGGATAAATCAAACATAACATTGCTTGGTAGAACTGCTGGAAGAGGGTGTCCCTCCCTAAACCGCTCCATCAAAGATAATGTGGCATGATGGGTAGTAATTCTATCAATCTAGACTGCACATTTAGACATGATTCAATTTAATAGTATATATTTATGGATGTTCGTATGTCAATTGGCCAGCAAAAGATTACTCCCAATCACAAATAAAATTTTATATCTACAAAATATCTATGGCATATGTGAGTTTTTACATCAAAATACGAACACATCATGCAACGAATGAACATCCAGCAGCAAAGCATCTTGCAGAAAAAAAATGCTTGATTGAGCCTGTTATGTTCAGCAATGCAAGCTAATGAGAATGTGCATTCATATAATCAATATTTAATATAAAATGCCCCTGGTTATCATTTTATACGGAAATTCCTTCAGCAAAACAAGTATACAGCTTGATGAACATATTTGTCGATATGATCCTGACCCAAGAACATTTCCCCTGTATGCGACAATCCTAACTACTCCATAGTCATCTTATGCTGCAGGTTTTCACTACTGCACAATTCTAATGTAATAAACAATCCTCGATCAATCCTTGGGTCATATAACACATTTCTAAAGTCTGCTTACCACCTCAGGTCGAACGGATACACCAGAAGGTATATTAATGACCTGATAACATAACTCTCTCAACCTCACTAACTGTAGTATAAATTCTTCATCAACTTATTTTCTACCATTTGAACATCAATTCCGCATTTATACTAACACGAAATAAAAATCTCAGCTTAGATAAGAGAATTAAGACATCCCGAGCTCACATTTACCACTTCAACTACAATTAGACTAAAAAATCAAAATCAATCTGATTCGGAACACAGTTCCACCAGCATCAAATCCCGATTAACCACTACAATTTCACAAATATAACCATACATACAGATGCACATATACATATATACACAAGCATATACATATATATATATAGAGAGAGAGAGAGAGTACCTGCGCATGGACCTGTTTTGGGAGACCAGAGCCCT
Organism: Malus x robusta; assembly: GCA_963082935.1. Lineage (NCBI taxonomy): Eukaryota > Viridiplantae > Streptophyta > Magnoliopsida > Rosales > Rosaceae > Malus > Malus x robusta. The sequence goes on from OY720326.1 coordinate 18,824,954, forward strand.
GGAAGAAAGCGACGACTTCGTTGCCACTAATCCGGCCATCGCGGTCCAAATCGGCCCGTCGTAAATACGCATCGAAGAGATCCACATGCGCCGATTGGTTCTGCGTCGACGCCATCGCCACCGTCGGATTGCGATGCGCGGAAGATCAGACCATGGAATCAATCGAGAGCGCCTCGCTCTCAGGCTGCCGTACGCGTGAGGAGCGCCGGAAGAATCAGAAAACCACGAATTCGGAGGACCAAGATTTCGGAGGACCAGGATTTGGTTGCTTTCTTCTCCGATTTGGATGCCAAGAGTTTTGAGGCAGAAAAACGAATGTCGTTAATCGATTTTTCGTTTCGATTTTTTGTGACAAAAATGGTACTGTATTTGTGGTGATATTTCAAAATTGCCACTGGTCCTCATGAGCCCGGCCCATTAGGTACTACCACAACAAATACAATTTACATATCAGAGTTGGTTACCAAGTTTATGTTTTCGATGGGGTGTGATATTCACACACCTCTTTTTATTTCTCTCACATCTTTTTAGTTTTCGGCTATCGAATCGGATGAATTGAAGAAGATCAATGGACATAAATTAACAAGGGGTGTGTGAGAAGTAAAAAGAGGTGTGTGGGTGAACAAGGGGTGTGTGAGAAGTAAAAAGAGGTGTGTGGATAGCACATCCCGTTTTTTATTTGTCAACTTGTACAAAGTGAGGAAACAAAAACATGCACATATAGAAAGGCACAAATTAATGCGAGATTGAGAAGGTAGCTATAATTTAGAAATCAAAGTCATTTGTTTGTCGGATATTTGATATGTTATATTGTCATATTGTAAATTGCTGTTGTACATTTAGACATTATTTTGTAAATCCGTCTAAAGCGGAAACCTAATTGATAATCTATACACTCCCATATAGATTAACTACTCCTAACATGGCCAACAAGCAGCTCATGTCCACGATGGTGTTTTCACGTTTCGTCGATTTCACATCCTTTTCTTCTTTAAGAAGACCATCAATTATTAGTATTCTAAAATATGATTATAAACCCTTTAAATAACTTCATTTGTTGGTACAATTCAGACATTTTGATTGATCCCTTTCGTGATATCCTCATTTTCGCTATTTAATTAGTCCCTGAAACTTCTTGCATTGCATGATGTGTGTGGAAAGGTCTGTTAAATAAAACATTTGGGGATCTTTGAAGTAGTACTATGTTTCGGATCAAAATCAAAGAACCGGCCTAATAATTGCATTGACAGAAAAAGCAGAAGAACAGGAAGGGGAAGTTAAAAACAGAGTACAAGGCCGTAGCCGAGGGAACTGGGCGATAGTGCTGTCGTCGAGCTTGGTGGGTCTGCTCACCGGAATCTGCGTCGTCCTCTTCAACTACTCTGTATGTTTGATTTTTATCCATTACTCAATTGTCCATCTTTCCTTTTCTTGCTTGCTTGTTTGCAAGGTTTTGAGCTTTTATCTGAAATTTTACACAAATTGTAAATGTTCATGAGATGGATGTGTTGTTCATCTGTTTGGCTTGAGTCCTACAACATGTGAAGGGCGTGTGAGGTTATGAAAATCTGTACCACATAGGAAAGTTAAGTAACCTTGCATTATCTTATAAGAAGTCGGGCTACTCCCTTATTTTCAATTTGGGTTGGAACTTCAGGTTCCGTCAATCATTACCCATTTTTTCTTGGAAACTTTAATGAAAAGTTTCCGGTACTATTTACTTTAACAAAAAATCACATTTTTACATTAAAAAGTCAATCTTAGTACTATTTACTTTATCCTTTATTTTATCATTATCGTTAAAACTCAAAGTTTTTCATTAGTTTTCTTTTTTTTTTCTTTGCTTTTTTCTTGCTTGCTTATACATAAAAGTTTTGAGCTTTTTCTGAGATTTTGACATGAATGGGAAGGTTCATGAGATCCTTGACGTGTTCTGGGGTGGGATGCGGCAACGGGGAGCTTCGTGGCTGAGAAAGGAGTACATGGGAGATACGTGGAAGCAGGTGATTCTGGTTCCAGCTTCTGGGGGTTTGTGTAGAAGTCTAATATCTTGCAGTAACTGTCTATTGCCTAGTCACCAATCTTACAGAACAGTCTTATCTACTAATTACTTAACCACTATGGTAAGCACTAATCTGGTGCCTTGAGTGCACTGTGATATGGTGATCCTTTATTACCCTTAACAGTTTGATTGTTGTCATCATAAACTTGTTTCGAGATGCTCTTGAGGATGGTTCACAAGATAACAATGGCAATGAGCAATGAGGAGAAAAAGGAGAGAATTTATTAGTGAAAATGGGAATGCCTATTTCGGTTTTTGATGGTCTCAAGGCAGCATCATGTCCTTTTGTCAAGGCAATTGCTGCTTGTGTCACACTTGGGACTGGGAACTCGTTAGGTCCCGAGTTCCTAGCGTAGAGATTGGAACTTCTATAGCCAAGGGTGTTGGTGCTGTGTTTGATAAAAGTTCACAAAGAAGGCTCTCTCATGTGTTTGATAAAAGCCTTATATCTATGCTGCCATTATCAATACATGTATGCCCTCATTGTAATTGTTGTTCTATTTTGACAGGGTTTAATGCTGCTGTCTCCGGTTGTTTCTTTCCCGTAGAGTCCATCACCACCTAATTCCTCATCCATTTCACTTGTGAATACCACTTCTATGGTCATACTTAGTGCTGTGATAGCTTCTGCAGTTTCAGAAGCTGGTCTTTGTTCTGAATCAGCCTTTAAGGTGCCATACTATGACTTCCGCTCACCTGCTGGTACACTATCAATTATCTGTTGATTCTTCAAAATCATATATATAAAAACTTATGTGCCAAGTGAACAAAAAATGGTTCTTTTATTTAAATAATTTCTGCAATTGACTATGGCATCAGTACGTAATCTCGGGGTATAACTTGCTCCTGGTAATGTGATTTGCCTTTACTGAATATGGCTTCTGAATTTTCCCATTATTTGTAGAGGTCGCATTTGGTGCGATGGCAAGTGCCTTCGCCCATGAGCAGTAGGTCTCGGGTTCGAGACTTGGGAGCAGCCTCTCCATAAATGGGGGTAAGGCTAGCCGACATTCACCTCTCTCAGACCCTGCGTAAAGTGGGAGCCTTGTGCACTGGGTACGACCTTTTTTTATTTGGGTAGTTGATTTACATTGCATATTCCAAATGGGTAATTTCATATATGATTGTGTTACAACGCTAGTTTATTCACTGTACTGGGATGAATTTTTCAGGCATACCTTTGGTATATTATATCTAGAGGTTGATGTTCAAGTTATTGTTTAAAGCTGTGGTTTTAATAATGAGAGGTATTCGTATCATTTTCTGAGCTTCCTCTGTATCTATTGCTGGGTGTCCTATGTGGCTTGGTTTCATTAACCTTATCAAAGTGCACATCAGACATGTGGGTATGTGTTGACAATCTTCACAAGACCGTTGGCCTACCAAAATTTTTCCCTGTTGTGGGTGGAATGGCTATTGGGCTGATGGCATCGGCATATCCTGAAATTCTTTATCAGGGTTTCGAGAATGTTGACATTTTGCTGGAATCTCGACCACTTGAGAAAGGCCTCTCAGCTGATCAGTTTCTTCAGTTGGTAGTGGTCAAGATAGGTGCAACCTCATTGTGTCGAGCCTCTGGATTAGTTGGAGGCTACTATGCTCCATCACTTTTTACTGGTGCAGCAACAGGAATGGCATACGGAAAATTCATCAGTTCTGCAGTTCTCAGTCCAATCCTATACTTCCATCTTTTCGTCTTGGAAGTAGCATCACCGCAACCATACGGCCTGGTACTGTTCTCTGTCATTTTCATATCTAGAAGATAGTTTACCTTCAAAATTGAAATATCTGGCAATGTTCAACTAGTATGCTTGATATAATGTTTTTTTACTATTTTTGATAATTTCTGAGAACAAAAGTCACATTTGAATGTTATTTTCCAAAAACCTTTCTTTTTAGAAGTAGAATGTGTTTCCTGCAATTGTATTAGTTCTAAAGTGTCGAATGGTCTTTTGACAATTGACATGGAGTGTACATAATATCATTCTCCATGGTAAACTTGAAAAGTCCGAACTTTTCTCGGTGAATATATTATTTCTCCTTCTGGTATTTGTCTGCTAAATTCTGAAGGTATCCCAAAATCTGGATGGAGTTGACAATCGGAGAGATTCCATTTTCAGGTTGGAATGGGTGCTAGTCTTGCAGGAGTCTGTTGCTTTTTGAATTGACACAAGATTATCGTATTGTGCTGCTGCTACTTGGAGCTGTGGGGTTATCTTCGTGGATTACATCTGGACAGACGAGGAGAAAAGTTAGAGGGAAGACTAAGAAACTCAAACAGGGAAACACTAGTAGCATTCAACAACCTGAAGTGCTTTCCCCACTGCAAATGGGATATCCTCAAGTGGTGGTTCAGCTGAAAGGACATCTAATGCAAGTGACCTGTGTGAAATTGAAAGTTCACTCTGTATAGATGGTTCTGATACTGATACTGATACTGAACACTCAGCAAGTCTTCCAGTCGATGCTCGATTGCTGAAATGGGCTCAGAGTTGGTTCTGCCTGAACAACTACAAATCTAAATACAACTGATGGACACAGGAACATATAGAAAGTTATTAGAAGAGAAACCGTCAAATTGGGGTTTTCCTTTTACCATTTTGCCTTGTAATATAGTTACTGGTTTTACCGCAGTACCGTATAGGTTTTCGTTTGTTAATGAAAAATGAAAATTCTTTTTGAGTAAAGAAATGAGTTAAGCAGATTATAATCCTAATTTCTGACATCCAAACGTTTCAAAAACATTGGTCACCTACGCCCAATCATTCAGGATAACGTGGGTTTGAGTCTAGTAATAAATGCTTCCTCTATGAACATCATACGACATCCTACATTTCTAATCCCATCTTCTTCCCAAATGAAAGAGGAAGCATGGTTTTATGGTTCCGACCAAAGAATTCGGCTTTGGGATACAACAGTATAATGACAGTTCCATGCCTTCCTATTTAACTTTTAATAGTTCAAAGAAGAAAAAAAACATGTACAAGAGGCCAAATTTGGGTACTTATCCATGATATAGTTTAAACAAGCGTTGAATTCTTACAAATACAAGAAATGCTACTGCTCAAATAAATTACCAACTTCACAGTTCGATGGACAGTAAGTTTGAATGACTTTGCTTGTGATCAAGTCACCCTAAATAAATTTGATCGTGATAACGTTTATATCTGGACCGCAGGCTTATTCATAGTGTCTTGTTCAACTTTCACAGTTGGTTCATCCACTGATCCAGATCCCATATCCAAAGCCTGCAAATATCAATGTCAGAGAGAAAACATTAGTGGGAGGGTTTTCTTATGAAATAGGAACCTGATTCTAATGGACTTATGTGTTAATTTCACATTTGCGCCTGTTGTTATCTCATCTACTGCTGGATCATAGCCTGAGCTTCTAGCGTTCTCCGAGGTCCCTTTATGGATCTCCAGTGTGCCACAACAACCAGAATTAGATAACGTTGAGGCAAATAAACATAACAAATAGGTTATCATCCATGTTTATGTAAGTTTTAAAATGCGGCACAGCAAAGGAAATGAGCACATCGTAAGAAAGTAATGCTACGTGCAGGATATAAACATATAATCATAAACAGCAGTAGATACAATAGCTGGAAACATTATATTCTCATAAGAAAGAAGGGGAACATTACCAATCACCAATGTAGGCTTCACGTAACAATAAACAAGAGACAGGATAACAGAGGGGAGCAACGGAACACTATGAAGAGACAAGCTTCCTCTTTATATATGATTTGGATGGTTTGAATAGATTCTAGTCAAATCCAGGTTTTAGTAAGTTTACGGTTGGAGCCGTCAAGAATGGTGCAGATTGAGTTGGTTTATTGCATCATCTAAACGAATGAAACAGTAAACTCCAGAGGGACTATTTAACTTGTGTACATAGGAGATTTTGTTTTTCCTGTAACTTTCATCTTTTAGCCTTTCGTCAATATGTTTCTGTTTTTTTGCCATGAACAAACAATATAACCACTTGTCCATTAAGAATATAGCCGACCCCACTTAGTGGGAAAAGGCTTCGTTGTTGTTGTAGTGTTTAAGAATAGACAAATGAATTGGCAGCCAAATACAGTGAATTATAGTCTAAATGATTCCACACCCAAAAAAAAGTTGAGCTTGAGAGATGATTTGTGACGTACCGGATCTCTAACTTCAGGTTCAATGATCTCTTTCTTTACTCTGCTTGGTAAAGGCTTACTGTATAAACCATAAATCAGTAAATTGCAAAGACGAAAGTGCTAGATAATGAGACCAAATTAGGAGAATAAATTGAAGTACCGTTCATCATCAACCTCCATATCAGAATCTGGATCCCACCTCACGTCTGGGTCATCCTGTTCCTCATTCTCCTGAAAGAATTTCACAAAGAACAATATTAAAATATTGAATACAAGCCCATATAACAACGTTAAATATTGAGTACAAATAACAACTAAAATTAGATAGATTTGAACTAGCAAACAACATTCTTTATATCATAAACATAGACATTAATTAAAACTTGATTTACAACAACAACAACAACAACAAAGCCTTTTCCCACTAAGTGGGGTCGGCTATATGAATCCTAGAACGCCATTGCGCTCGGTTTTGTGTCATATCCTCCGTTAGATCCAAGTACTCTAAGCCTTTTCTTAGAGTCTCTTCCAAAGTTTTCCTAGGTCTTCCTCTACCCCTTCGGCCCTGAACCTCTGTCCCGTAGTCACATCTTCGAACCGGAGCGTCAGTCGGCCTTCTTTGCACATGTCCAAATCACCAGAACCGATTTTTTCTCATCTTTCCTTCAATTTCGGCTACTCCTACTTTACCTCGGATATCCTCATTCTCAATCTTATCCTTTCTCGTGTGCCCACACATCCCACGAAGCATCCTCATCTCCGCTACACCCATTTTGTGTACGTGTTGATGTTTCACCGCCCAACATTCTGTGCCATACAACATCGCTGGCCTTATTGCCGTCCTATAAAATTTTCCCTTGAGCTTCAGTGGCCTACGACGGTCACACAACACGCCGGATGCACTCTTACACTTCATCCATCCAGCTCGTATTCTATGGTTGAGATCTCCATCTAATTCTCCGTTCTCTTGCAAGATAGATCCTAGGTAGCGAAAACGGTCGCTTTTTGTGATCTTCGCTAGATTGCTCCGGTCATTAGTGTGGATAAGTATATAAATGGATAGAGATAGGAAAGCAAACACAAGATGTACGTGGTTCACCCAGATTGGCTACGTCCACGGAATAGAAGAGTTCTCATTAATTGTGAAGGGTTTACACAGGTACATAGGTTCAAGCTCTCCTTTAGCGAGTACAAGTGAATGATTTAGTACAAATGACATTAGAGTACAAATGACATTAGGAAATATTGTGGGAGAATGATCTCGTAATCACGAAACTTCTAAGTATCGGAGTGTGGTATCATCTTGACTTGCCTTATCTGTCGCATAGGTAGATGTGGCAGCTTCTCTGGAAGTACTCTTCCTCCATCCAGGGGTGGTATCTTTAACTGGTGGAGATGCACAAGGTAATGTATCAATTTCACTTGAAGCTTACTTGTAGTTTCAGGCTTGGTCAAGCGCGATACAAACCATGTAGTAGGAGTCCCCCAAGTCGCCGAGCTAGGGGATCTGCTGAAAGAGGTGACAGACAAGGTAAGCAATCAGAGCTCCGGCTGATTGTTCACCTTCTCCCCATCTTGCAGCAGCATGAAGGATAAAGAGAAGAAAAATGAGAAGAGATGATATGGGATACTTTTGCTTTTGAAGAAGTAACTTTCCACAGGCTAATTCTTGAACTGAGCTGGAGGGTTTTCTGGTTTCCTCCAGAGTATAAGGCCGACTGAAGAATTTGAGGGTCAAAACAAGTCCATCAAATCTAGAATACGTTCGACCCTGCTGATATGGGATACTTTTGCTTTTGACAGAGTAATGGATGTATCGGCATGTGTGCTGTTACGCTTGTCTCCACATGCTTCCTTGTATCCTTCGCACTTGCCCTATCTGTCCCTCAAGCAGATGCGGTATCTTCCCTGGACACATAAGATGTTGAAGATGAGTACTCGAGAGCAATGCCAGGTAAGTAATCAGGTAAGGGGTTCCAGGCAGTCAGTTCCTGGCTGGGAACTTGATTTCAAGTGCTGACTGATTGCTCTCTTTCTCCTTGTCTTGCAGGTAAAAACAAGGCCAAAGGAAAAGACAGGGAAAAAGCATGATATGGGATACTCTTGCTTTTAACCCTGATGATATGAGATATTCTTGCTCTAGTATAGCTTGTTTGCAGAGGTATTATTGGGGGGAAAGAAAGCTGAATATTTCGAAAGGCTTCGTTGGGAGTGCCCTCTCAGATATGAGGAAGGGTTGAGCATTTTTGCAGGTCTACCTGTCCGTTGGGGATGGAGGTCGACATATATAGGAGTCTCCTTAACAAAAAGTAGTAATGCTATTCCTTTACCCTGCTTGGTCATAGCACGGTAGTGGGAGCTGCCAGCTTCACATGTTTTAACTCTGTCAGAGCACTTTGAAAAAGTGGTATGTGGTATCTGGCTCTCGAGATTCGGAGAACGATGCTTCTTCGATTTTTGAGAAAGCAATCATGTTGGGGGTCTGGCTCTCGAGATTCGGGGAGCAGTGTCTCTTCGATTTTTGAGAAAGTAATCATGTTGGGAGTCTGGCTCTCGAGATTCGGAGGGCGGTGCCTCTTCGATTTTGGAGTAAGCAATCTTGTTGGGAGTGTTTTCTCGGATGTGAGTAAAGGTTGGGCATGTTTGCTAGTCTACCTTGCCACGAAGCACGGAGGTTGACACACAGGGACTTCAATTATCCAGCAGTGGTACTGTTCCTTTACCCTTGTGGGTAATAATATGTTAGCTAGACCTTCAAAATTTATGTGTCTAAACTTTGTTAGTGCTGTTTCTTTGCTATTCTTTTACCTTTCTTGGTCAGAGCGATGTAGTGGGAGCTGCAAGCTTCACGTGCTCAACTTTGGCAGAGACTTTGGCAAAGTTATCTGTGGTACCCATGAGCTATTGTTGCGTGTGGGAAGTGGGTGATTGAACAGTAAGATTCATATGCTTTCTACTTCACCAGAAGTCTTCGACAGAATGCCCATAATTTCCGCTAAGCTGAGTGTGCGTGTGACAGGTGCTGACAAGGCTAGAAAAGTAGGTACCTCTTCGATTTCTGAGATCGGCCCTCGTGGTCTCTGAGCAGGCCAGCTTTTGAGAAAGCGAGCGCCTCTTCGATTGATTCGGAGAACGATGCCTCTTCAATTTTTGAGAAAGCAATCATGCTGGGGGTCTGGCTCTCGAGATTCGGGGAGCAGTGTCTCTTCGATTTTTGAGAAAGTAATCATGTTGGGAGTCTGGCTCTCGAGATTCGGAGGGCGGCGCCTCTTCGATTTTGGAGCAATCAGTCTTGTTAGGGGTGTTTTCTCGAATGTGAGTAAAGGTTGGGCATGTTTGCTAGTCTACCTTGCCACGAAGCACAGAGGTTGACACACAGGGACTTTCCAATTATCCAGCAATGGTACTGTTCCTTTACCCTCTCTTCGATTTTTGAGAAAGTAGTCATGTTGGGAGTCTGGCTCTCTAGATTCGGAGGACGGTGCCTCTTCGATTTTGGAGCAAGCAATTTTATTGGGAGTGTTTTCTCGAATGTGAGTAAAGGTTGGGCATGTTTGCTAGTCTACCTTGCCACGAGGCACAGAAGTTGACACACAGGGACTTTCCAATTATCCAGCAGTGGTACTGTTCCTTTACCCTTGTGGGTAATAATATGGTAGCTAGATCTTCAAAATTTATGGGTCTAAACTTTGTTAGTGCTGTTTCTTTGCTATTCTTTTACCCTTCTTGGTCAGAGCGATGTAGTGGGAGCTGCAAGCTTCACGTGCTCAACTTTGGCAGAGAACTTTGGCAAAGTTATCTGTGGTACCCATGAGCTATTGTTGCGTGTGGGAAGTGGGTGATTGGACAGTAAGATTCATGTGTTTTCTACTTCCCCAGAAGTCTTCGACAGAATACCCATAATTTCCGCAAAGCTGAGTATGCGTGTGACAGGTGCTGACAAGGCTGGAAAAGTAGGTGCCTCTTCGATTTCTGAGATCGGCCCTCGTGGTCTCTGAGGAGCCCAGCTTTTGAGAAAGCGAACGCCTCTTCGATTTCTGAGATCGGCTTTCGTGGTCTTTGAGCAGCCCAACTTTTGAGAAAGCAAACACCTCTTCGATTTATGAGATCAACCCTCGTGGTCTCTAAGCAGCCCAGCTTTTGAGAAAGCAAACGCCTCTTCGATTTCTGAGCAGGCGCCTCTTCGATGTCTGAAGCTCCGTCGAGTGCAGCTTTTTATAGGGGCTGGCATTAAGTTCCAAAGCACACTTGAATCTCCACCAGTAGAAGCTCCATTCTTGCACTTCTAAGATCTTGATTTGTCCGACCTCTTCTCTCTTCAACACCTTTGAAAATGTCTGGCCCCTCCGACCGTCGTTTTGACTTGAACCTTGTTGAAGAGGCAGCCCCGCCTTCTCCAGACAACATATGGCGCCCATCCTTCGTCTCCCCTACTGGTCCTCTTACCGTTGGGGATTCCGTGATGAAGAATGATATGACCGCTGCGGTGGTGGCCAGGAACCTTCTCACTCCCAAAGATAACAGACTACTTTCCAAACGGTCTGATGAGTTAGCTGTTAAGGATTCGCTGGCTCTCAGTGTTCAGTGTGCAGGTTCTGTGTCTAATATGGCCCAACGCCTATTTGCTCGAACCCGCCAAGTTGAATCATTGGCGGCCGAAGTGATGAGTCTCAAACAGGAGATTAGAGGGCTCAAGCATGAGAATAAACAGTTGCACCGTCTCGCACATGACTATGCTACAAACATGAAGAGGAAGCTGGACCAGATGAAGGAAACTGATGGTCAGGTTTTACTTGATCATCAGAGATTTGTGGGTTTGTTCCAAAGGCATTTATTGCCTTCGTCTTCTGGGGTTGTACCGCGTAATGAAGCTCCAAATGATCAACCTCTGATGCCTCCTCCTTCTAGGGTTCTGTCCAGTACTGAGGCTCCGAATGATCCCCCTCCGGTGCCTTCTCTTTCTGGGGCTCTACCGACTGCTGAGACTTCTCCTAAGCAACCTTTGTGAAGGCTCCCTCTTGTTTGTTTATTTTGACTCATGTATATGTACATATTTGTAGCTTATCGGGGATATCAATAAATAAGCTTTCCTTCAATTCAACGTATTGTGTTAAATACACCAAAGCCTTCTTCGCTAAGTTCTTTGAATTTTCTTTTGTTGGAGCTTTGTGAGTGGAGCATGTAGGTTGAGGTAGTGTTCCCTTAATTTCCTGAGTGAGGAAAACTTCTCGGTTGGAGACTTGGAAAATCCAAGTCACTGAGTGGGATCGGCTATATGAATCTTAGAACGCCATTGTGCTCGGTCCTGTGTCATGTCCTTCGTTAGATCCAAGTACTTTAAGTCTTTTCTTAGAGTCTCTTCCAAAGTTTTCCTAGGTCTTCCTCTACCCCTTCGGCCCTGAACCTCTGTCCCATAGTCGCATCTTCTAATCGGAGCGTCAGTAGGCCTTCTTTGCACATGTCCAAACCACCGTAACCGATTTTCTCTCATCTTTCCTTCAATTTCGGCTACTCCTACTTTACCCCGGATATCCTCATTCCTAATCTTATCCTTTCTCGTGTGCCCACACATCCAACGAAGCATCCTCATCTCTGCTACACCCATTTTGTGTACGTGTTGATGCTTCACTGCCCAACATTCTGTGCCATACAGCATCGCCGGCCTTATTGCCGTCCTATAAAATTTTCCCTTGAGCTTCAGTGGCATACGGCGGTCACACAACACGCCAGATGCACTCTTCCACTTCATCCATCCAGCTTGTATTCTATGGTTGAGATCTCTATCTAATTCTCCGTTCTTTTGCAAGATAGATCCTAGGTAACGAAAACGATCGCTCTTTGGTATTTCTTGATCACCGATCCTCACCCCTAACTCGTTTTGGCCTCCATTTGCACTGAACTTGCACTCCATATATTCTGTCTTTGATCGGCTTAGGCGAAGACCTTTAGATTCCAACACTTCTCTCCAAAGGTTAAGCTTTGCATTTACTCCTTCCTGAGTTTCATCTATCAACACTATATTGTCTGCGAAAAGCATACACCAAGGAATATCATCTTGAATATGTCCTGTTAACTCATCCATTACCAACGCAAAAAGGTAAGGACTTAAGGATGAGCCTTGATGTAATCCTACAGTTATGGGAAAGCTTTCGGTTTGTCCTTCATGAGTTCTTACGGCAGTCTTTGCTCCTTCATACATATCCTTTATAGCTTGGATATATGCTACTCGTACTCCTTTCTTCTCTAAAATCCTCCAAAGAATGTCTCTTGGGACCCTATCGTACGCTTTCTCCAAATCTATAAAGACCATGTGTAAATCCTTTTTCCCATCTCTATATCTTTCCATCAATCTTCGTAAGAGATAGATTGCCTCCATGGTTGAGCGTCCTGGCATGAACCCGAATTGGTTGTTCGAAACCCGTGTCTCTTGCCTCAATCTATGCTCAATGGCTCTCTCCCAGAGCTTCATTGTATGACTCATTAGCTTAATGCCCCTATAGTTCATGCAATTTTGTACGTCGCCCTTATTCTTGTAGATAGGCACCAAAGTGCTCGTTCGCCACTCATTTGGCATCTTCTTCGTTTTCAAAATCCTATTGAAAATGTCAGTGAGCCATGTTATACCTGTCTCTCCCAAAACTTTCCACACTTCGATTGGTATATCGTCTGGGCCTATTGCTTTTCTATGCTTCATCTTCTTCAAAGCTACAACCACTTCTTCCTTCCGGATTCGACGATAAAAAGAGTAGTTTCTACACTCTTCTGAGTTACTCAACTCCCCTAAAGAAGCACTCCTTTCATGTCCTTCATTGAAAAGATTATGAAAATAACCTCTCCATCTGTCTTTAACCGCATTCTCTGTAGCAAGAACCTTTCCATCCTCATCCTTGATGCACCTCACTTGGTTTAGGTCCCTTGTCTTCTTTTCCCTTGCTCTAGCTAGTTTATAGATATCCAACTCTCCTTCTTTGGTATCTAGTCGTTTATACATATCGTCGTAAGCCGCTAACTTAGCTTCTCTCACAGCTTTCTTCGCCTCTTGTTTCGCTTTTCTATACCTTTCACCATTTTCATCGGTCCTATCCTTGTATAAGGCTTTGCAACATTCCTTCTTAGCCTTCACCTTTGTTTGTACCTCCTCATTCCACCACCAAGATTCCTTTTGGTGTGGGGCAAAGCCCTTGGACTCTCCTAATACCTCTTTTGCTACTTTTCGGATACAACTAGCCATGGAATCCCACATTTGGCTAGCTTCCCCCTCTCTATCCCACACACACTGGGTGATTACTTTCTCTTTGAAAATGGCTTGTTTTTCTTCTTTTAGATTCCACCATCTAGTCCTTGGGCATTTCCAAGTCTTGTTCTTTTGTCTCACTCTTTTGATATGTACATCCATCACCAACAAGCGATGTTGATTAGCCACGCTCTCTCCTGGTATAACTTTGCAATCCTTACAAGTTATACGATCCCCTTTCCTCATTAGAAGAAAATCTATTTGTGTTTTTGACGACCCACTCTTGTAGGTGATCACATGTTCTTCTCTCTTCTTAAAGAAGGTGTTGGCTAAGAAGAGATCATATGCCATTGCAAAATCCAAGATAGCTTCCCCATCCTCGTTTCTCTCCCCAAAACCATGGCCACCATGAAAACCTCCATAGTTGCCTGTCTCCCTGCCCACGTGTCCATTTAAATCTCCTCCTATAAATAACTTCTCCGTCTGAGCAATTCCTTGCACCAAGTCTCCAAGATCTTCCCAAAATTTCTCCTTCGAACTCGTATCCAACCCTACTTGAGGTGCGTACGCACTAATCACATTGATAAGTTCTTGTCCTATTACAATCTTGATTGCCATGATTCTATCTCCTACCCTCTTGACATCTACAACATCTTGTACCAAGGTCTTGTCCACGATGATGCCAACACCGTTTCTCGTTCTATGTGTGCCCGAATACCAAAGTTTAAACCCTGAGTTTTCTAGATCCTTTGCCTTACTACCAACCCACTTAGTTTCTTGTAGGCACATAATATTTATCCTTCTCCTCACCATAACTTCCACTACTTCCATAGATTTTCCCGTTAAGGTTCCTATATTCCACGTTCCTAAACGCAGTTTGCTCTCTTGAACTCTACCCTTCTGTCCTAGCTTCTTCATCCTCCCCCATCTAATAGGATCAAAGTACTTCTTTTGTGTGTCCCGGGTAAAGTTGATAGGAGCATATGCTCCCAAACAACTTTGAGTGGAGTCGTTCGAAAAGAAGTTTCTATGGCCCCCTTGCTCATTTAACACTGCATCCGGGTGCCGATGGAGATACAGCGACCCTTGCTCACTTATCACTGTGCTCGGGCCACACAGTGCGCCACTTACGGGTGACGCCCTAGCTTTAGCGCGATTTTGTTCTGGATCCATTTTCATAAGGATTCGACGTGATCATGGAGTGCCGGCTGTCGACTACCTGACGCCCTCCCCCTCCTCCTTTATCCGGGCTTGGGACCGGCTATGTAAGACATAGGCGGAGTTTAAAACTTGATTTACAAGTTTCAAAAAATAAAAGTGATTTGTTTATGGATGAATACCAGAAGCAGGTCTCCAGGCTACATTGCCAACATTGGAGTAATTATTTGCAGGTTGAAAAATATTGGATAAATCAAACATAACATTGCTTGGTAGCACTGCTGGAAGAGGGCGTCCCTCCCTAAACTGCTCCATCAAAGATAATGTGGCATGATGGGTAGTCAACCTATCAATCTAGACTCAATTTAATAGTATATATTTATGGATGTTTGTATGTCAATTGGCCAGCAAAAGATTACTCCCAATTACAAATAAAATTTTATATCTACAAAATATCTATGGCATGTGTAAGTTTTTATATCAAAATACGAACACATCATGCAAAGAATGAACATCCAGGAGTGCTTGATTGAGCCTGTTATGTTCAGCAATTCAAGCTAATGAGAAAGTGCATTCATATAATCAATATTTAACATAATATGCCCCTGGTTATCATTTTATACAGAAATTCCTTCAACAAAACAAGTATACAGCTTCAATAACCTATTTGTCGAAATGATCATGACCCAAGAACATTTCCCCTTTATGCGATAATCCTAACTATTCCATAGTCATCTTATGCTGCAGGCTTTCACTACTACACAATTATAATGTAATAAACAATCCTTGATCAATCCTTGGGTCATATAACACATTTCTAAAGTCTGCTTACCACCTCGGGTCGAACGGATACACCAGAAGGTAAATTAATGACCTGATAACATAACTCTCTCAACCTCAACTCTCTCAACCTCACTAACAGTAGTACAAATTATTCATCTACTTATTTTCTACCATTTGAACATCAATTCCGCATTTATACTAGCATGAAATAAAAATCTCAGCTTAGATAAGAGAATTAAGACATCCCGAGCTCACATTTACCACGTCAACTACAATTAGTCTAAAAATTCAAAATCAATCTGATTCGGAACACAAATATAATCATACACACACATCCAATTATACATATATACACAAGCATATACATATATAGAGAGAGAGAGTACCGGCGCAAGGACCTGTTTGGGTGACCAGAGCCCTGGAAGAAAGCGACGGCTTCATAGCCACTAATCCGGCGATCGCGGTCCAAATCGGCTCGTCGCAAATACGCATCGAAGAGATCCACATGCGCCAATTGGTTCTGCGTCGACGCCATCGCCACCGTCGGATTGCGATTCGCGGAAGATCAGACCATGGAATCAATCGAGAGCGCCTCGCTCTCAGGCTGCCGTAAGCATGAGGAGCGCCGGAAGAATCAGAAAACCACGAATTCGGAGGACCAGGATTTGGTTACCCTTCTTCTCCGATTCGGAGGAAAATCAGAAGACGACGGAGAGATGCCAATAGTTTGAGGTAGAAAAACGATCGTCGTTAATCGATTTTTCGTTTTGATATTTTGTGACAAAAATGGTTCTGTATTTGTTGTGATATTTCAAAATTGCCACTGGTCCACATGAGCCCTGCCCATTAGGTACTACCACAACAAATACAACTTAGAAATCAGAATTGGTTAGCAAGTTTATGTTTTCGATTTGTCAACTTGTACAAAGTGGGGAAACAAAAACGTTAACACATACAGAAAGGTACTAATTAATGCGAGATTGAAAAGGAAGCTTCAATGTAGAAATCAAAGTGATTTGTTTGTCAGATATTCGACATGTGATATTGTCAGACTGTAAGCTGCAACTGCACATTTAAGCATCGTTCTATAAATCCGTCTCAAAAGGAAACTTAATTGATAAACTATACACACTCATATAGATTAACTATTCTTATCATGGCCAACAAGTAGCTCATGTCCATGACTGTGTCGTGTTCGCGTTTCGTCAAGTTCACGTCCTCTTCTTCTTTAACAAGATGGTCAATGATTACTGTTCTAAAATGTGATTATAAACCCTTTAAATAACTTCATTAGTTGGTACAATTAAGGCATTTTGATTGATGTCTTTTGTGATTACCTCATTTTTGCTATTTGATTAGTCCTTGAAACTTGTTGTATTACATGATGTACATGGAAAGATGTAACATCCCACATCGCCCATATGAGTGATCCTTAAATGTATATTTTCATCCCTACCTAGCACGAGGCATTTTAAGAGCTCACTGGCTTTGGGTTCTGTAAGAACTCCGAAGTTAAGCGAGAAGGAAGCCAGAGCACTCCCAGGATGGGTGACCCATTGGGAAGTTGCTCGTGAGTTCCCAAAAACAAAATCGTGAGGGAATGGTAAGCTCAAAATGGACAATATCATGCTACGGTGGTTGAGTGGGCCCGGGATGTGGTGGACCCGGGCCGGGATGTGACAAAAGATCTATTAATTAAAACATTAGGGATGTTTGAAGTTGTACTAAGTTTTGGATCAAAACCATAGAATTGGCCAAAACCACAAAGCTAACCTTAATAATTTATGTAATAAGTAAACATGGACACTTAATGTAATGCATTATTAATTCGAGCTACAACCTTGTCTAGTTTCCATTTTTTTGTTACTGCATATGTTGGTTTGGCATATGTCGTTTGCCATTCTGCATTGAAGTGTGTAGCACCATTGTGGGAGCTTCTTTTGTTCCCAGTTGTAGCAAATGTCTCAATCACCGAGACGAATTTCTCAAATTTTATCAAGTACATGTCAATTTATGTGCTCCTAACTATTTTTAGTATGAATAGTTGCACCTTCTTATTTGCAAGTGCTAAGAACAGTTCCTCATGTGTGCGTAAACTGTAAGTTATGTATATGGACATAACTTGGATTCTAATTGGGAATTTGATGTGACAACATAGATATTAAAGTTGAGCATTACTCCTGTGGTATGTATCGCTCAAATTTCAACGTCTTTCCAATTACATTTGGTAACAAAAATTTCCTGTGCAAAATGTGTATTCTCCATTCAAAGAACAGAATCTCTATTTATTTTATCAATGACATATTGCCACTCAGTTTCACAAATATGAGAAATTTTTCAGTGCGCTGGAAGTACGGCTGGTATACCAAATATCATAATATAAGTGATTGATTTTTTTTTTTCAAATATCGAATCATTTGTATTATGGCACGATATAATGCACCGTGTTTCTGAAACATCGTTGCACACATAGATGGACTATATTTAATAAGTTACTATTAATATAACTCTTGATTTGGTTAATATGAAAAGAAAAGGAAATTAGAGTAATTATTTTATATTAATATGAATTGTTAATATTTTGTCCGACATTTATCCATTTGTTGGTTGTGATTGGACTGAACAGTTGGCTCAACTGGTGTAGCAGCTAATGGGAGGCCTGGACTGCATATAGCCAGCGACAGAGCCAGAAATCTGCATGGACGGGAGCATCCTTAAATAATAAAGTCACAAATTAAAAAGTTCAATAATGTATCAAACAAAACACTCATATATTAATTCATAAGGTTTTTCATACGATATTTTACAATATACATCAATGCGTTTTTATGTTTTGTAAGCATTATATGACAATCTCATTACCAATACCATCAAATATCTCTCTATAAAAATAACAATATTATCATTCATTCGTTGATCTTCCATATAATTTCACAATCGATCTTCATAAATTTCATGACTGAAAATGTTCTTTCAACGATGGAAGTGGCAGATGAACGAGCTAATACCAATACCACCAACTGAAAGAGTACATTTTTTTTTTGCACACAAAAAAACTGAGTGGGGGCATCCGCCCCCTCTGCGCCCAAAGCGGCTCCGTCCATGCATATGGGGCTTCCCCAACACCCACTTTCACCGCCATTTATGTCCCCTGGCCTCTCCTCCTCCCCCTCCGTCTTCACCACCGTAGGGAAAAACCCTCCTGCCATCAAACACCCAAACCAAAACAATCTAACACCAAAAATTATTCCCCAACACCCACTTTCAGATTTTGATAATAATGTCTCAGGGCTCTCAACCTAGCCCGGGCACATAAGATTCCGAGATCCACGTGGCTACCTTAGACCGCCACGTGCCACACTCGGCAAGTCTTCCAGTCGATGCTCGATTGCTGAAAAGGAGAAATTTTTCATTGTGACATGAACATGAGTGGTACACCACATGTTTTTATGTAAGTGGTGAAATTTTTTATTTTTTAAGCTATTAACTTTTTAACACACATATCTCACTATTTGTATAGTGACACGTACCACCTCATGTGACAGTCACACTGAAAAATCTCTCGTTGAAAAGCGCTCGGAGTTGGTTCTGCCTGAACGACTCACCAAATCTAAATACAATTGATGGACATAGGAACATGTAAAGAGTTATTGGAAGAGAGACCGTCAAAATTGGGGGTTTCCTTTTTCCATTTTGCCTTCTAATTTAGAGTTACTAGTTTTACTACAACACTGCACGGGTTATCGTTTGTTACATTACTCCTTTTGTTAATGAAATATGAAAATTCTTACAAGTACAAGAAATTACCAACTTCACAAATCGATGGATAGTTAAGTTTGAATTACTCAGCTTGTGATCAAGTCACCTAATCCAGCAGCAGATACCAGAGCTGGAAACATTGTATTCTCATAAGAAAGAAATGGAACATTATTAATTACCAATGTAGGCTTCTCGTAACATTATACAAGAAACAGGATAACAGAGAGGAGCAACGAAACACTATGAAGAGACAAGCTTCCTCTTTATATATGATTTGGATGGTTTGAAATTGATTCTAGTCAAATCCAGGTTTTAGTAAGTTTACGGTTGGAGCCATCAAGAATGGTGCATATTGAATTGGTTCATCTTAACTTGTGTACATTTGAATTAGTTCAAATGATTCCACACCCAATAAAAAAGTTGAGTTCCAGAGATGATTTGTGACATACCGGATCTTTAACCTCAGGTTCAACGATCTCTTTCTTCACTCTGCTTGGTAAGGGCTTATTGTATAAACCATAAATCAGTAAATTGCAAAGACGAAAGTGCTAGATAATGGAAGCAAATTAGGAGAATAAATTGAAGTGCCGCACATCATCAACCTCCATATAAGAATCTAGATCCCACCTCCCATCTGGGTCATCCTGTTCTTCATTCTCCTGAAAGAATTTCACAAAGAATAATATTAAAACATTGAATACAAGCCAATAAAACTACATTAAATATTGAGTACATAACAATTGAAATTAGATTGATATGAACTAGCAAGCTACATTCTTAAACATAGATTAAGAAAAAGTCAGAATGGAACCTTGCCGCTATTTAGATACACAACTTTTCCTTTTGGATAGTCACTATGGGTGCGTTTGTTGTACCAGACTATTTCGGACTGGACTAGCTTCAGGAACTAAGTTGGACCGGCTTAGATTAGACTAAGCTAGACTAACTTAGTGAAGCGTTTGGTGCAGTGTCGAACTAAAAAGCTGAACAATAACAAATATATTTTTAATTCATATTTTATTAATATTTTATATTATTTAATACATATTTAGTAATATTTTATTACTACCACTATCTTTTTTTTCATTCCCCATTCCTGATTCTTTTATGCTAATCTCCCCATTTCTTTCCAAGTTTGCTCCGTCCGTCTCCCTCTATTTCTTCCTCTTTCTTCTTCGCCCCTCTCTCTCTCTTCATCTCCATCTTTTTCTTCCTATTTCTCTTGCTCATCTCCCTCTTTTCTTCCTAATTTTTCTAGGACCCAATTGGCAAATCAGAATCCATTCAGAGTTTGGGTCATCTGGGTATTAATGGGTCTGCTTCTCCAGCGTCAATAGCAAAGGTCTGCGATCAAGGAGTATGGACTAGGTGGAGTGTGAGCAGAGCTGCTGAGCGTTTCAGATGCACAACGATTTTGTATTTTTTTTTCACTTTTTTGTTCTGAATTTTGGATTTGGATCTAGTTTTGAAAATGGAAATATTGCAGAAATTTTTGCCTTTTGTTTCCAATTTTGTGGGATTTGGGTTTGAAAATGGTAGATGATAGGGGCTAAGCAGGGCAGAGTTTGTATATGGGACCTGGGTTCCACATCTTGCGAGTAACAAGTTGATGGGAGGGCGAAGCGAGGAGGAACGAAGCAGGAGGAGTTGGGCTTAAAAGTCCGGTCGATTTCGGGGGGTCTCGTTCAGAACCCCTAGCGAACTACTTAGTCCCGTTTAGTCGAGGCGAGTGTCATTAAAACTATTGTCCCAATTTGTATCAAACACGGGACTAGACTATCACTTAGTCTAGTCCAGTTTAATGAATGCTAGTGAGTGCAAACAAGTATTCACCAGTTATGCAGCAAGAACTATCATATTCAGGGAGGAAGTGGAAAACATAGGAATGTCAAAATGTAAGCTTGATCGCAAATACATGGAAGAAAAAGACAGAAATTCGGGTATTCTGCTCAGGAATAATGCGGCTTTGGAGTAAATGCGGCCACTAGTTAGCTCGTTATGTTATAAGAAATCTTGAGAACAAGTTCTCTATTACATGTTACTAATTTAGACATAAGCCAGAAGAAAAGCTCATGCACTTTAGCTGTATCATGTCAAATCAGAACATCGAACAGTAACTTGCCATGATAAGTATAACAAATCAATGCGGAAGAAATAATTTCAGTCAGATGATTATTATGTTGTGATGAATATAGAAGATGGAAAAACGAATTAGTTCTGAGAAAATGATTAGTTGCAGAAACATACCTCCGGAAGCTCAATGTCAGGAGGTCTTTCCTGAAATTGGACACTGGGTGCATGCTGAAGCCTGGAAAATTATCTTCTCATTGATTGCAAATAAGATTACAGATGAAAGTATTTATACATATCTCATCACACATATGATTGACAGCTCACTACAACAAATCCTAACCGTCTCAATAACAAACAATAACAGACTATAGAAGTATTTACAAATTGACACTTCTAAGTTTTATCTTTTACACTATGGTCCTTAATAGTTTTCTTCTAGTAACACATGAGAATTGGTTCCAAAAAAAAAAAAAGTAACACATGAGAATTCTTATTTTCCATATTACTGTGGCATTTTATCCTCAATTTCTGCTCCAAGTGCTACTCCTGTCTGTATCAAAAACAAAAGAATTTCATAAAGACTCAAGACTATACAAAAATTAGATGCACCAAATACAAACGATGTGAAGCTACGCATGTCACGTTTACAACAATGTATTAAAGAGTAGACATCTACCAGGCACTATAGTCATATTATGCGTAGTTTAAATGAGTGAAACAGTAAACTCAGAGGACTATTTAACTTGTGTACGTGAGAGATTTTTTTTCCTGAACAACTACCAAGGTTACCCTATTCTTAATATGATTTAGTATTTATTTTGGTGAAATTTTGATATTTTGCTATATATTCTCAATGTAGGACATGCAACTTCTTGAAAGAAAAAAAAAGTGATCAAATGAATGAATTTTGGAGTAATTTCAATTGGAGAATGTTTATGAGTCTCTCAACTTGTTTGTATCAAAGTTTCAGATTTTTCTACCGAAGGATTAATTTATGGCTATAAAATAAAGGTCCAATGCGCAGTACAGCTAAAGTGACGTTTTTGGGCTTATTTGAACTTTTCGGTGTTCAAGATGATCTATTTTGGGTTCAGCCCCTTCTGGAGACATGTTCAGAATCTTGGGCCTGTTTTGCAGCTGAATAGGGTCAAGAACGTGGCAGATCAGATTGAAGGCAGTTTCTTCTTTTTTTTTTCCTTTTTTTTTTTTTTTTTTTTTTTTTTTTTTTTTTTGTGAAACGATAGTTTCTCCTTTGTTGACTAGGAGATTGTAGAAAGAATTTATATGGTAGTAGTGTAAATAAAGCCTTTGGCAAGCCCTAGTTTAGTTTTTTTTTTTTTTTTTTTTAAATGTGATTTTTGAGATTGGAATTTGGCCAAAACTTAGAGATTTCAAACTTTTACATTCAAGGTGTTTTCAACCTTTTTCTATTTCAATAAAATTTCTTTTGATTTTAATTGTGAATATGCATAACTAATTTTTTTTGCTAGGGTGAAGTCAGGAGCCTTAACTTGAATATGTAATCTTTTACCTAATTACTTATGATATTATGTGTGCATACTTTGAATTATTAATCATTGTATTTAAACTGTCTTTATGTATTCTTAGTGATTCGGGACCATTATGATGTTTAGATAAGTAATTGGATGCAATTCGGTCGGAATATCATCGGAGGATTGAGTGTTGCTTATTGTGGTTAATAATTGTCATTTCAGTTAGGTTGAATATCACGTCTTAGGGGTTACATGGTTTTTCAAAAAGTTTTCACAAAACTTAATGAGTTTTGCAGGTTCATATTTGATATGAATATCACAGACGGATTTCATGTTAGATATATGTTCTTGTTTGAATATCACGAGGAAAATATGCATTAGAAAAACCTAACATTCAAATTGCATGTGTAGTTCATAAGTAATTAGTAAAACTACATAGGATTGTTAAGGTGACGGTGGAACCCTAGTGTTTTTACAATTCCAAAAACAGTTTTCTTTTTCCTTTTCTTTGTAGTACAAACGATATATTTTACACTAAGGGGAGGGGAGTTAGGCTAAGTCACATAATGGGCAACCTAATTTGGTATTGAATTTGCCATCTACGAAATTTGAACCTAAGATCTCTCACTTACAAGTGAAGAGGAATACCATCATACCGTAGTACTGAGTGGCTTCTTTTCCTTTTCTTTAATATTACAGATTTTTCTAATCTTTTATAATTAAATTTGTGTTTGTTAATTTAGGTCATAAATCAATCTTTCCAAGACTTTGTTTTTAACCAATTAATTGAGATTTGATTTAATACGAATTGTTTTAATAATCCCTGTGAAGAACGACCTTGCTAGAGCCATCTATACTACGATTACCTTGCTTCTCTTGTAAGTATTTTAGGTGTTTTTAACTCTTTTGCATGTATGGATCCATAAATTGACGCTGCGGTCGGAGATTGTGTAACATATTTCGTTTTAATCATGTTCTTAGTTAAATGCTGTAAATAATTTTTATTTTTAATTTATTAATTTTAGTTTTTCGTTTATGCAGATTTCGGCAAAATTGTTTGCAGAAATCTTTGCATGGTCAACACCTGTTCACAAGGATAATAGCTTGCACAATTTGATCCAAAACCTGAACGAACAGTTAGAAAGAGGCGTAGAGCGCAAAAACTGCAAGGGGACCCTCGCCGTAGGGTACATTTTTGCAGAATTTGTTTATTCAGATTATGGACAGTGAAGACACTTTGGCACCTCATGCCACTGAGATACCAAGCTACATTTCTTATCCAAAAGTTGAGGAAGGGTCTACATTTGAGATAAGGCATCATATGTTGGATATTCTACCTACTTTTCACGGTTTATCTACTGACGATCCTAACTTGCATCTCATGGAGTTTTTGATGAGATGCAAGAATATCTTGGTGAAAGGATTTTCAACCGAATTAATCAAAGTTTGACTTTTTCCCTACACTCTGAAAGACGGGGCAAGGAGATGGCTCCTCACACTACCATCCAGAAATATTACTTCTTGGACCCAAGTTAGTGAAGCATTCTTAAGCAAGTATTATCTAGCATCCAAGACGCTTGACATGCATACTCAGATTTTATCATTTGCTCAGAAACCAAATGAAGCAATTCATGATGCATGGGAATGGTACAAGGATTTGCTCGTAAAATGTCCCCACTCGGGCATTAATGGTGATACTCAAATGCAACTATTCTACAGAGGGCTCAATTTGACAACTAAGGCTCTCGTTAATGCGTCTTGTGGAGGAATATATTTAGATAAAAATGCTCAACAAGCGTATCAATTATTTGAGAAAATGGCAACAGAGTCACAGCAATGGGCAGTTGATCTACCACAGACCAGGGGCGTTTTTGAGATGTCAAGTTGATCTCCACATGTATCAAGCTCAAATAGAAAAGATGGAGAGAAATATTGAAAACTTTGATGCAAAATTTGACTTGTTTCTGCAGAGAATGACTGGACGAGTACTGCAGCTTGTTGTCTAGCAGCCTATACCAGCAAGTTGTGCCATTTGCAACTTGCCCACACATGATACTATGGGCTGCCCACACAAGGATGCGTATCCCGACTTTGTAGTAGAGCATGTTAATGCATTCAACAATTATTAGAGACCAAGGAATGATCCTTATTCAAATTTTTATAATCCAGGTTGAAGAGATCACTAGAATTTTAAGTGGGCTGGCGATCAACAACCCAAACCACAATTCCATCAACAGGTACAGTAGCATGTCGCATCAACAAAGATCTCTGGAAATTTCACTTAAAAAATTATCGGAGAGTATCCGAACAAAGTTTGATCAAACCGGTCATGATATTCAAAATATTCATGCAACATTAAAGAACTTGGAGCAGCAAATTGGGCAGATAGCGTTGCAGCGTTCAGACAGAGAACCCGGAAAATTTAGCAGCCAAACTGTTCTGAATCCAAAAGGAAATGCTGATTGTAATGCAGTGAGAATTTTTATGTTCTGAAAAAAGTTACGACAACAGAGATGTAGAAATTGAAGGGGATAGTGATGGCAATTTGCAGACAACACCTACCCAGCCACTGTCCAAATCTGGAATTTCTGCACAATATGTGCAGCCAGTAGACAGATTTGAGAATTCTGCAGAAATTGATGCACAACCTACAGCAGAACGCGTGTCTGTGCCTCTGATGCCGTATCCCGAAAGATTGAAGCCTAAAGCTAAGGATAAACAATTAACGGACTTCATGAAGACGTTGGCTAAAGCACTAAAATAGGGTTTGGCTTTCGCTGCAATTAAATGAAAAAATGTATTAAAGGTCAGTTGCATTTTGGAGAAGAGATAAATTTGAGGAAAAAGAGAGAAATCAAAGTGGAAAGAAGGAAGAGAGAAGGATATGGACAAAATTGTTTCGCGTACTTGTTCACTCTCTTTATATTAAGCTCGATCATACACTGTATGTACAAGACATGCACATGTTATGCCCACATATTTGAGCTCAACCGAAAAACCCATAGCTGATAGCTCTCTCTTCGAAATAAGAAAAATGACGCAATCAGGTAAATGGCCCTAAACTTTATATGAAGAATCGAAGATTCATTAATTTGAATTTGGCATCAAATTTGATTAGATTCAAATATTTCAATGATTTGAAAATTGCAGTTTGAATGGGCACGAAAGAACCCAACTGAATCAAAGGAATTTTTTTTTCACAAATTTGTTTGCTTTTTTCATATTTGCGAGGTCTGCCTCTGAATCAAAGGAAAAAGTGGTAAACTACGTTAATGCGAAGAGTATCAAAGATGTAAATACGCGCCATATAATATACACTATATGCACATAATATGTACAGTACATGCACATGATATGCACAAAACGGGAGAAACTTTAACGACAACATATTGGTATAGTGGATACAATTAAACATAATTGTTACATATATATAAGGTTACAGTGATAGTTTGAAAAGTCTTGTTACATATATCAACCACATTTTAACCGTGCAAGTGGAAAACATGATATTCGTTGTCGTTATTTCATGGACACACATGACCCTTAATGTCCTCTAAGCTTTTTCTTAATTTTGTTTCTCGCCAAGGCCAACTAGGTGGTAGTCATACTCGCTAAATTCCTGGGGCACAACATACATGCATCATAACTAGTGAACATTTCCGCTTCTCATATTAAGATGTAGCCATGCACACCGTATGCACACCACATGCACATTACAGAAAAATTTTCACAAACTTCTGCAATTGAACACTTGAACTAGAAATTGTTCCATCTCAGTTTTGTAGCACGTCAAAATTTGAAATTTATTCGACAACCCATACGCCCTAACATGAAACTTAAACCCCAATTTAACTTCTAAGTATTAATTCATCTTACAAACAACCCATTTATCCCATACCTTACTATGCTTGCCGAAGCTTTAGTTGCTGGGAAAAATGGAACTTTCCGGCAAAAACAGAAAATATGATACAAAACCTAGCTCACTCTACTCACCTCTCTCTCTCGGTATGAGGTCAACTCAAAACCTAGCTCACTCTTCTGCTTCTCTTTGGACTTCTCTCTTTTCGAAATCGGAGCTCCTGATTTGAGCTCAATCCAGAAACCCACAGCTCACAAAGCTCTCTCGACATCCCTCTCTTCCAAATGAGAACAATGATGCAATGGCTAATGATTTTTAGTATTTACATGTGGGTATTTTAGTAATTTCGATTTTGTGCATGGTGTGCATGGCTTGTGCATGACCGGTTTGTTCTATTTATGTCCTAAGATTAAGAAATTGTCTCATTTTGGGGTATTTTCCTTCCTTTTTTTTTATACTTACAAGCTAGAAGTCTATTGTTAGTGTCTTGAGAGAAACAGAGACAGATCGATGGAGCGTATCATTTCTCTCTTGCAAATGTGTTGCAGATCATTAAATTCTGAGGTGCATCAATGCATGAGACGCATTGTTGAATTTAACAATTGGATATAGATGTGCGCCAAAGAATTTAAGAGATGACTTCTATGCATTGTTAATTGTGTCCTTTCTCATTTTGATAACAATATATGTATACAATTTTGTTTTGCCAGAATATATTTGATTATTGCATATTCATTAGGTTGAATATTGGCTGACTTGGAAAAATTATGAGATACATCAATGTATGATATACATTGTTGAATTTAATGATTTTTAGTATTTACATGTGGGTATTTTAGTAATTTCGATTTTGTGCATGGTGTGCATGGCTTGTGCATGACCGGTTTGTTCTATTTATGTCCCAAAATTAAGAAATTGTCCCATTTTGGGGTATTTTCCTTCCTTTTTTTTATACTTACAAGCTAGAAGTCCATTGTTAGTGTCTTGAGAGAAACAGAGACAGATCGATCGAGCGTATCATTTCTCTCTTGCAAAAGTGTTGCAGATCATTAAAATT
This sequence comes from Malus x robusta, assembly GCA_963082935.1. Taxonomy (NCBI): domain Eukaryota; kingdom Viridiplantae; phylum Streptophyta; class Magnoliopsida; order Rosales; family Rosaceae; genus Malus; species Malus x robusta. Next base: position 18,852,564 of record OY720326.1, read on the forward strand.
CTGAGGTGCATCAATGCATGAGATTAGGGGTGGGCACGGGCCGGGCCGGGCCCAATTTTGGAGGAACCGGACCTTACCCGTTTTAAACAGTAACGGGGCGGGACGGGCCGGGTAGAGGGATTTTGAGTTTTGGAACCGGACCTAACCCGGCCCGTTTTAAACGGGCCGATTCGGGACAGGTCCACGGGTCCAACTCTTTTTTTTTTTTTTTTTTTTTTTTTTGTAATTTATAAACTGCACTGCACAGCAACACATACATCTATTAGAAAATTACAAGACCGAAAGCTCCGCCACATACTGCAATACATAGCTATCCAAGGTCTTAAGATCTTCTCCACATAAACTGTCGCAATAAAAAAAAAAATTCCATAGCTCATAGAATCAAAATTATACCACCAAATATAGCAACCAAGATACATTCCACCATACAATTATCATTTTGTTTAATTTGCTCCAGCAAGTTGCTCATCATATTGTCTGCTTAATTTGCTGTTTATCGTTTTGTTTGCTCTCTACCTATATCACTATCGACAATTGCACATTTGCACAGATTGTATAAAGATATTACATAAAGATAAAAGATATATTACATAAAGATAAAGATATATTAGATAAAGAAAAAGATATATTGCAGCAATTGCACATTTGCACAGATTGCAGCAATGTTGGCAATTGCACATATTGCAGCAAATTGCAATTGCACAGATTGCAGCAACATTGCAGCAATTGCACATAATTGCAAGTGATAGAATCGTAGGCCAGTATTTCATTAGCCATCTACAAAATTGCAAGTGATAGAATCGGTGTTCTTTGAAATAATCATAACACTTGACATACAAAACCGAATGCAGAAAACACAAACTGAAATAACACTCGTATTAAGAATCAAAATCGATATGGCATTATCAAAGTTTTAATTGCAATCAATAATATCACCTGGCATTAGTAATTAGCATTACATAGAAAACAGTATCCCCACAAAATTACCCTGAACGTGCAGAGCAGCATACCCTCATGGAATGAAATCTCCACCGAATCCGATAAAACTCAAAACGGACAGCAATGAACAATTGAGCTGTGAATACAATTCAATCAAAACTCAAACCAAGATATTATATATATCAAATATTTCCAAGTAAACAGCTAGATAATCAAATCAAACCCAAATCAGAAAAACTAAAATATAAACTCGTTCCTGGTGGCGAACTCGACGCCGATGGTAGACTTGGACTCCAAATTAAACTTGTTCCTGGTGAACCTGGAAAGTAGGTTCGACTTTCTCACCCCAGAAAGACTTTCCCACCCCAGAAAGTCTTGGTTACGCCGATGGTAGACAGTAGCCGTCGAGGGAGTCGAGGCTCGAGGGAGTGACGGTGGAGACTAGAGAGGTGGGGCGTGGGAGTGAGAGAGTGAGTAACAGGGTGTATGTGCTTGTCTGTGCGTGTGGCTTGCTTGTGGCTGGCCGGAGTCGTGTCGGAGAAGGTGGACAGAGGAGTGGCGCCGCGGATTTGAGAGAGCTGAGAGGGTTAGGGAGTGTTGGAGAGATCGAGATTCGAGAGTTAATGAGAGTCTGAAATTGATTTGGATTTTGGAAACCTAGGTTACAAATTAACGGTTCAGATTGAATGATAGGTTATCATTCAATCTCGATCGTTGATTATAATTAGAAACGGGCCGGTCCGGGGCCCCGTTTTTCTAAGGTTTAGGAACCGGCCCGCCCCGTAAATAACCATGGCCCGCCCCGCCCCGCCCCGTTTGTTCCCAAAAAAAAGAGGACTCGGCCCGTACCCGCCCCAAACCTACATTACCCGCCCCTACCCGCGGTTCCTCTACCCGTTTGCCCACCCCTACATGAGATGCATTGTTGAATTTAACAATTGGATATAGATGTGCGCCAAAGAATTTAAGAGATGATTTCTATGCATTGTTAATTGTGTCCTTTCTCATTTTGATAATAATATATGTATAAATTTCTCTCTTGCCAGAATATGACCATTGCATTTGATTATTGCATATTCACTAAGTTGAATATTGGCTGATTTGGAAAAATTATGAGATACATCAATGTATTATTGAATTTAACTGTTGACTTTAACGGTTGAATATAAATGTGCGCTGAAAATTTTGAAAGAATTTAACGTGTGTGTGCAGGGCCGGCCCAGGCCCAGTGCAGGCAGGGCGACCGTCCAGGGCCCAAAAAAATTAGGGGCACCAAAATTATTAGGGTAGTATATTTATATATGTTTTTATAAGAGTATAAATTTATAAAATTTGGTTCAAAGACACATAAATTTAACTAGAAGTGGTGGTTTGTCATTTGAAAATGATGAGAAGGTCTTGGGTTCAAAACACCATGTGTGCTTATTTACTTTCCATTTTTTACAAATTTCTTTTTATAAGAGTATAAATTTATAAAATTTAGTTAAAGGATCAATAAGTTTAATTATAAACAATGATTTTTGTTGTTTAAAATTAACAAGAGGTCCTAAGTTCGAAATGCTATGTGCATGTTTATTCTTTTCAATTTTTACAAACTTTTGTTTGGTTGTTAATTTATTTTTAGTTACTATCTAGTAGCTATGTGGGTTGTTATTTTTAAATATTCGTTTTAATTCAAGTCTAATATTCAACAAAGAATAATACGTAGACCAAATTTGCAAATTATATGACTGTGTCATCAAAAATTTTAATTTAGTACCCATTCATTAATAATACATATCAATTAAAGACTCGAAAACATCATTATTTTTTAGTCCCATATTGACAAGGTTAGTAAATAAGAAAAAAAAAACCTCACGATTTATTCAAAAACACATTCAAAGTTCAGATGGAAAACCAAACTCATCATCTATCTACTTGTAAGCTCGAAGTTTTTTTGTTTCCATCTCTCAATACAAAATAAATTAGTCTTTCTGTGTTTCTAAATTATTGAGTTTGAAGTGTTTTTTTAAGTATAATTTTTTCGATGTCTTATGTGTGAAAATAAATAATTTTTTTACATGAAGTTAGGGCACTTTTTTGACGTCGCCCCGGGTTTCAAAAATCTCTGGACCGGCCCTGTGTGTTTAATCCGCTTTAAAAAATAAAATATACTTTGCATTGTTGTGTAGAGTGGGAGTCGGCTGACTCTGTCCTCCACTAGCACCACGAAACTTCCACGCATCAGGAGGAGCTGCATCCATGCATTCATTCTTAATTTCACCTTTCTTTCTTTAAGTCCTCAACTAGATATCATATATTATAACATTTTCTTCCGTTTGAACGCACATGGTTTCTGCAAGGAAAGTGCTTGAGCAATTTCGTCTTTATATTTTTTATGTTTTTTTTTTTTGGTCTAATCTCTAGTGATTTTTTTGGGTCGTCGTTTGTGAGTATATTTTATTGAAAGATACCTTACAAAAATTGATGTGGACAAAATTTTCTTTTAATTAAGCATATTTAAAAGAAAATTTTAAAGTAGTAAGCATTATTAATTATCAAATATTTTTTAAGCATGTGAAAGTGACTAATCCTTGTCTCTCCAAATTTTCAATTTTTGTCCTCCCTGGACGTTTGAAACTTTGTGCATATACCTCCCCCTAATAATAAGGACTAAACTCTGATCTAGTCTCAGGTGCAACTGTAATTAAGATTCTTTTTCTGCTATCTGATCTAAAGACATAGGGATATGGAGTTGATTGGGTTCATTCAGGTTTTCAACATCATCGTCATCGTGATCGTAACTAGGGATGGACAACGGTTATGGCATGCGGGTACCTGTGACTATTTACTCATTACTGTTTATATTCATACATCCATAGCCGTTTACCCATTGGGTAATTGCATAAACGGTTATACCCATACCTATAACCGTTTATAAATGGTTAACCATACCCATAATCACGATTACCCAAACTCATGGTATCTTGCCAATCCCTATGAATCGGACTCTGTGGTACGTGTGCCGCAGATCATTAACATTTTCTTCTTCGTCTTCTGCGGCTTATTCTGCTGGTTTCTAATTGGTTGGTTTGGGTGGCAAGCTGGTAAATTTTGATCAGCTGATAGATACAAACCGCATGACTGACTATTTACAAGCACCTCACGTGGAAATCTCATGCTAAACCTATACTTTCCTATATACATATATCTATAAGAAACGCAAAAACTCTTTTTAGTAATCATAGTAAATACATTTTAAAGTACGTGTCATCACCGCTATATTGGTACGGAAGTTATTCTTATATGAATAACATGATTAGTTACCTCTACATAAGTTTTTTTTGCTTGCTTTCCCGCTAAGTTTTGGACTCTCTTATGACATTCCGATAGTCACAGAAAGATAGATTTCAAATCTTAGGCAATCTCCAATAGTGAAAGACATAATTTTTTTAGTGCGAAACTGACTTGATTTTAGTTTTAGGAATTATAAAAAAGGTACTTGATTGAAAGTGCTTGGAAATTTCTCGAAAGAAATTGGTCACTAACTAGAAATGTTAAATTTTTTTTACGTAAAACGTGTAAATACGTCAATTGAATGAGAAATAGATTCCTTTAAAACAGTGTATGTGATCCGCTTTAAAAATTCATGTATACTTTTCATTGTTGTATAGAGTGAAGGAGCCGGCTGACTATGTCCTCCACTAGCACTGGGAAACTTCCTCGCATCAGGAGGAGCTGCATTCATTCTTAGTTTCACCTTTCTTTCTTTAAGTCCTCAACTAGAGATATAATAACCTTTTCTTCCGTTTGAACGCACATGGTTTCTGCAAGGAAAGTGCTTGAGCAATTTCGTCTTTATATTTTTTATGTTTTCTTTTTTGTCTAATCTCTAGTGATTTTTTTCTCGGTTGTCATTTGTGCGTATTTGTATTTTAGGGAACTTTAATGAAAAGTTCCTAGTACTGTTCACTTTAACGAAAAATCACATTTTTACACTAAAAAGTCAATCCTTATATTATTCATTTTACCCTTTATTTTGTCCTTATCGTTAAAATTTAAAGTTTTCAAACTATTTTCATTAATTTTCCAATATATGGGAACTTTAATGAAAAACTCTTACCCAATGTATTTGGACCAATTTTTCTTTTAATTAAAGCATATTTTAAACAAAATTTTAAAGTAAGTAGCATTATTAACTATCAAATATTTTTGAAGTATGTGAAAGTAACTAATCCTTGTCTCTCCAAATTTTCAATTTTTGTCCTCCCTGAACGTTTGAAACTTTTTGTGCATATATTCATCCCTAAGACCATCTTCAATCTTTGAGTTAAAACCTAAAATTTTTAGCTCAGAAAATTTAAGTTTTAACCTAAAAATAGTTTTTTTACTCAAACCCTTATGGATTAAAATTTTAGCCCTATATTAGTAAATAATGAATTTAGGCTAATTTTTTTAAAAGAAAAAATTATGTAGACTATCCTAATTTAATTTTATGAACATTTTAACCTAAAAATATTTAGATTCTGACAAATATTGAAAAAATCACTTCTGACACCATGAAACTCGTGAAACACTATGAAAAAAAAATATGAAACACATAAAAGAATTTCTTCTTAATTTACTTTAGCCGTTGGATTTAAATTTGAACCGTTAGATTTTTTTTACCGTTGGATTTCATCAAATAAGATTTTTACAATTGGATTCAATGAATTTATAAATATAAAACTAAAAATATATATATACATATATGGTGGACCAACCTCACTAATCCTGAGGAAATCCCTTTTGAATAGAAACCCTTTAAATAACTTCATTAGTTGGTACAATTAAGGCATTTTGATTTATCCCTTTTGAGCCTCATTTTTGCCATTTAATTAGTCTCTGAAACTTCTTGTATTGCATGATGTGCATGGAAAGGTCTCTTCAATAAAAGATTAGGGATCCTTGAAGTAGTACTAAGTTTTGGATCAAAATCAAAGAACCGGCCCTAGTAATTGATGTAATTGATAAACATAATGTAATGTGAATATTACCATAATGTAATGCATTCTTAATTGATAAACATGATGTAATTGATCAAAATCAAAACCATAATGTAATGCATTCTTAATTGGAGCTACAACCTTGTCTAGTTTCTATTTTTTTGTAATTGTATATGTTAGTTCGGCGTATGTCGCTAGCCATTCTGCATTCAAGTGTTCAACTTCGTTGTAGGAGCTTCTTTTGTCCTCAGTTGTAGCAAATGTCTCGACCACCGAGACGAATTTCTCGAATTTTATAAAGGTACATGTCAATTTATGTGCTCCTCACTATCTTTTAAGGAAAATTAATGAAAAATGTTTGAAATTTTTGAGTTTTAATGAAAGGGACAAAATAAAGGGTAAAATGAATAGTACCAGGATTGACTTTTTGGTGTAAAAATGTGATTTTTCATTAAAGTGAACAGTATCGGGAGTTTTTTGTTAAAGTTTCCTATTTTTTAATATAAATAATTTCACCTTCTTATTTGCAAATGCTAAGAACAATTGCTTACGTGTAAACTGTAAGTTATGAGTACGGACATAACTTGTAATTGGAAATTTAGAGTTACAACATGGATATTAAATTTGAGCAATATTCCAGTGGTATGTGTGATGAAATGGATTTTTTTTCATGGAAAAGAGTTTCCAAGGAAGCCAATATAACTGTGTCAATGGTGGGACATATCATCTTTACAATGACTGTGGTAAAAGTTAATGTTAAAGGTTTCTTGACAGGAGATGTCAAAAGATAAATGTTATACGCTAATTTGATGGTTGATATGGTAATGTCAGATTTTTTTCTTTTTTTAACCAATATGTTTTTTTTTTGTTATAAATGATATTTGTAGGACTCATTTTTAAAAGAAATCAATTATAATAAATTTTCAAGATCTATAATTGGTGCATTAATATGACCCACACAATAAAATAATTAAAAATTATTTGACATCACATTTTCTCATATGTCAAATTTGACTCATATCTCAATCTACATAGGATTGACATATTGGTTGAAGCTTGCTCTTACTTTCAAATTTGATTACATAGTATTCCACTTAGGATTTGACATCTCCAACCGATCAAATTTGAAGATAAGAACAAGCTCCAACCAATATGTCGATCTTATGTGGATTGACATATGTCAAATTTGACATATGAGAAAATGTGATGTCAAATAATTTTTAATTATTTTATAGTGTGAGTTCCATTAATGCACCAATTATAGATTTTGAAAATTTATTTTAATTGATTTCTTTTTAAAATGAGTCATACATATATCATTTATAACAAAAACAAAAAAAACATATCAGTTGGAAAAAGAAAAAAAAAATATAACATTGCCACGTCAGCCATTAAATTAACATTTAACATTTATCTTTTGACATCTCATTTGAAGATGTTCTTATGTGCTTGTGCGGCTATCTTGTGTACATCAATACACCAAATTGTATACATCACTCAAATTTCACCATCATTCCAACTACATTTAGTAACAAAAAATTTATGTGCAAAGTAAACAGAATCTCCATCTATGTTATCGATGGCATATTGCCACTCAGTTCCACATATAAGAGAAATTTTTTAGTGTGCCGAAAACATATCGTGGTACACTATGTGCCGTTCCGATCAAGATGGACTATATTTAATAAGTTACTATTAAAACAAGGAAATTAGGGTATTATTTTATATTAATATGAATATTACTTAATTATTTTGGCAGACATTTATCCATTAGTTGGTGGTGATTTGACTGAACAGTTGTGGTAGTGCATACGGCGCTTCCCCAACGCCCACTTCCGCCGCCATTTATGTCCCCTGGCCTCTCCTCCTCCTCCGTCTTCATCACCGCCGGGAAAAACCCTCCTCCTATTCTCTCCCACATCAAACACCCAAACCAGAACAATCAACACCAAAAATGCCAGTGCTGGGTACACGTCAAACACTAGAAGAACTATTAAACCCACTCAAAACCAACAAACCCAGCAACAAAAACAACAAAACGATGACGATGTCGATGACAGAGCAGAAGAACAAGAAAAAGGGGAAGATGAAAACAGAGAACTGGACGATAGTGCTGTCGTCGAGCTTGGTGGGTCTGCTCACCGGAATCGGCGTCGTCCTCTTCAACTACTCTGTGTGTTTGATTTTTACCCATTACTCAAATGTCCATTTTTGCTTTTCTTGCTTGCTTGTTTGCAAAGTTTTGAGCTTTTATCTGAAATTTTACAGAAATTGTAAATGTTCATGAGATGCATTAGCATTGTAGTCTGCTAGTGATCTTTACGTGTTTTTGTCATTCGTTGTGAGGATGTTAAAGCATTGGCTCACATAGGAATGTGTGTTGTCCATCTGTTTGACTTGAGTGCTGCAACATGTGAGGGGCACATGAGGTTATGAAAATCTGTACCGCATCGGAAAGTTAAGGAACCTTGCATAGACTTACAAGGAGTCAGGCTACTGTCCAATTTCCAATTTGGGGCGGAACCTCAGGTTCCGTCACTCATTACCTATTTTTGCTTTGCTTTTTTCTTGCTTGCTTATACATAAAGTTTTGAGCTTTTTCTGAGATTTTGATATGAATGGGAAGGTTCATGAGATACATGATGTGTTCTGGTGTGGGATGCCGCAACGGGGAGCTTCGTTGCCATAATAAACTTGCTTCAAGATGCTCTTGAGGATGGTTCACAAGATAAAAATGGCAATGAGCAAGGAGGAGAAAAAGGAGAGAATTTATTAGTGAAAATGGGAATGCCTGTTTGGGTTTTTGATGGTCTCAAGGCTGCATCACGTCCTTTTTCAAGGCAATTGCTGCTTGTGTCACACTTGGGACTGGGAACTCGTTAGGTCCCGAAGGTCCTAGCGTTGAGATTGGAACTTCTGTAGCCAAGGGTATTGGTGCTGTGTTTGATAAAAGTTCACAAAGAAGGCTCACTCATGTGGCTGCTGGACTTGCTTCTGGTTGGTATTGAGTTTCGTGTATATCTGTGCTGCCATTATCAATGCATGTTTGCCCTCATTGTAATTGTTGTTGTTCTGTTTTGACAAGGTTTAATGCTGCTGTTTCCGGTTGTTTCTTTGCCGTAGAGTCAGTCCTATGGCCATCACCACCTGATTCCTCATCCATTTCACTTGTGAATACCACTTCTATGGTCATACTTAGTGCTGTGATAGCTTCTGTATCAGAAGTTGGTCTTGGTTCTGAACCAGCCTTCAAGGTCTCATACTATGACTTCTGCTCACCTACTCGTACGCCATCATTTATCTGTCAATTCTTGAAAATGATACATATAAAAACCTGGATTAGTTGCAAATGCTAATTAACTATTTTTTATTAGGGCCAATTTATGTGCTCTTAACTACTTTTTGGTATGAATAGTTGCACCTTCTTATATGCAAATGCTAAGAACAGTTGTTCACGTGCACGTAAACTGTAAGTTATTAATACATAGATATTGAAGTTGAGCATGAATCCTGTGGTATGTGTGATGGAATGGATTTTTCATGGAAAAGAGTTTCCAAGGGAAGCCAAGATAACCATGGCAAATGTGTATCTTCACGTGTTCTTTACACATCTAAGCTATTACTAGCAAAAAGACTCACGTGATGCTGCGGGTGTTTAAAATATTGTGAAAATATACATTAGAAAACAGAGGTTATAGAAGTTAGATTTTATAACATTTGTGTAAGTCAGGTCAACTAGGACAATTGCTGAACTCAAACTGATCTAGTCTTAGCGGGCAACTACTCTCTCCTCCCTTGCTCGCTTTTCATTCCCAATTTCTACCTCTGTCTGTCTTTTACTTAGTTTAGTGCCTAGAGAGATAAAGAGAAATGGTGGATCATGACTCGCTTACTTGGGGGCAAGACACACAATTTCAGGCGGAGTTATGGACTCTCTTATGACCTCTCGATAGCTTCAGAAATAAAAGTGGCAAACTAGCCCATTGATTATTAATGAATAACTATTAAGATCTGTTTAGTTTGATTCTTATCATAACATGGTGGTGAGATTGATAGTTTTAATGATTGTGTAATACATTATGCTTATATCAAACTAAATGGCTCTGAGACTTAATGATTTTTTATTAATAGTCCAATGACTTGATTTGTCACCTGTGCTTGGAAAGTCAGATACCAAATCTTATTCAATCTCTATTGATGAACAACTGTATACTTTTTTTTAATGGGGATAAATAGTAGCAAACTAGACCTGTAAACGGGTCGGGTTTATTGGGTTTGGGTCGGGTTGAACCCGACCCGTTAAGTTAACGGGTCATCCGAACGCAACCCGTTAAGCTAACGGGTCACCCGAACCCGACCCGTTAAGCTAACGGGTCACCCGTTTCACCCGTTAACAATTATTATTATTTTTTTTTTTTGCATAGAGTTTATATTTTGTTGTTAAGACTTTATTGAAATTACTAAAACATCCTCAACTAAAGGGTGATAACGGGTGCTAACGGGTTGACCCAAAGTGACCCGTTATTTAACGGGTTGACATGTTAAGCATCCACCTAAATACTAATATTAACGGGTCGGGTCGGGTCGGATTAACAGGTCGGGTCCAAAATGCCAGGTTTAGTTATTGGTATCAATTTTGGTTGCAGCAATGCTATTCTTGCTGAACACCTGCCATGTAAGTGATTCAGATTGTAGTAATTTCCGTACAAGTTAACACTTTTGTGTGGAATTGGTGCAACTTTTGGGGTTTGTGCAATGTTATTTCCGACTCAATATTACGGTCTTCAGTAACTCGGCTGGTAATTTTTGGCATAATCCATTTGAAAATTTTAGTTGTTTTTGTTGTTGTTTATTTGTCGAAGTAATGATTTTGGTTTCATGGTTAGGGCTTTATGAGTATGATCATGATGCGTCAAAAGCTAGGGAGCTTGAAGTGGCAATTAGAATTAAAGTGATAATACATAGTAAGTGTTTGGTTTTTGTTTTGTTTTGTTTTTTTTTTTTTTTTTATAATTTCTGCAGCAAAATTTTTGAATTTCTCATTTTTCAGACACCAAATTCCATTTGAAAAGAGTAGGCTGGTTAAGTACCTTTGATTTATTTGTTGGATGTCAGCATGTGGGACACTTGAGTTTGAGTACCATTGTCTGTTCGTCTGTTCCAATATGATAATGCAATGTTAATTTAGGCTATAATGATGAATCTTTGTGTTTAAGATTTTTTTTTTATGACAGATGTGTGAGGCATTAGCCATGATTTCATCTGGGCAATTACGAAATATCAAAAAGTATCCTCTTTGCTAAGGATAACACACTCCTGCGGGAACTAGACATCCCAATATTTTGCAATCTGATTACAGATTATCTACCAAAAGTACATACCACTATCAATTATATGATATTTTTAGTGGCGTTGTTCTATGTTATATATTGACATACAACATTAAAATCCCGATCATGGTCCACTAAAAAGTATTACACGTGTTATAAATAGAAACACATTCTAACATGGAAATAGAAACACATTCTAACATGGATTTCTTTTTACAGTGGAATTATCTACAGAAAAGTTCTCAAAGGTGGTTACAGTGGAGATCAATATTCAGAACACAGTGGACAAGTCTTTACAAGCTAATCCTGCTGGTAATAGAAACCACATCCTTTGTCTCTCTGCTTGCTTTTTAACATGGAGAGAAATTTAATCTGTATTTCAGAATTAGTGGTCTTCTTGATGTCCAACTGTAGGGAAATGGGTCTTGAAATTGTATTTTGGAATTAGTGATCTTGATTCAGAACAAAAGGACTAATTTCCTTCCTACATTCCACATTGTAATTTGGCTATTGATTAGCATTTGTTTTCTAGAATTTGGACTTTGAACAGTTCAAAGGTTTTGGGAAAGAAGCGCTTTTTAATCAGGCCAATTGGGTCCTCCTATCAATACAATGTCGAAAAAGTTTTTAAGTTCAAGTCCGATAGTTCTGGCAAGATGCAAATGGGTTTTGATTGGGAAGGTAACATCATCCTATATATGTTTTGAAGCAATTTACTTATTTGCATTTTTCAGTTTTATGTGTCCCAAGAGTTTTCAAGTGTTAATAAGGACCTCGAAAAGGTTAATCAGTAGTGCTTTAGTGGTACAAAATGTGAACATCACTTTGAGTGATTAATATAAACTCTCTACGTTTTCGTTTTGAATGTTGAAGTTGAAAATTGCTTTGGTTAGGATACTAATGATCAGAAAATAACTTTGACTAAATTTTTTTTTTGTTGTTTTCATATGTTGCTTCTGTGGTGGGTTTTGAAATTTCAGTTGTGGAAGTGAAATTCACTTCTCAAGATGGTTACGATAATGCCTATTTTTCTCTCAAAGCTCTTTCAACCGAGTTGCCACAATTAGTGATTGAAGCTCTCCATGACGAGTCAGACATCGGCCTGATACACTACTCTCACTCTTTCCTGCTTTTAATTTTGATTGTTTATGAACTGTGTGCTTTTTATTTGCAATTTGTTGCTGAATTTTATTTTGATAATTTGTGAATTTTGTTTTATTTTTTGTTCGACAGCTTTTAAGGGTTATTGCCCACAAATTCTCTTTAGGCCAAACAATATAGTTAGAAGAGCTACGGATTTCCTTCAACTGGTTCCCTCTATTGAGTGCAAACGTGCTCCTAATATACTTGAATTGATTCTATGTTAGTATCTGTTCTGGGATTGTTTGTGGTTTTGTGAGCGTTACTTAAGTAAAACGTGCGTTGTCTAAATTGCTACATTTAAGAATTCGATTGTATTGCTACAACAATTTCAATTAATTTTTCTGTGGATATTATTGATGTAGGTTGTCGATTATAGTTTGAAAACCCGCAGCAAAGCGCGGACATTCCTGCTAGTAAAACCTAGTGCCTGGAATGCAATTGGACTAAAACACCGCTAAATTTGAACAGAGATGGGATTGAAAACTCGAATCTAAAGGCAAAGTTTGCATTACGGGGGCTTCTGGATTTCTGGCATCCTGGCTTATCATGTAACGGGGAGTGTAAGAGATCCAGGTAGGTACCGTAACCCCCAATTCAATCTGCTTGAAGTAGCATTGGATTCGTTTTTTTGACACAAAACTTATGTGGTTTTCTCCATGAGTTCAAAGGAAACGAGAAGAAATTGGCGCACTTGTGGAGGTTAGAAGGAGCTAAGGAAAGACTAAGGTTGGTGAAGGCAGCTTTGATGATGCAATTTTTGGGTGCCATGGCGTTTTCCACTCTGCTTTAAAACCTTCTTCTGATCCCAAGGCAAGTTGCGTGTTTAACTTTTTCTCGTCAAATATAAAACATGTTATGTTGTCACACTATGAATACAAATCAATATAGTTTAACAAAATTTCACCATACTAATCGCTGAGATTGACAGTCTTAACACACAGCATGAGGGGCAAGAGAACGTTTTGCCTAAAATTAATAGAGTACATAAGTTGAGTATTGTCCATTTTATGTCATGCATACACAGATCGAAATCCTGGAACTGGCTGTTGAGGGCACATTGAACGTGTTGCGTTCGTGTAAGAAGAATCCATCTCTAAGGCGTGTGGTTCTCGCCTCATCTTCGGCAGCTGTAAGCGTGAGACCAGATGGGGATTTCGCCTCCAATGTACCACTGGATGAGTCATCTTGAAGCTCTGTCGAACTCTGTGAGACACTTCAGGTCTACTTAACAATAGTCTCCCTCTGTCCTTGTTAAGGATTCTGCCTTGCTACAGATTGTTTGCTAACTGTAGTGTAGTCTAACCAATATGGATTTTTTCGGCGAATTGAACATAACTTTGAATTCTTCGCTTCTCATATAATACTAATACCTAGCTGCAAAGCAAAGTAATGCCGATTTTTATTGATATAATGCTATTACATTTCTTAAGCTCAATGTTTTCTTTTTCCATGTACATTATATATGATCCATCCGACCTGTTAACGGACAAATTATGCATCTGCACCTATTACAACAGATTTGGTACCCTATGTCAATAATTTTAGCTGAGAAAGCAGGATCGGATTTCTGCAAAGAAAATGGGATTGATTTGGTTACCGTCCTACCCTCTTTCGTGAGCGGACCTTGTTTGCCACCTGAGTTGTGTTCTACTGCATCAGATGTTCTTGGCCTGCTTAAAGGTACTACTACTACTACTACTACAGATCTATGTTCGTGCATTTTCGCTCTAGTTCTTCGTTTGCTTAACTTCAATATAAGCGAAGTAAGCGGTTATTTGTTTGAACAATCAAGCAGGGGAAACAGAGAAATTTAAGTGGCATGGAAGGATGGGATATGTTCACATTGATGATGTTGCACTCTGCCACATCTTAGTTTATGAGCATGAAAGTGCTCATGGCAGATATATTTGTAGCTCAAGAGTTTTGGACAACATTGAGTTGGGTTCCTTATTAACTACAAGATATCCTTCCTTGCCTATCCCCACAAGGTTTGATATTTTTACCAGCTACAATTAATTAAGCATAATTTAGCGGTTCCTACTATGGGCCGATCCATTTTTTTGTGCTCCTAATTCCAAAAAAAATAAAAATAAAAAAGAAATAAACGCGTCACACGCTATCACATCCTAATCCGGGCTCGACCACATTTTGGGCTCGACTCCGTCGTAACACGATATTGTCCGCTATAGGCCTTGGCCACGCCTTCACGGTTTTGTTTCTGGAAACTCACACGAGAACTTTCCAGTGGGTCACCCATCCTAGGAATGCTCTCGTTCGAACTCGCTTAACTTCGGAATTCCGATGGAACCGAAGCCAATGAGCTTCCAAAAGGTCTTGTGTTATACGCATGTACATATAAGGCACATCACCTTCTCTCCGTTGGTCGATGTGGGATGTTACAATCCATCCCCACCTTAGGAGCCCGACGTCCTAGTCGGCACACTCGCACCACACGGCAGAGTGGTTCTGATACCATTCTGTCACATCCCAAACCGGTTTCGCCATAGCACGATATTGTCCGCTTTGGGCCACGTCTTCACAGTTTTGTTTTTAGGAACTCACGAGCAACTTCCTAGTAGGTCACCCATCCTAGGATTACTCTAGCCCAAACTCGCTTAACTTTGAAGTTATGATGGAATCCGAAACCGGTGAGTTCCCAAAAGGTCTCATGCTATAGGAGGTGAGCATGCACATATAAGGCATAGAGGATCCTCTCCCCTGAGCGATGTGGGATCTTACGCATGCTATGCGCATCAGTTATATCAATGACTTTTAATCGAATTTTACGTGAGAATTTTCAGGTTTGAGCAACTAGGGATGCCACATTATTATGAGTTGAACACCTCAAAGATGGAGAGTCTAGGGTTCAAGTTTAAGAGTATCCAAGAGATGTTTGATGATTGCATTGCCTCTTTGGTGGAGCAAGGCCATCTTCCTGCATTCTAGTTAATTTATGCTCTGTGATTCTTTTGCCATATTGGCAAAGGCTGAATAAAGTAATTAAGAACTTTACTATAAAATGTACCACCTAATCAACGGTTTGGATTCACACTACAAACTACGTAGAATGTTTGGGGAAAAAATGTTCCCTTTTTTTTTTTTTTTTTTTTTTTTTGGTTTTTTGGCGATACAAGCGATTCTAAAAAAAGAGAGGGATTTAAACTCAAAACCTATGTGCGATACAAGTGAAACTAAGGAATACCACTATGTTTAGTGTGTACAGAGGTTTGTTAATGCAGGGTCCTTTCCGACCCTCAAAATAGTGTAAGCTAGGAAAAAGGCCACGAAAAGCCCAATAAAAGTTAAAGCCCAAAGAAGAATAAGAAGCTCAAGGCTCAACATAATTAAAGAGGAGGGACCACTCACCAGCATAGTCCGACTGACCAACATAAAATACTTTCTGACCCCCAAGACACATGGGAAGACTGACAACTTTATGGTACAAATCTTTAGGAGCAGACCTACTCAAGCACCACTCAGGGCACGTGTCAGAAGTCTATGATGAGACGTAAAGACAGTTGGGCTACTGCTTGGAATGACATGGTTGACTAATTAAGACCGAGCAGGTTGCTCGACACACATTGATCTTGAAGGGCGTGCAATTCCGACTGAGCAACTGTCTCTTCATTGCTGAAGATCGACTGATGGTTAAAAAGGTTGTAAGCATGCTAGTTGATGTAAGTGGCACATTAAATGCTAGAAAAGTAAGATTTTGTGAGCCCAAGGCTTTCTGAGTTTATGGAGGGCCTAGATGAAGGGGTCGAAACCTCTTGTAAGGGGGTTAGACAACTAAATGGATATAGAATTCTAGTGTTTAGCCGAGCGCTATTTGTAAACTTTGAAATCAACATAATTTGAGCAACACAACGGATGTAGTTCTGTTTTGGGGTGAACCACTTAAATCCTGAGTCCATTTCATTTTAGTTTCAATTCCAAGCCTACCAAGGGCCAATTATTCTACTTTTTGAGCTTTAACAAAGTGTCAAATGGGCTTCTCAGTTTCAGGTTGGAGTATACGTGTTTGAGTCGTACTTGAGTTGGCCCACTTAGTAAACAGGTCGAGTTGACCTGTTGGGCATAATCTCGACCTAGCGCTTGTTATAAGCTACGATTGGTTTTAAACGGATTGGGCTGGTGATGCCTTAATTTAATGAGTTGATGTCGGCCTATTCGTTTGACACCTCTAAATGTATATGTTCTTACACCACATTTTTGAGCATGATTAAATGCATTAAGATTCAACAACATAACATGCTTGAATGTTTGACATGAGAAATGAGTCTCTCTCTCCTTATTTACTAATCATGAACTCACAATTAACTAATAAGAGGCAAATATTGCAAAATTGGTTATGTTTTAGTTTTTTTTATTTTGCTGAAAACTTAGTTTAAATGAATTATTTGGAGCAAATCTAAGACGACTTTTGTGAAAAAACACTTCAGCTTATAAGGCGTGCATATGGATAAGCATTAGAAAGTGCTTCAAATATGCTTTTATGACCAAAACACACTACGAAAACCTTTATTTTCCCTTCCAATATTTCATGGGTAATGGTAATTTACATGTAAACTCAATTACTACTGAGAGCGAGAGGGAGGGGAAATATTTCCTTGAGATTCTTTGTTGCAGGAGTTGGCATGGACCCGCCCACCCCAACCCTAGTGGGGATGACAGTTTCTCATTCGAAATCTGTAAAAACAAAATTTTGATCAAATCACACATCGCAATATACTAGACCTTCTAATTTTTTAAGAGGTTTATCTAAAAGATTCATGGTGGATGGGGCCCCTTACAACAGTAGAAATATACGGTAGGAATAATTCATCTTATTATTCACAAACAAAAAAGGGATATATATACAACCCTAATTACATAGTCCTAATTACATAAGGAAACAAACTTTACATTCCTAAAGGAAACCTCCTATAATATCTTATGACTCATGCTAACACTCCCCCTCAAGTTGATGCATAGATATCACACATGCCCAACTTGATGAGTGAGTCATTAAACTTTCGAATACATACTGCATGAGTAAGAACATCTGCAAGTTGCTCCTCGGAAGTCACACACGGGAGAGAGAGAATTTTCCCTTCGAGTTTCTCCTTGATAAAATGTCTGTCAACCTCCACGTGCTTAGTCCTATCATGTTGCACTGGGTTGTCTACTATATCTCTTGCAGACTTGTTATCACAATATAATTTCATAGCATCCTTTGGCTTGAACCCAAGCTCCCAAAGAAGCTTCCGCAACCAAAGAACCTCACACAGCCCGTGTGCCATACTTCTGTACTCAGCTTCAGCTGATGATCGTGAGACCACTTTCTGCTTCTTACTACGCCAAGTAACTAAATTCCCTCCAACAAAAGTAAAATATCCAGATGTTGATCGCCTATCAGTTACATCACCAGCCCAATCTGCATCAGTAAAACCTTCAATTCTCAGATGTCTGTGTCTCCCATATAATACTCATTTTCCTAGTGCAGACTTCAAATATGCTAAAATATGCATGACTGCGGCCATATGGTCTGTACTTGGTGAGTGCATGAACTGACTCACAACACTTACGACATAAGCAATGTTTGGACGAGTATGAGCCAAATAAATCAGTCTTCCTACAAGTCTCTGATATCTGCCTTTATCAACCGGTACCTGATCTGGATATATGCCCAGATGATGCTTCTCAACAATAGGGGTGTCTACCGGTTTACACCCTAGCATACCAGTTTCCTTCAACAAGTCCAACACATATTTACGCTGAGACAAGAAAATACCCCTGGATGAACGGGCAACTTCAACTCCCAGAAAATATTTTAAGTCTCCCAAGTTCTTCATTTCGAATTCTGCCGCAAGGTTTATCTGCAACCTTGATATTTCATCAGAGTCATCCCCTGTAATAATCATGTCATCTACATAGATAATCAAAGCAGTTACTTTACTCAATCTACGCTTCACAAACAGTGTATGATCGGAATGACACTGACAATATCCATTCTTCTTCATGGCTTGTGTGAACCTGTCAAACCATGCACGAGGAGACTGCTTAAGTCCATAAAGTGACATACGCAATCGACAAACCCCCGTATTCCTACCTGCGTCATATCCAGGCGGAAAGACCATATATACTTCTTCCTCCAAATTCCCATGAAGGAAAACATTCTTCACATCGAACTGCTTTAGTGGCCAATCCAGGTTTGTAGCTAAAGAGATAAGTACACGTACCGTATTCATTTTGGCTACAGGAGAGAATGTCTCCTGATAGTCTACACCATATGTCTGAGTATATCGTTTTGCTACCAACCTTGCTTTGTATCTATCTATGGACCCGTCAGCCCTGTATTTGATTGTAAACACCGAGCGGCATCCAACCGGCTTCTTCCCGTTAGGTAGCTCCACTACTTCCCAGGTTTTATTTTTCTGTAGAGCCATCATTTCTTCATCCATTGCTCTCACCTACTTTGGATCTTTTAGAGCTTCCTCCACTTGAGTTGGAACTTTAATGGACTCTATGTTATTTACCAAAGCCTTGCGTTCAGGTGCAAGGTTCTTACAGGATACGTAGTTGGCGATTGGATACCTCACCTTCCCTTCCGAAGAAAACCTGTCAGGTGGCACACCTCGATTTTGTCTTGGTGGCAACTTATATGTACTAACAATATTATTTGAATTAGTTGTATAATCATCTATTGTACTTACCTCAGGTATATTCAGAGAAGATACATTGGATGGCATTGTGGAGCTAGAGAGAGAGGGTAAACTGCTACTAAATTCACCACTGGTATCGGTAACACTGAGCTGTTCTTGTTCAATACTGGTCTCGGCACAATTTTACCGTTCCTAATTGTTCCCTTCGGCAACAACTTGCTGCAGTGCAGCAGCACTGATTTCATTCCTCTCGGCAATCACATATTGTGGCCTGTCGCCTTCTTCAGCATCGTTAGACTTGGGGTGACCACTCATATCTCCCCCTAAATCACAATCCAACTAACCCAGATCACCCACAATCTCACTCTCCCCCTGGTGATCTGAAGTGGATGGGGAAGAAGTATAAAAATACTCGGATTCAGAAAATGTAACATCCATAGTCACATACATATGGCGGGTTCCAGGATGATAACATCGATAACCCTTTTGGTGGGTGGAAAAACCCACAAAGACACACCGAAGAGCACATGGATCCAGCTTACTACGATGTATTTTTTGGATATGAACATACACCACGCAACCAAACACACGAGGTATGAGTGTGTTGGTGGACACCACGGGGACATGTTTACTGAGCACTTGAAGTGGTGTTTGAAATTCCATAACACGGGATGGCATACGGTTTATGAGGTAGATAACATAAGTGACTGCTTCAGGCCAAAAACACTGAGGTACAGAGGCACCGAGGATAAATGCACGAGCAGTTTCCAAGATATGACGGTTTTTCCTTTCTGCAACCCCATTTTGTTGTGGAGTGTAGGGACACGTCGTTTCGTGGAGAATCCCATGAGTACCAAGGAACTGAGACAACTCAGAATTAATATATTCACCTCCATTATCAGAGCGGAGAACTTTAATAATAGAGGAATATTGTGTCTTTATCATCTGATAGAAAGACTGAAACACCATAGCAACATCACTCTTATGTTTAATCACATATAACCAGGTCATACGGGTGCAATCATCCACAAAGGTGACAAACCATTTAATTCCAGAAGCCACACTTACAGGGGAGGGACCCTAAACATCAGAATGCACAAGGTCAAACAGAAACACACTTTTATTCATACTTGAAGGATACGAAACACGATGGCTTTTAGCAAGAATACATACTTCACAATGTAAGTCTAATTCATTTATTCCATGAAATAAACTAGGCAACAAACGCCGTAAATAACCAAAAAAAGCATGGCCTAAATGGCGATGCATCATCCATACGTCCTTTAACGTACTAGCAGTGGACGTTCGAACCGCAGCAGCTCTTCCCGGAACGACATCATCCACATAATACAACCCCTCTCTCTTAGTGCCACACCTAATGATCTTCTTGGTCTAAATATCCTGAAGCAGACAAAAAAATGGATATATTAATACAACACAATCCAACTGTTCCGTGACTTGCGGTATAGATAGTAGGTGATGAGATAAAGACGAAACAAATAAGCAGTGGTGCAAAGAGAGAGATGGTGTGAGACACATGGTGCCTGCTCCATTAACCGAAGCAGTAGTACCATTAGCCGTCTCCACACATGTTCTACGGGGCTTGGTCATATACTGAAACAAATTCTTATCATAGGTCATATGATCCATTGCACCAGAGTCTAGAATCCAACCTGTATGATGAGCAGTGTCGGAGGCTAAGAGAACATGGCCTACAATACCTGTATTCGACGATGGTTCACCAACAGTCGTACGATTCAACAACGACTGACTTGGCTCACCAGATTGCACCTCGGCTCTTGTGATATTGCTTGGTGTGGCAGGAGTAAAGGCTGCCTGTCCACCATTAGAGCTATTATTTCCACGATCTTTTGCCCGCAACCGTTTCTTCAACTCTAGAAACCATTCGGGTACTCCATGCTTCGCAAAGCATGTATCTTTAGTATGGCGTGTTTGGCCGCAGAAAGTACATTTTAAATTATCTTTGTTTTCCCGGGTGAATGGACGGGAATTTAAAGATAAATTTGACAAACCACCAGAAGGAAGACTGGCAGGAGACCGTGACACCATAGCAGCTGCAGGTCCTCCTCCTTGGCTGCCAACATTACTTCCACCCATCATAGTGGTGTGACGTTGAGCTTCACGCCTAACCATAGAGAACACCTCCTCAACAGACGAAAAAGGCTGAGTTCGTAAAATGTCATTACGAACCTTATCAAAAATATCATCCAAACCTGCCAGGAAGGCATACACTCGGTCCAATTGGACCTCCTCTCGCAGCGTCTTCAAATCTTGAGCACACTCCATCTTAATCGGCCTTCGTTGATCCAACTCCTGCCACATAGATTTTAGATCAGCATAGTACACACCAACTGGATGTCCTTCCTGACGAAGTCGAAACGACTTAACCTTCAACTCATAAATTTGAGAGATATCAGAACTATCATAGTATGTTCGAGCAACCTCCTCCCATACTTCTTTGGCGGTACGAAGGTGAATGAAAAACCCCATGATAGCCGGCTCCATGGAATTAATCAGCCATCCCTTCACAATAGCGTTCCCAGTCTCCCATGTCTCAAACCCGATACTATCTTCACTTGGTTCCTTTATGCTCCCTGACACAAACCCCTTCTTACCACGTCCTGCAATATGCATCTCCAATACTTTGGACCAAAGCGGGTAGTTCGATCCGTTAAGTTTTACTGCACTCGGCACTGCCGAGGCATCATTCTGGATTATCACCGAGTTGAACGCAGAATTATTGGCAGAACCACCATCGACTCCAGGCTTCTGCATCGAGCCCCCATTTTCTACGTTCACCATCTTTCTTCACTGCAACACACAGCAGTACCGATACAACAAGGGCAGAAAATGCACAACCCTTGCAGAATCACACAGCAGCAGCAACAGCAGCAGCGCACGATGAGAGTTTTTCTTACTAGGGTTACGGTACCAGGCTTTGATACCAAGTAGAAATATACGGTAGGAATAATTCATCTTATTATTCACAAACAAAAAAGGGATATATATACAACCCTAATTACATAGTCCTAATTACATAAGGAAACAAACTTTACATTCCTAAAGGAAACCTCCTATAATATCTTATGACTCACGCTAACAACAGCCACCACAAAAACCATGGTAGCTCTCCCAACCGACATTACGACACGTGTCCATGTGATCCTTGGGTGCTCATACGGCTGCAAATGTTGCCACGTGCCTCGCCGCTGCCCCACGTGACATGGACCTTCCATTCCAGGCACGCTACACTCCATGAAGTTTTGCTGCTGCTATTGTTTCATCTTCACGACGAAGCAGATTTGATGGAAAACTTGTGGAGAGCTGGCTAAAACAAATATCGAACGTGGTCAGCTCGATGATAATTTGATGTATCTATCACGTGATGTTACTAATTTATTTATTATAATATGTAGATAGTAATTTTACATCTTTATAAACAAACACGTATTTTATAACATGGTTAAATTTGAAATGCAGCGTAAAAATAGTTGTGGTCACATTAAAAATATCTCGATAAATCAAACGAAACCTTCTTCTAAATCCTGCATTCACCAATGGCCACAACACGAGTTGCTAGACTTATAGATTTCACACAACCAAGATATCAACAATGTCAAACATGAACTCATATCAGAATCTAATTTTTATTTGGTATATACAATAATTTGAATTTCATTATTAATTTATAAATTTTTTAATTTAATAAAACTTGGGGAACATAAGAAGTTCACTCTAAAAAGTAATCATGCACTAATTTTTAGGACACATATGAAGGAGTACACTAAATTAATCTAAATTGCAAATGTAGAGAAAAAAAACACATTACTCTAATCAACTTAATAAGAAACTTTATTTTTGTAATTTATTTGACACTTGATTGGATGTGAATTCAATGTATTAATTCCTAAGCTATATATCCCTAGTCATTAGTCAATCCCTTGACAAACAATAAGTCTAGACAACACCAATTTGGATGGAAATTTGTAATCAAACTAATTAATATAGCTGCAATGACTTATTAGTTCCAAGTCACATTGAGCCGAGTTTGTGGGTAAGGATTGATATGACAGAAAAATAAATGAAATGAGAGATATTCTTTCTTGTAATCGACCATAACGTTATATTTATCTTTCTTATCATGTGATCCACTCACGTTATTATATAAAAAGAAAAGAGAGATATCCCATTATATCCAATTTTTTTCCTAAAACGGTTTTATATCCCTCATGTTGTATCTCACTCTTAATATGAGATAGATATAAGTCATATGAAGAGTGAGATGTGCGCGTACAAAAATGTTATTCTCTTATGGAAAACAATATACTCGCTTTCTTTTTCCCTACACTCATTTTCTTTTCTAATAGTTAGATTTAATAAATTCAAAAAAAGAAATTAAGGGACAAAACAAAGAAATAAGCGCAGAAAGAGAAAACGTCAGTGCTAGAAGGATTTACTTTTTCTCCTAATCCGATTCACCGTGTGGACTCGAATACGTGTATTTGTGGGTGCGTGGAAGCTTACAAGCCCCTTTTTTATATTGTGGTTCTTGTGTTGACTTTTACGAAATTTACCCGGAACTCTTTTTAGTGTAATTCGACCTCCTTAATCCGTTTCTGACGTCCGTTTTCTCAAATTCAATTGTTTTAATATAGTTTTATTAATTGGACCTTTTATGTGCTTAGGGACAATTATTGTGGCATTTTCGTCTTCGTTAGTTTGCGTGGCTCTTCAGCGGCGAAGTATCTATGAGTGGACCCCTTATAAAATACATGTTTTATAGTAGAAATGCATACATGAAAAGCATGATTTAATGATTACATTTTACGAAACGTTTTATGAGATAACATGTTTACTGAGGCTAGTTTGAATTATTATTATTTTTCTCATAACCCGTGTTCTTTATAGAATATCTGATGGATGACGATATAATATTTAGAACATGTTTAGAACACCTCTTTATAGTATATGATGATTGACTTTATACTATGAAGTTGCTTTTCAATATATGTATGTTCAATGGTTTTGTACTTACCTAGTGGTCCCAATTCCGCTATGAGACGAGAGATAGATTCCGGTCCGTCCCGGGTGACGGTTATGGTGTTGGCATAGGGCCTGAAGTGTTTTTCCTCTGGCAATTAGCACAGGGAAGGGGAGCTGGCACGAGGCCTGTGGGCGATTTTCCTTTGGCATTTGGCACAGAGACGAGGAGCAGACATGGGGTCTAGAGGGATAATGGACATTCACTAGTGATTACTATATATATGAGTTATAATTTGAGACATTGCACGGCATGCTAGGTTTCGGAAAACCTATGTTTATCATGATATATGTGTTTTCATAAAACCTGAGGGTTAGTATGTTGATAACTGTTTTATTACATATATATCAACTTGGCCCACTCATGTTTGTTTTGTGCCTCCTTCAGGACTTAGAATCGAGGCATACAATCCCGGCGTCAAGGCACTTCCGCATCGACATCTTTGAGTCTTCTCGGTGTAGGACCCATCCTTTTTATTCATTCAATTTTATATTAATTTCATTTAACGTTCTAGATTAGATGTGTGCTCTGAACACGTTCCTTAAATGCCTACTCATTATCTTTACATTTATAAGTCTTGTATATTCCTTGTTTTCAACATTTGCACTCAATAAATGGTTTTCGTTACCCTCGGGTGTCACAGCCCGTCCCGGAATTATTAATTCCGAGGACGTGGAATTACAAAAATGACCTTAAACGGGATTAAGGTGCGTAAATTCGACATTAGTTTTACCTAAAGTTCCTAAACTATTGTTAATTAGAATATTAATTAGTGTTAGGAACTTAAACTAGGACTTAGATTTACATTTCTATGTATTAATTTTGTGTTTGGGGGTTTAGGTAGGGCCTCACACCCTAATTCCCTCCCCATTTCCCGTATACACTCACTCTCTCTCTTCCTCAGACACTCTCTCCCTCTCTCCCTCTCCAACGTACGAGCAACCACCAAAACCACCCAAAACTTCTACCATCGTCAGATTTAAGGCTACCATTGCATTCCTGAGGACTCCACGATCACGTAGGTACCAATTTAAGGTGAGTTTTACTTCGAAAACCCTAGTTTCTAAAGATCCCGTGAATGTGTACTGTTCATGAGCTTTGAATTGGTTGTGTTTTAGGCCAAACTAAGCTCACAGTGAGCTTTAGGAAGTCCCAAGGAAGCTCGGAGTGTGTCATTTGGAAGTTTTGGACGTCGGAATCACCTAGTTCGACGTTTGGCCGATTTCTTGAAATTTTGGAAGGTATGATCTCGTGGTTTTTAGTGCTTAAAACCATTCCATCGTGGTTCTACATGTTAATGGCTTCAATTTGGTATAAAATTCGAGAAAAATGGACGAAAAACGAGTGAGAATAGTTCATTTGAAAAATTCCCAGTTTTCCGGTGACCGGAGTCCGGCGAGAGACCATCGGAGAAGAAACAGGAATATTCCGTTAGTTTTAACGGAATATTCCTAACGGCGTTAACGGTAACCTTAGGTTTTAACGGAATATTCCCAGAATATTCCTGACGGCGTTAACTGAAGCCGTCAGCATGCAACGCACGTGGGGGCGCGTGAGACGTAGAAAAATTATTTTAAAAATAGTACGATGCTCGTGAGGTTGTGTAGATCGCGTTAGAGTATTTATTTGTCAAAATTGAGCATCGTATGAGGAATTAATTGCCTAGTTTCGTTTATGCGCTTTAAATGACGTTTTATAGTTGTTTCGCATATAGGTGAGACTTATAGCGAGGACGAGCACATCCAGGGGCGTCAAGGGGGTTACGACCCGGCAACATACCAGTGAGTGGGCATTGCTTTCTATATATATACCTATATACTCGATTTCCCCAGAAATCAACTTAAATGAAAAGTATGTTGAAATGAGATATGAAATATAGTTTGGTTTGCCATGCATAGAATTTCATGAATATTATGAATTGTTGTATGATGCATATATGTGAAATGGTGCTGTGGACGCACAGGTGAGTATCAGGTGAGTATTATTACTGTTATGATGATGTTGAGATATGTTGAGCTCATAAACTGCACCTTGGTATTAGTGCTTATATTATTCACCCTGCATCGCACGCTCACCTTGGATCCAAGTAGATGCTAGTCGTACAGACCACTAGGGGTGGTTCCGACATGCCAGTCGTATAGACCATTAGAAGGGTTCCGACTGGTAGGTGACCTTAGATTATGTGCACAGATGATTGATGAGAGAAGCACTAGAGCGTAACATTAACCATTAAGTCGTATAGACTACATTAGGTAGTTCTGACTTATGTGCAGTGTAGTGCCGTACAGGTCATACTAGGTGACTCCGGCTAGATGAGATTTTGAGCTCTAGATTCAGCCGTACAGGACCATTGCAGGGTCTCCGGTTGATTTATCTTTCCACCTGATTTATGTTAATGCATTCATACTAAACTGTTGAATTTGATATGGCACATTTTCTATTGAATCTGTTATGAGATTGATGATTGAGGTGGTTGAGATATATATGTTTATATACTATTTTTTTTCTGGGAAAGTATACAGGTTTTCAAAGAGGGGTTATAAATGTGGATTTATGAAATGTTTTGGAAAAGCTTTATTTTCGCCCACTCACGTTTTCTGTTTTGCGTCCCTCCAGGTTCTAGTTGAGGTGTTGGTGGCCTACGAGGACTTCTTCGGCGTTCTGACAGACTAAATCAATGTAGGATTCACCCGAGGGTGTTGTAAATTAATTATGGTCCTACTTGACTGCACCTAGACGCTTATGCTCTGTTTATGTGTGTTTAGTACACTCTTATGCACATAGAATGCTAGGTTGTTAATAACTGCAATTAGTGGTTTTTTTGTTGGTTCGTATTTTGTTATATTATCGTTTCCGCCTGCACTTATGGTTACGTCACGCTCACGTGACGGCCAGCACGTCCTAATCTTCGGGTTAGGGTGTGTCATCGGGTGTCGGCCAGCACGTGACTATCTCGATGTTCTGAAGACATCGGGATCGGGGTGTGCCAAGGAGACTACTAAACAGGCCCTGATTGTTTTGGATATATTATTTTGAAGGTGAAGTTTTCTTATTTTGAAGGTGGAGAAAACAAACAAGCCATTGTCAAATAGGCAACTTGTGGAGAAAACAAACAAGCCATTGTCAAATTGGTAACTTGTCTTAGTGTTTAATGTTTACTGATACTGTTTAAGGCTCTTTTTATATTTTTTGTCATTTATTTTTAATTAATAAGTTTAGTTGTTATGTTATGCTGGCATTAAATCAAGCCATTGTCAAATTGGTAACTTGTCTTAGTGTTTAATGTTTACTGATACTGTTTAAGGCTCTTTCTATATTTTTTGTCATTTATTTTTAATTAATAAGTTTAGTTGTTATGTTATGCTGGCATTAAATTTGCTAATTAATTTTTGTTATGTCTGCTGTTAATTTCTTCGCTGGAGACGTGTCACCGGATGTCATTTTGTTTTGTTTGCATCTTGATCAATTGTCTTCCCTTTAACGTTTGGATTAAACGGTTCTCTTAACAGATGTTCCGAAAAGCTTCATTACAAAAGATTGAAAGAGAAAGCGCAAATGGAAATAGAAAAGAAAGAACAGAACAGAAGAAAGAGGTCTCAAGTTTATTTTTTGCTCCCTCTTTGTGTGGTGTTTTTTGGTATGCATAATAATCTGATTTATGTTTATTGACTATACGAAACATAACCAGAACTTCACTTGCAGGAATCGATCAGGTGACGATGATGATTCTAATTGTGAGGGGAGCAAAGCAAGGAGAAAAGGTTTGCATTTATATCATTTTATGGTTTTCAACTACTGGTAGTTTTACATGCTGAGATGATGTCGTTCATATCAAGATTGCAAATATATGAATATCTTTCTTTAAATTATAGTTTTTTTTTCAAAGAAAATACGTCCCTATCATGTGCCTCATTTTCTACTTTCGTTCGTCTCTCACTCATTGAAACTTTGTGCATGTACTCAAAAGCCAATTCTAAGTAAAATTCTCCTTAGTTCGGTGCAACGTCATATTATTATTTCTCTTTAATTAACAATTAATCTCTCTGCAACTACATCTTTTTGCTGGATCTGAAAACTAGAGGTTATGGATATCGCTTCTTCTTCATCATCCGCTGCTGCTCCTGTTGATGCTGATGATACTAAAAAGTATGATGTGTTTATTAGTTTCAGAGGTGAGGACACCCGCCGTACCTTTACCAGCCACCTTCACGCTGCCCTACTTGAGAAAAAAATCAAAACCTATATTGATGACAAGCTTAAGAGAGGAGATGAAATCTCACCTGCCCTTCTCGAAGCCATCAAGGAATCAGAGCTTTCGGTGATCATTTTCTCGAAAGACTATGCTTCTTCCACTTGGTGTTTGGATGAGCTTGTGCATATCCTAGAATGCAAGGAAAAGCATGACCAGTTGGTTATACCCATTTTTTACGACACCCTTCCATCGGATGTACGAAAACAACTGGGGAGTTATGCGGTTGCATTTGATCTACTTGAACAACGTTTCGAGAACAGTATCTACAACGTGCGCAAGTGGAGGGATGCTTTGACGAATGCAGCAGATATATCTGGGTTTGATTCAAAAAATTATAGGTAACTAACTAATTCTTTTAACTTGTATAAAATTATAAATTTTCTTTAAACATGTGACGATTTTATTTGTGCTAGGATTTTGTAAGGTATATATATATATTTAAGACTAACTATTGCTATCTTTGATTATCATATATATATATGCCAGGACGGATGCCGACTTAGTTAAGGAAGTTGTAAAGGATATTTCGACCAAATTGTGTTGCGAATCATCCTGCGATTTAAAGGGCTACGTTGGAATTGAAAGCCGCATCAAGAAGATTGAATCGCTATTAAGCATTCATTCACCGGACGCTTGCATCACTGTATGTATTTGGGGCATGGGTGGTATTGGCAAGACCACCCTTGCTGAAGTTGTATTTCAAACACTCTCTTCTAAATTTGAAGCTTCTTGTTTTCTTAGAAATGTTAGGGAGAGAGAACAAAAACATGGGCTAGAACAGTTGCAAAAGACACTTCTTAAAGAGATATTAAAGGAAGAAGGTCTATCCATAGGATCAACTAGTGTTCGAAAAAGGCTCAGCCGCACAAAGGTCCTCATTGTTCTTGATGATGTGAGTAGTTCAATGCAAATGGAACGTTTAGTTGGCGATCGTCTTCTGTATGGCACTGGAAGTAGAATCATTATCACAACTAGAGATAGGAGCACGCTTGGGCAAACTGTTGAAGAGGATAAGATCTATAAGCTTGAGGGATTAAGACTGGATGACGCTCTTCACCTCTTTTGTTCGCGTGCTTTCAAGAATAAC
The DNA here is from genome assembly GCA_963082935.1 of Malus x robusta. NCBI lineage: Eukaryota > Viridiplantae > Streptophyta > Magnoliopsida > Rosales > Rosaceae > Malus > Malus x robusta. The sequence goes on from OY720326.1 coordinate 18,881,985, forward strand.
AGTACTCGTAGAACAGATTATAAGGAGTTGGCAAAAAAGGCGGTGGCTTATGCCAAAGGCGTTCCTTTAGCTCTTAAAGTTTTGGGGTCCTTGTTCTGCAATTGTAAGAGCAAGGAAGAATGGGAAGATGAATTCAACAAATTGAAACGATTTCCCAGTGAAGATATCCAAAAAGTGTTGAGAATAAGTTATGATAGATTGGGGAAAAATGAGAAGGATATATTTCTGGATATAGCATGTTTTTATAAAGGGAGGTCTGTGGTTGAGGTAAAACGACAGTTACCTATCTTCGAACGCTTTGCGACAACCGGAATTAGAATTCTCATTGATATGTCTCTCATATCAATTGGTTCAAAACGGGGAAGGGAAAGCATAGAGATGCACGATTTGCTACAAGAAATGGGAAGGACAATTGTTCAAGAACAATGTCCTAAAGATCCCGGTAAACGGGATAGATTGTTCACTGATAAGGATGTCTATCATGTATTGAAGAGTAACACGGTAAGAGCCAAATGCATTTAATTATTTTCTTTTCTTTTTTTTTTTAGAAAAAAAAAATTACAAACTTTAGATGATAACACAACAAAGTAAAACTAATTTATAATAAAGAAGTGAGATTGTTAGAAGATGAATTTAATTGAATTTTCATTATGTTAGGAAGTGTTTGGAATATGAACAAATGTTTGTTTATTTAGACAAGTAGAGGAGGATACAGTTATGTTGGATATTTTACTAGACTAAGACACATTTAAACTTTCTTCTTATTGTCAGGAAACTACATGTGTTGAGGCCATACAGGTTAATTGGTACAATCTTCAAGAGCGACAATTGAAATGTGCAGACTTCAAAAAGATGTCTAACCTAATAATGCTAAGCTCGATGGGCGAATTGACCGCTTCTCTAGACCTTCCCGATTCTCTTCGTTATCTTTACTGGCCTAGTTATCCATTGGAATCTTTGCCGTCAAATTTTTCTCCGGAAAATCTAGTTGAGCTTCATATGCCATATAGCAAAGTTACTAAGGAGCTTTGGAAAGATGATCAGGTATATTATTTTATATGCCTATTTTAATTCTTGTATAAAATCAAGTGTATAAATTATATTAATTCTTTATATTTCTCTTTAATTTGTTGCAGATACTTGTCAACTTACAAGTTATCAATCTGTCGTGGTCTCGAAATCTAACTGAAGTTCCAAATCTCTCTGGGTGTCTAAAAATTGTGAACATAAATCTCCGAGGCTGTAATAGTTTGGTTGAAATTCCTTCGTATTTTCAACATCTTGACAAGCTTACTCGTCTTGATCTTGGAGCCTGCAGCAGTCTCAAGTATCTTCCAAAGATGCCAGGAAATATTACATACTTGGATTTACAAAACACTGGTATAAAGGAGTTGCCCAAATCAGTTCGATCTAACGAAAATATTTCTTACTTGAATATGACTCAATGCAAATACCATAAGAAACTTCAAGCAGCAGGTGTAAGTCGAAAAATCTCAATCTCTATTCGTGCTCTAAATTTGAAAACTTCTCAGATACTTGGATTTACGAAACACTGGTATAAAGAAGTTGCCCGAATCAGTTTGGTCAAACAAAAATATTTCTTACCTGAATATGACTCAATTCAAATACCTTAAGAAACTTCCAAGCATCAGATATAAGTTGAAAAATCTCGAGGAACTAGATCCCTATTCGTGCTCTAAACTTGAAAATTTCCCATAGATTTTTGAAGTCCTTAAGTTTATGTCAAACAATAGTTAAAGAGTTATCCTCATCAATCTGTAAGTTGAAATATCTTGTATGAAATCAAGTGTAGAAATTAGATTAATTCTTTAAAATTCTATTTAATTTGTTGCAGATACTTGTCAACTTACAAAGTTATCGATCTGTCGTACTCTGAGTATCTAAATGAAGTTCCAAATCTCTCTCTGAGTATCTAACTGAAGTTCCAAATCTCTCTGGGAGTCTAAAAATTGTGGAGATAAATCTTCGAGACTGTAGTTTGGTTGGAATTCCTTCGTATTTTCAACATCTTGACAAGCCTACTCGTCTTGATCTTGGAGGCTGCACCAAACTCAAGTATCTTCCACAGATGTCAGGTGATATTACATACTTATGTTTACAAAACACTGGTATAAAGGAGTTGCCTGAATTAGTTTGGTCTAACGAAAATATTTCTTACTTGAATATAACTCATTGCAAATACCTTAAGAAATTTCCAAGCAGCAGGTGTAAGTTGAAAAATCTTGATCTCTATTCGTGCTCTAAATTTGAAACTTCCCAGTGATTTCAGAGCCAATGGAACATTTTAAGTCCTTAAGTTTATGTCAAACAGCACTTAAAGAGTTATCCTCATCAATCTGTAAATTGAAATATCCTGAGAGTCTTGATCTCACCAATTGCTCTACATTTTCCAAATTCTCTAAAATCTTGAAGCCAATGAAACACTTGGTGTATCTTAGTTTGCACGACACAGCTGTCGAAATGCTTCCTTCGTCTATTGGAAATCTAAATAGGCTACAAGATTTAATCCTTTGTTTCTGCAAGCAACTTAAGGATGTCCCAACAAGTATCTACAGTTTAACCAATCTTAAACGCCTCGAATTTATTGCATGTCGGGAACTTGAAAAATTGCCTTCCAGCTCTGTTGGTTTTCTCTCTTTAGAAGTACTAAACCTCAGCAAGAGCAGTACATTGGAAATACCTGGAAGCATCAAACAAGCTTCTCAATTGTCTATACTTGACTTATTCGACTGCAAGCGGCTTTAATCTTTACCAGAGGTCCCAGTGCTATGTAATGTTAAAGCTGAAGGCTGCACGTCGCTGAAGATAGTGTCAAGTTCAAGGGCAGCACTCACACTAGGTTTGGGAAAAACCCTTTTATTTTTTCAGAGCTTTTACTAATTGCCCAAAATTGGATAATAATTCAAGGAGCAACATAATGGATGAAGCACAGATTACAGTTATGCGAACGACAACTATTGCGCCATTAAATTATTGTTGGTGGCTTCAGAATCCCTGACCTCAGATTAAAATGAGGAATCTTCAGTAAACATCGAGCTTCGTCCAGATTGGTGTCAAACAGGTTTATTTGGTTTCGCTCTGTCTGCTTTTGTTTTTGGGGTTTCAGAGGTGCAGCGTGACTTGAGGAGGGTAAGAGCTAATTTCACTGTTTAATTCAGTGTTCTAAATAGGCTGCTTTCTGGTTCACTCCCTCAAAACAAAGACGGCAACCCTCACGTCCAGCCTTAGAGGCCGCCTAGGCGCGCCTTGAGGCCAGCCTTTTAAAACATTGCTCTCTCAACCTCACTGACTGTAGCATAAATCCTTCATCTACTTATTTTCTACCATTTGAACCTCAATTCCGCATTACTTTGGTCTAAAGTCCCCCAGGGGGGGGGGATGGTACTGTGCAATTTAGGGGAGAGAGATAGTGTTGTCATTCGGTAAGGGAGATGGAGAGAGATAATGTTGTCATTCGGTAAGGGAGATGGAGAGAGATAATGTTGTCATTCGGTGAGGGTTTCAGGGATGGGAGGCCATGCCTCTTTAATGAGATAGAGATAGAGATAAAGATAGAGGATGAGGGAGAGAGGGAGAGGGAGGGAGGGTGAGGTGACAGAGCGACAGAGAGAGATAGAAGGGGAGTGATGGGGGAAATTATAGAGAGAAAAAAGAGGGATGGGGGGCCTGATTTTGTGGTTCCTCCTTTGGGATTTGTTCCGTAAAACTTGTTGGGTGCAATTCAATTTCCTCCCCCTTTCCCCTGAACGAAAAATTTGAAACCCACAACTCAAAACTCACTCATTTGTCGCCCCTCCTTGGCTTGCCGCTTTACTCATCTCCCGGTGGGTCTTTCTCTCCATTAGATTTGATTTCGGTGAGTTCTTCGTTGCCCTCATGATTTCCTATTTTTGGGCGTCCTTAGTCATTGTTTTTATGCATTGTTGCTTTTAGTTTCTGGATTTTTATTTTTTCGGCGGTTTGATGAATCGTGCTTAATAATTTCACATCATGGGATTTTCGCACTTCTGATGGAATTGAGCGTGAGGATTCGTGGTAGGTTTTTACTGATATTTTGTCTTCATTCAAATGAATGGTTAAAATTTACATTGACGGAAGAAATTTATGAGTTTTAACAAATTTGTAAATTATTCTTATATATTTTATTGATGGATATGGGGATCTAATCGATTTCTCTCTGCAATGGGATTGAAAATCGGGACTTTGTGGTACTCTCTCTTCCTCTTTCTTTCTCTATCTCTCTCTCTCCCCTATGTGTATGAATTGAGTTCTGAAGTGTGTGTGCAGGAGGGCGCATTCACTAACTAAGCTTTCAAGCGGAGGCCATCAACGGTTTGCTTGCTGGGGGAATACGGGACTACCAATGTATGATTTGGTTATCTTTTATTTTTTATTTAAATTTATCCATATATAATGTGGGTAAATTTATACTGAACAATTGTGATAAGCCAGCATGCCATACGACTTTGAAAGCATTGATTTTGTGTTTAGTTTGGATTTTTGCATTGTGAGTGTTTAATTTTGTGTTTAATTTTCTTTGTGATGTTCAGCTGTGTGGCAATGGATACATTCTTCAACAGGAGCGTGTTATTCTGGTTTGTTACTTTGCTAAGGAAGCGAGTTGCTCTGTGCTAAAGGAGGATGATGAGTCGAAATTCTTGGCCCTATTTAAGGTTATCAGATGCTATTCATTGTGATTTGCAAGGTTTCACAAAATAACAACATTCAAAACAATGGAGTGGTTTCGCTTTTTACAAATTTACATTGGTTGTCATCTGTAAATGTTATACAATGCTGAGTTCCAAACTTTATCTCTGGCATTTTATTGCGTTTTAGATAAGATGTAGTTATGGCCGAATAGATATGTATTTTTTTATCCTATTTTTTTCTTTCCTTTCGTTATTATTAGGTGCACAGTACAGGGTAGACAAGCTTAGTGGTTTTCCTAAATGACGAGAAATTTTGGAATTGAAAACATGATGGGATTTTAGGAACTACCCATGGGCTGTAGTTTTCCCCATTTGTAATTAGCAATTTCTTTAATCATGTTAATTTGATAGTGTTTTGGTGCTCAGAAAATTTAAGGATTTAAAATATCATGGGTTAGGGGTTTTAAGAAATACACAAGTTCTATAGTTTAGCACCTTTGTTCTTATTAGGATTCTTCAACTTTGATTTGGATCGATTTTGGGTCTGCATGTTGTAATTGAGGTTTAAATTCAAAAGTTTATAAATCTTTGATTGATTGATCAAGTTTACGGTATAGATGATGTAAGAATTTGTCACCAAGGGTGTGAGTTCCATGAATATTGGATTGTGCAAATATACAATGATTTGTATTTTATGTCGATGATCAAAATGTGATCATAATCAATATTTATATAGATAAATAACTGAAAGTTTTAGTTCCAGAGATGGAATAGGTATGAGTGGTTATTGAAATCTGTTCTGTTGTGTTTTCTCTGCAGGAGAAGCAAGAAATTACAATTGAAAAAGCCATGCGTAATAAGTGGAAATGTATCACCACTGTGAAAGGGCTACAGCTTTTTGGTGAGCTATCTGTTGTATTATATCATTTGTCTTTCTATTTGGAGATTCTTATTTTAATCCTACCATAATAGGTAACTGCAATTTACTTTTGGATTTGATTCTTCACTGATGGGATGTTGTGGGGGCATGATTTGGGGGAGATAGGGGAGGGGGTTGGTTGCAGAGAGAGGGTGAGGGCGGGTGCACGATTAGGGGGACATAAAGAGAGTTGATTGGGTGCACGGTTTGAGGGTAGGGTTGAGGGAATGAGTGTGTTGGCTGCAGAGAGAGGTGGGGTTGAGGGATTGTATGTCTCTCTCTCTGTCACAACTCTTCTTCTTCCATTTACCCTTTCCTTCCGTTTGGGATTGTGTTGGGGGTTTTGTTTGTAGCCTGTGATTCTACGTGTGGTTGTTTAATTTAGTTTTGTTTTCAGTTTCAGGAGACCTTGGTTTTTTTGTTTTTGGGGCTTTTGTTTGCAGCCTCCAAAGCTGTCTGTGCTCGCGCCCTATGATAGCAGTGGTGAGCTTCCCTTTTAAAGATTCATTCCTTCTAGTATTTAGGGATTATGAAGTGATTTCTCTGCTTAATTTGGGATTAGGGTTACTTTTTTCTTATAATAAAAATCTGTGTATGCCACTCGGAAGCTTCCCTTTCAAAGATTCAGTCTTTCTAGTATTTAGGGATTATGAAGTGATTTCTCTGCTTAATTTGGGATTGGGGTTACTTTTTTCTTATAACCAAAAACTGTGCATGCCACCTAGAACAGTAATTGGGTTTTGGGGTTTGTTGCAATGAAGGATTCAGGATTTTTCCCAATATAATTATGGTGTTTAGGTTTTTGAAACTTGGGCTTTTCCCGATTTATTATGGTGTTTAATGTTTATTAGTATTTTTAGGGTATTTAATCTTCTCTTTTCGATTGCCCAGTTGAAGTTTTTAATTAATTTTTGTTGATTTGATTTGTGATTTTTGTAAAAAAATGAAGCGGATTTCAAAGTCAAGAGGGAAAGAAAGCACAGATTCCGGTTCACAATTGAACAGTCTGCCATTAAATTCAGAGATTGTTGGGTAAGCTTTCGCTCTCTTCTATGTATAATGTATGTATACTTTCTTTGAGAAGTGATATTGGTTGGTGGTTTTGCAAGAGATGATGTCGAATTCATATTCGGACTAAGAAAATAATATGCATGTTTGCTAAAGTCATAGATTTGCTCTCGACTCCCCTCCAATTAATATTTCGTGCTGATCGAATTTTGTTTTGATGTTTAATTTCAGGACTTCTCAGGTTGATTGCGACCTGGGTAATCAAAAAAAAAAAAAAAAAAAAAGAAGTGACTTTTTGGAGAGTCCGACAATACCAACAAAAATCCAAAATTGCTCTTCAGCCAGTGGGTTAAGTGTAAAGTCATTCATTCGGTTCTTTTATATTCCCGGCTTTTATTTCTCATATTTTCATTTTTGTGCAATAAATTTACTACTGTGTAAATATATTGGAAGATTATTTTTGAAGTGAACATTGCCTTTTTTTTTTTTCTTCTCATCTGAAGTGTGTGCACCATGAAAATCACACATGTGTTCATTTTTTTTCCTTAAAGTTAATGAATACATGTGATGCATGCGGGAATCCTGATACATGTGATGCATGCGGGAATCCTGATACATGTGATACATGTGATACAGTCCACCTGTGTATCAGACTGGTGCATTGAAACACCCTATGTTCATTTTTGAAGTGATACTGCTTAAAGTGTTTTGCACTTTGCTTGGAAGTTTTTACTGATGATTAGACCAATAAATTATCAACATTCTCTAAATGGGATTTCACATGATATCAAGTAAACCCAAATACTTGGAATTGAATAGTATTTTCGGAAAATAAACACCCATTTGTGTGAGTTTGTATACAGGATTTATTTTCTTTGTGTTTGATGACTGTAAATTGTTTAGTAATTTTCAATATTCTTTGACTTTTTAATCTGCAAAATCAAATTACCCATGGAATTTATAGCATACAATTAGTTTCTTTTTAGTTGGGTTTAGATGATATTGATTGTGCTGTTATAAAGCTCCTTTGTAAAGTTAGGTTGAAAATCATATCAATAGATTCTTTATTTGCTTGGTTCAGTCTGTAACAGATGAGATTTTGTTTGATGTTTCAATCAAAATTTGATCTTTTTTTTTTTTTTTTGTGAAATTATAATGGAATCACAAATCAAGTATATATTAAATTGTTGGTTGCATACTCACCGTCCCACAACTATTATATTGTCTCTTGATTAGATGGATTTTTATAAAGGAAAACTAATGAAAATGGCTTGAAAACTTTGAGTTTTAATGATAAGGACAAAATAAAGAGTAAAGTGAATAGTATCAAGTTTGACTTTTTAGTGTAAAAATGTGGGTTTTCGTTAAAGTGAACAATACCGTGGGCTTTTCGTTAAAACTCCATTTTTATAATTTCCAGGATCTACGGTTGCAATGCTTTTGATACATGCAGTAAGGAGGGAGCTACTACTCTTATGGAGCTTCTTTGGCAAGGTAAGTTGAAGTTGCATGTCATTTTTTTTCATTCATAGAATTCATTATCTTGCTATCTTGGCAATTAGCAATTTCTGAAAATTGGTAAAAGTATGAACAAATGTGTCGAAGTTTGAATCGTACACATGAAAGTGAATTTAACAACTCTAACTTACATTTCTTAATAATTTGATCTGTCTTTCTTTCATTTGTGTTCAACTATTTTACTTTTTTTTTTCTATATAAGTACAACTATTGATTGAAAGCCACAGAAACTACCCAACGGTAGAGAAACTGTTTGTGTTAGAAGAATAGATTATGATGTAAAGCTTAAATTTTGGGCACTTAAATATATGTCTTTTTTTTTGGCAATTACAATCACTCGCATGAAAATCCAATTGGATTTGTTCTGGTCTGCAAGAAATTTTCTTTGTTTGATTATTGATTCATTTATGTGGCGGGAGAGTTTTTTTTTTTTTTGCCTGTGTATATTTGATTTGAAATGGACAGTTCAATTTGCTATATATAAATTTGTAATCGAGAAGCTCGAAGGAGAGGTAAATTAGAAACAAAGGTGGGAGTGTGATGAAGTTGAGGAGTTGATAGTTTACAGAGTTTACTTGAATTTCTATATTATGTCCATGGTATTGATAGATCATTGAGACTGACTGTCTGGTTGATTAATTACTAATTTGAAATACTTAAACTGTAACTTTTCTTTAATTCCTTTTCCTTTTGTATTTTCATTGGATTCGTTTAATATTTTGCTTGATCTATCTTAAGAATGTTTGCATCTTAATACTTACTTTAAATATGTTAATTTGTCCTCTTTTCTATAAAGTTTTCTGCGATGTGAATATGGGTTTTTCTCAATCTTTAGATGGTGATTATTTGACAACTTCTGCAAACTTGGCTACTCAACCTTTGAAATACAAAGTTGAGGATGCGAGGAACCAGATGAGCTAGAATCGGGTTTGTATAATTCTAAATTATTCGTTTAGTTACTGATAGAAGATATGGTTGCCCAATCCAGTTTAGTATTTTCATCATCTTAAACATTTTCCTTTGATAGCAGTTTGTTTTGATACCTTATCTTTATCTTGGCTCACAGTGTAACGTTTAACGATTGATTTGTGAGACGATTTAGTAGTTTTTTCAGAAACTTACTATTCCTGCCAAATGCTCTAATGTTATGTCTTCTACATTTCTGCTTTCCCTTTTTCTGTGTTTTCCCCCATGTAGTGGGCTGACCACTTGAAACTATGAGTATAATATTGATGGCACAATACGATCTACAAATGGATGCTTTCTTATAGCCTGCATATCCATATATAGCTAGCAAAATTTCACTTCATTGTTTCTTAGGTACTACACCGTCTTTTAAATTATTGTGTGAAAATTATTCATGTGGTTAAGATTGGTGCATTTAAGTCCTGCAGCAACACGCAGGCATTTTTACTAGTTTATACTAACACGAAATAAAAAATGCCAGACCAGAGAATTAAGACACCCCGAGCTCACATTAACCACTTCAACTACAATTAGACTAAAAATTATTTCAATCTGATTTGGAAAACATTTCCACCAACATCAAATCCCAATCAACTTCTATAATTACACAAATATAATCATGCACACTACAATACACATCCAATTATATGCATACACAAGCATATACATATATTTCACCATTTTGCTGTTCTCACTTTATATATATATATATATATATATATAGAGAGAGAGAGAGAGAGAGAGAGAGAGAGAGAGAGAGAGAGAGAGAAAGTACCTGCGTAAGGACCTGTTTGGGGAGATCGGATCCCTAGAAGAAAGCGACGGCTTCATTGCCACTGATCCGACCATCGCGGTCAAAATTGGCTCGTCGGAAATAAGCATCGAAGGGATCCACATTCGCCAATTGGTTATGCATCGACGCCATTGCCACCGTCAAATTGCGACTCGCTGAATATCAAACCATGGAATCAATCGAGAGCGCCGCGCGCTCACGCTGCTGTACGCGTGAAGATCGTCGGGAAGAATCGGAAAACCATGAATTCGGAGGACCAAGATTTCAATGCCTTAGAAAACGACGACGTACATCGGGGATTTGGTTGCCTTTCTTCTCCGATTCGGAGGAAAATCAGAAGATGACGGAGACACCGAGAGATGCCAATAGTTTGAGGTAGAAAAACGATCGTCGTTACTCGTTAATCGATTTTTCCTTTTGATTTTTTGTGACAAAAATGATACTATATTTGCTGTGATATTTCAAAATTACCACTGGTCCTAATGAGCCCGGCCCATTAGGTACTACCATAACAAGTACAATTTTGAAATCATAGTTGGTTGGCAAGTTTATGTTTGCGATTTAGCAACTTGTACAAAGTGGGGAAACAAAAACGTGCACATAGAGAAACGTACAAATTAATGCGAGATTGAGAAGGAAGCTACAATTTAGAAATCAGAGTGATTTGTTTGTTGGATATTAGACATGATATATTGTCAGATTGTAACTACAACTGCATATTTTAACATCGTTCCGTAAATCTGTCTAAAGAGGAAACTTAATTGATAATCTATACACACCCATATAGATTAACTACTCTTATCATGGGCAACAAGCAACTCATGTCCACGATGGTGTTGTGTTCGCTTTTCGTTGGTTGCACGTCCTCTTCTTCTTTAACGAGACAATCAATGATTAGTGTTCTAAAATATGATTATAAACCCATTAAATAACTTCATTAGTTGGTAGGATTAAGGCATTTTGATTGATCCCTTTTGTGATCGCCTCATTTTCACTATTTAATTAGTCCCTAAAACTTCTTGTATTACATGATGTGCATGGAAATGTCTATTAAATAAAACGTTAAGGATCTTTCAAGTAGTACTAAGTGTCGAATCATAATCAAAGAATTGGCCCTAATAATTGATGTAATAAGTAAACATCGACACATAATGTAATGCATTCTTAATTCTAGCTACAACCTTGTCTAGTTTCCATTTTTTTTGTAACTGCACATGTTGGTTTGGCGTATGTCATTGGCCACTCTGTATTGAAGTGTGCAGCTCCATTGTGGGAGCTTCTTTTGTTCCCAGTTGTAGCAAATGTCTCAGTCACCAAGACAAATTTCTCGAATTTTATGAAGTACATGTCAATTTATGTGCTCCCAACTATTTTTAGTATGAATAGTTGCACCTTCTTATTTGCAAATGCTAAAAACATTTGCTCACGTGTGTGTAAACTGCAAGTTATGAATATGGACATAACTTGGATTCTGATTGCAAATTTGATGTGACAACATAGATATTAAAATTGAGCATTATTCTTGCGGTATGTGTGATGGTATGTATCACTCAAATTTCAAAGTCCTTCCAATTACATTTGGTAACAAAAATTTTATGTGCAAAATGTCTATTCTCCATTCAAAGAACATAATTTCTATTTATTTTATCAATGACATATTGCCACTCAGTTTCACAAATAGGACAAAATTTTTTGTGTGCCTGAAATACTGTTTGGTATACCAAGTATCATAATATAAGTTGTTTAATTTTTTTTTTCAAATATCGAATAATTTGTATTATGGCTCATTGCACACATAGATGGACTATATTTAATAAGTTACTATTAAAATAACTCTAGATTTGATTAATATGGAAAAGAAAAGGAAATTAGGGTAATATTTTATACTAATATGAATTTTTACTTAATTATTTGGATTATTCTCAATTTACTACCTGAAATTTATTGGTTTTCAACATTTAATAAATGAAGTTTTTATCATCCATAGTGGTACATAAAATCATAATTTTGGAACACTTTCATACCTTCGTTAAGTTTGCTGTTAAATTAGTTGTTAATTGGTAATGTGACACTCACGTGTACAGTGACTAGACGTCACTTGTCATAGGGCCCACATAAATATTAATAAAAAAAAATTCTGAGCTGTAGCCTACCTCAACCCCGGTCCCCCTCCCTCCCTCCTCTCCTCCCCCACCTGTGCATTCCAGTACGTAGTACGGAGAAGATGAAAACTGGACACAGTACACTAAGGCCATCTCCAACCGAAGGGTCCAGAGGGCCAGAGGGCCGAAAATAGCCCTAAAACCGTCTCCAACCGAGGGCTAGGCCAGAGGGCTCTGGAATCTGGGAGGACCCCACGGGATTGAAGAGGGCTGGAGGGCTGGAGGGCTGGCTGCTTTCGGCCAGCCAGCCAGCCCCGGGCTGGCTATTTTTTTTTAATGATTTCCTATTGCTGTCGGTTAAAACCGACAGCATTGAAGACCTTTTTTTTTTAATTGTTCTGCTATTAGTGTCGGTTATAACCGACACTAATAGTTTGAACTGTTTTTTAATATAACGGCTAGCTGAGTCAGCTAGCCGTTGGTTGGTTTTTTTTTTTTTTTTTTTTTTATTTTATTTTAAACATTACTAGCCGTTGGTTTTTTTTTTTTTTTTTAATTTATTTTAAACATTACTAGCCGTTGGTTTTTTTGTTTTTTTAATTTAATTTAAACATTTTTTTCTTCTATAAATATAGTGAAGTTCTTTCAATTCTTCACTTCATTTGCAATATTTCCTTCTTCAATATTTTTCAATATTTCCTTCAATATATTTCTCAATATTTCCTTCAATATATTTTCTAATATTTCCTTCATCTATAATATTTGTAATATTTTCTTCTATAACATTTGCAATATTTCCTTCATTTTTTTTTCAAAAAAAATGGCCTCATCTGCAATGAAAGGTAGGGCTTGGACCCGAAAAGAAGATGAAGCTCTTTGCAAGGCTTATAGATGGATCTCAGAAGATAGTGTGAGGGGGATTTCTCAAACAAGTGAAGGTGTTTGGACTCGTGTGTCAAAAAAATACTTAGAGTTCTACGAAGGCACCATTCCACCGAATACCCGAAACCACGAAAGTTGTTCTTCAAGATGGAAGAAACATCTTCATCCAAGTTTGAATAAATGGCATCAAGCACTATTAGCAGCAGCACGTAGACATGAAAGCGGCGCCAATTACTATGACGAAGTTAGTGTTTTTACAGTTTATTTTAAATGTTTAAATGTTTAATTATATTACATTAATTTCGTGAATTAATTTCCTAAAATTTTTTTAATTATATTTTCTAGGTACGCCAAGCGGAGGAATTGTATATGGAGGGCAGCTCAAAACCCTTTCAGTTTCACGGTTGTTGGGAAATTTGTAAAGGGTGGGTGTTATTTGAAGATCCACCTCAACATAGAGTGGATCCTTTGGAAGCTGCATCCCCATCTGTAGATATGAGTGAAGATGGATCTCCTACCATTCAACAAACAAGGGTAGAAAATCCGACTCCGTCCGAAATTTCTTTACCTAGGGCTATGTGACGAAACAAGGCCCGAAGGTTGAGGGAAAAGGGTAAGGCAAATGCTGATTACGCCGCTCAACATGAAGTGGCGGCCTCATTTCGATTATTGGCGGAGCAAAATGCCCGTGATGCGGAAGAAAGGAAGTGTAGACATGAAGAGCGAGCCAAACAAATACAAGAAGAGATGGATGATAAGAATATGGAAAGGAACACTTCGGATTACACTCCAATGAGTAAGGCCTATTTTGATAGGAAAAAAAAAGAAATTATGGCTCGGCGGCAATTGTTTACCTCTGACTATACTCCTACAATGGCGGATGATGAAGATGATATTGATTATGGATATTAAATTTAAGTCGTTGTAATTTTTAAATTTAAGTTAATGTTGTTTTTAAATTTAATTTGTACTGTTTAAATATAAGTTGTTGTTTTTAAATTTAAGTTGTTGTAGTTTTTAAATTTAAATAATAAATTATGTTTGGTCCTATGGCCCTTTGGCCCTCGGTTGGAGACGGTTTTTTATGACAGGGCTAAAACGAGCCCTTTGGCCCTCTGGCCCTCGGTTGGAGACGGAAGCAAATATGGCCCTGTACTGTTCATTAAAATATTAATATCTTGGGGAATCTTGGAGGGCTAGAGGGCTCAAACGAGCCCTCTGGCCAGCCTTCGGTTGGAGATGGCCTAATCGTTCCCTGCACTCAGTTGCCTTCTCTTTAAAGGCTTCGGCCTTCGCTTTTCTAGGGTTTTTTTTCCTCACTCTCTCTCTCCCGAGCCAATCGAGACGTTGTTGTTTCTGGACTTGCCAATCTGCTGAGATGAAGCTCACTGTAAAGACCCTCAAAGGCAGCCATTTCGAAATTAGGGTTCAGCCCACTGATGCCGTACTTTTTATTTGAATTTTCTGCATCTATTCAGTTTGTTTGGCTGGTAAGAAAATAAGGAAAGAAAATCTTGAGAAAATTTGAGATTTTGTAACTTTTTTCATATCTTATTGCTTGTCAAGTACTTGCACAATGTCAATCCAGTGTAATATGTTTGATTCCTTTCCGCTTTTGGGAACCACACGCAGCCCCCGACCACCCTCCAGACTGTGATGCTTCACACATAAGTGCAACCCACCCTCGCCTCCCTGAGTCAAAACCCCGAGTGGCTCAGGTCTGACTCGGGCCAACTCGGCCACAACCGCAGCTCGCCCTTTGATCACACCCAGATACAGGGGAGTGAACCCATCGCGATCCAACACCAAACCCAGATCTGGGTTGACCCGCAACAGATTTTTCACCAACTCGACCGCCCCTTTTGCCGCCGCCAAGTGAAGAGGCGAAGAGCCGCGGGAGTCCAGCTAGGCGGCGAGTTCGGGGTTCCGACTTAGTAACTCTTTGGCGAAAGCAGAGTGGCCCAAAAGCGAATTGGGAGGTGGGATTTGGAGATTAATGGCTTTGAGGATTTGGGAGAGGGAATTGAGGATGGGTGTGTGGAGAGAGAAGTGGCGAAAGCAGAGTGGCCCAAAAGCGAATTGGGAGGTGGGATTTGGAGATTAATGGCTTTGAGGGTTTGGGAGAGGGAATTGAGGATGGGTGTGTGGAGGGAGGGAGGGAGGGAGGGAGGGAGGGGGGGGTCGAGGGTCGGGACTTGATTCTCTGCCCTTCCATTTCGGTCCATAAATTGTTTTTTTGTTTTTTTGTTTTTAGTTTTTTAATATTTATGTGGGCTCCTATGACATGTGGCATGTAGTCACTGTTTATATGAGTGTCATGTCATCAGTTAACGACTGATTTAACAACAAACTTAACGGATGTATGAAAATGTTCTAAATTTATGACTTTATGTATCATTCTGAGATGAAAAAAACATCACATATTAAATATTGAAAACCAAAAAATTTCTTAGTAAATTGAGCTTAACCCTAAGTATTTTGTCAGACATTTATCCATTAGTTGGTTGGTTGTGATTGGACTGAACAGTTGGCTCAACTGGTGTAGCAGCCAATGGGAGGCCTGGATTGCATAAGGCGCTTCCCCAACGCCCACTTTCACCGCCATTTATTTCCCCTGGCCTCTCCTCCTTCTCCGTCTTCACCACCGCCGGTAAAAACCCGCCTGCCATTAAACACCCAAACCAGAACAATCAACACCAAAAATGATTCCCCAACGCACACTGACAGATTTTGATAATACTGTCTCAGGGCTCTCAACCTAGCCCGGGCACATAAGATTCCGACATCCACATGATTGCTGCCAAAGACCGCCACGTGCCACGCTCAGCAAGTCGTCCAGTCGACGATCGGTTGGTTCTGCCTGAACAACTAGCAAATCTAAAGCAATTGATGGACATAGGAACATATACATAGTTATTGGAAGAGAAACCGTCAAAATTGGGGGTTTCCTTTTTCCATTTTGCCTTACAATATAGAGTTACTGGCTTTACTACAACACCGTACAGGATATCGTCTGTTACATTACTCATTTGTTAATGAAACATGAAAATTTTTCAGTAAAGAAGGGAGTCAACAGATTATCATCCTAATTTCTCACATCCAACATTTTCAGAAGCATCAATCACCTACACCCGGTCATTCTTGATAACGCATGTTTGAGTCTAGTAACAAATGTTTCCCCTATGAACATCCCAAGACATACTATATTTCTAATCACATGTTCTTACCAAATGAAAGGGGAAAATGGGATTTTGGAACACCAAAATCAGGGACAGAGTACTACCGGTTGAACTTACGATTCCTGAAATAAGCACAGTTTTAGGGTTCCGACCCAAAAATACGGTTTTAGAATACAACAGTATAATTACAGTTCCATGCCTCATTATTTAACTTTGAATAATTCAAAAACAGTGAAACAAAACATGTCTAAGAGGGCAAATTTGGATACTTATCCATAAAAAAAAGTTTAAACAAGCGTTGAATTCTTACAAATACAAGAAATGCTACTGCTCAAATAAATTTCCAACTTCACAGATCGATGGACAGTTGAGTTTGAATTACTCGGCTTGTGATCAAGTCACCCTAAATAAATTTGTTCGTGATAACGTTTATGTCTGGTCCGCAGGCTCATTCATGGTTTCTCGTTCAACTTTCACAGTTGGTTCATCCACTAATCCAGATCCCATACGCAAATATCAATGTCGATGGATAAAACTATGTTGTGATTGGCTCATACTTTGAGTTGGCAACAATGAAGTGACATTTGTTTGCTTTCGGTGGAAATATCACATGGTGTGGGCTGCATTGAAAGTTGCAAACAAGTGTTGCAAAGTAAAAGCAAAAGTGGGTTTGCTTTTGGACTTTGGTGCATGCTAGGTAGGCTAGGTGATGATTATGTCATGTGAACTTAAGACTTTTTGGTGGCATAGTTGCTAGTGTATGCTTATAACTAGATGCAATATTTGTGCATTTAGAATGCTTAGAAAGAGAGAGAGTAAGCATCATAGAAGCATCCAAGGGGGAGATCCGGCTCTCGCATGGGAAGGGTTGAACATGGGTTGAGAGAAAATCAAGAGAGCTAGAGTGAAAAATATCTCTGGTAAAAGAACTCTTGGGGTAAAGTGAGGCTCTTGGGAAAATTCTATGAGTGGGTGTGCAAGGGATTCGAGATTGAGTTATGTTGATTTAACTTATGTGTACTTGTACTGTTATTCATAGGGAAGAGCAATATCTCTCCGGGGACGTAGGCATGTTTTTGCCGAACCTCGTAAATTTCTCGGTGTCTTTATTTCTTGTATTTTATTCTGTTCAACTGTGGATCTGTATCTTGGTAAGGTAATCTGAATCTTGTTTCCGCACTAACAAACGGACCAAGGCACAACAAACTATTAGTGGGAGGGCGATTTTTATGAAAGCAGAACCTGATTTTAATGATGGGCTGATGTGTTAATTTCACCTTTGCGCCTGTTATAATCTCATCTACTACTGGATCATAGCCTGAGCTTCTAGCATTCTCCAAGGTCCCTTCTGGATCTCCAGTGTGCCATAACCAGAATTAGATAATGTTGAGGCAAATAAACATAACAAATAGGTTGTCATCCAAGAGGAAAATAGGCCACATGTTTATGTAAGTTTTAAAATGCGGCACAGCATAGGAAATGAACACATCGCAAGAACATAATAATGATACATGCACGATATAAACATATATTCATAAATAGCAGCAGATACCAAAGCTGGAAACATTATATCCTCATAAGAAAGAAAGGGAACATTACTCATCACCAATGTAGGCTTCACATAACATTATGCAAGATTCGTCTTTATATATGATTTGGATGGTTCGAAATTGATTCTAATCAAATCCAGGTTTTAGTAAGTTTACGGTTGGAGCCATCAAGAATGGTGCATATTGAATTGGTTCATTGCGTCATCTAAATGAATAAAACAGTAAACTTCAGAAGACTATTTAACTTGTGTACATAGGAGATTTTGTTTTTCCTGTAACTTTCATCTTTTAGCCTTTCGTCAATCTATTTCTGTTTCCTTGCCATGAACAAACAATATAACCAATCGTCCATTATCAAAGATAATGAGCACAATTTTACCTAGGGGTGGGCGCGGTGCGGTTTTGAGTGAAACCACAACCGAAACCGAAATTTTTTGCAGTGCGGTGCGGTTTTGAAGCCAAAACCGAAATGAAACCAAACCGTTTGGTTCAGTTCGGTGCGGTTTCAAACGGTTTCGGTTTGGATTTTGAGAAAAAAAATGTACAATTTAAAATATACACATATTTATGCATAAGATGGTCTTATTTTTCTTGTATATTAATTAATGAATATGCAGCAAAATTACACCAAAAACAGCAACAACAAGAGCCAAATATTATCCTTAAGATAATAAATCAGTAGGGTTAGCTAAATGGCCACGGGTCACGGAGGTGCAGAAACTTAGCCTAGATCAAAATCTTTAGCAAAAACAAAACAGAAAACAGCAAATCTGACCAACTTCAATCCAAGTTTAAAACTTTTAATTAACACCATACTCTTCTGCTGAGGCATCAGGCTGTCTTCAAGCAAAAGGTCCAACACCATTTCAATTCCAAAATTTGTTTTTCGTTCTTAGTCAAACACCACATTTAACTATAATTCAGCAAACACAGAGTCAACGACATAGGTAAATGAGATTGTGAAAATCAAGCAGCCATGACATGGGTAAACCTCAGATGTTCTATAAGCAGCCAAATCAAGCAAGCTTGAGCAAATAAAAACATAACCAGAAACAATAAGATGTTCACAGAAGACAAAGAACACATCCATGACAAACCAAATAAAAGGACTACATGGTTTCTCATTAATTTTTTTTGAGTTAAGAAAGAATTACCATTCCCCAGCAAACCAAATCATTATAACCTTAATGGAAATTGAAACAGAAAATCGAGGTATCACTGTATTAAAGAACGACAAAGAAAAAAAAAACCTAAATTTGATCCAAATTATAACGCCTAACCAGCACTCTGAATTGAAGATTTTATTTCGAAAATGGAAGCAATAAATTCAGAAATTATCTTTCAAGACCCAAACTTCTTTTTGAGACAAAAAACTAAGAAATTATCTTACCATATTAGCTGGTAAGCAGTGACTCAGTGAGGTCGCAAGGCAAGGCAGAGATGAAAGCAAACAGTGACTCAATGAGGTCGCAAGGCAAGCAGTGACTCACTCAGTGAGGTTCGCAGTCTCAGAGGCAAACGCAGAGATGCAGATTGCAGTCGGGCAGTCGCTCGCAGAGGCAGATGCAGATTGCAGTCAAGCAGTCGCCGATCACTTCCACCGCTTCCAGAGATGCAAGCAGAAGCAGCTAGGTGACCAGGTCGCAAAGGCAGAGGCAGAGATGCAAGGCGGCGGCGGCGCAGAAGCAGTCAGACACTCAGACTAGTCAGGAGTCGAAGTGCAAACCCAAAACTGCAAAACCAAATCTATAACCTAGTTGAAGTAATTAAAAATTTAAAAGTTTAAAATATAACATTTATTTATTATATGATGCGGTTTCGGTTTCGGTTTCGATGCGGTTTTGAAAACCCAAAACCGAAACCAAACCGTTTTGTGTGCCGCGGTTCTGTTTTGAAACCGAAACCATTTCAAAACCGCAAAACCGCAAAACCAAACCGTTTGGTGCGGTTTGATTCGATTCGTGTTTCGGTTTCGGTTTTTAGTTCCAAGTGCCCACCCCTAATTTTACCATACATGAAATTTAATGTAGTAGCGTTGAAGAACAGACAAATCAATTGGTAGCCAAATACAGTGAATTATAGTTTAAATGATTCCACACACCCAAATAAAGGTTGAGTTCGAGAGAGGATTTGTGACATACCGGATCTTTAGCCTCAGGTTCAACGATCTCTTTCTTTACTCTGCTTGGTAAAGGCTTACTCTATAAACCCTAAATTAGTATATTTCAAAGACGAAAGCGCTAGATAATGAGGGCAAATTAGGAGAATAAACTGAAGTACTGTTCATCACAACCTCCATATCAGAATCTGGATCCCACCTCTCGTCTGGGTCATCCTGTTCTTCAATCTCCTGAAAGAATTTCGTAAAGACTATATATTAAAACATTGAATACAAGCCAATAGCCAATAAGACAACGCTAAATATTGAGTACATAACAACTGAAATTAGATTGATTTGAACTAGCAAGCTACATTCTTTAAACATAGATTAAAAAGAGCTAGAATGGAGCTTTGCCGCTATTTAGATGCACAACTTTTCCTTTTGGATCATCACTATACTCGTTAAAGAATTCTCTGAGACTTCCATCAAATATTCTACCAGTTATGCAACAAGAACTATAATATTACAGGGAGGAAGTGGAAAACATATAAGCTTGATAGCAAATATATGGAAGGAAAAGATAGAAATTTGGGGTTTCTGCTCAGGAACAATGTGGCTTTGCAGTAAATAAGGGTACCAGTTAGCTCGTTATGTTATAAGAGATCTTGAGAACAACAAGTTCTCTATTACAAGTTACTAATTTAAACATTAGCCAGAAGAAAAGCTCATGCGCTTTAGCTGTATCATGTCAAATCAGAACAATGAACAGTAACTTGCCATGATAAGTCTTAACAAATCAATGCTAAAGAAATAATTTCAGTCAGATGATTATTATGTTTTGATGAATATAGAAGATGGAAAAACGAATTAGTTCTGAGAAAATGATTGGTTGCAGAAACATACCTCTGGAAGCTCAGTATCAGGAGGTCTTTCCTGAAATTGGACATTGGGTGCATGCTGAAGCCTGGAGAGGTTTTCAAGAAGCTTTGACCGTATTTCTTCTAGTAACACGTGAGAATTCTTATTTTCCATATTACTCGGAACATGTAGAGTATAATCTGGACCGAAATACTCATAATACTCGTGATGTGGCATTTTGTCCTCAACTTCTGCTCCAAGTGCTACTCCTGTTTGTATTACAAACAATATATCAAAAACAAAAGAATTCCATAGACTCATGACTAAACAAAAATTAGATGCACCAAATACAGATGTTGTAAAACTACGCATGTCACGTTTACAACAATGTATTAAAGAGTAGCCATCTGCCAGGCACTGTAGTCATATTATACAATCACAAAACATTAACATGCTATCTGGCAAGAGATTATAACTGGTGATAAAAACCATGCTATGTGGACAATCATATCACAGGTGAAACTCTTCGGAAATGTTAAGAGGTAAAACAGAATATGAGAAGTATACCTCGTAGCACCAACAACTAGCAACATTGCGAATGGTATAGCCACCGCCACCTAGAAGCAAGAGCGGGGGACATTGAAGGTTCTAATATATCCAACACACTCGGCGTGAACTTTGATGGAAAGATTGAAGCAGCCCAGCCTGTCCCCAGATACGGAATCAGCACCACGCTGGAGACCACAGCCCCAGGTTTAAAAATTTTCAATACCTTCCCAATGATGGGCTTGAACAAGTAATGGTAGCTCTCACCATCAATCTCGTCATCCAGGGAAATTCTCAAAAAATTTGGGATGTCATACCGAACTGATCACGAACCATTTGTACGGGATTCGGTACTGCCTATTCAATGGTTCAGTAATCCTGAACCAAACTGCCACTATGTATTTATTTATTTTTTCATTGATATCATTCTGATGCAGTGCCATCAATGTAGTTTGGTGGTTGGTTCAAATTCGATTTAATACTTCCTAGTAACTTGATTTCTTGCAAGTGGTATTTTAATTAGGAATTGTGTTGTCATTTAGTAATGGTCATTTACTATGCTATAGTGGGCTAGGAACTTGTGTTTGTAATTATTATGGTTGTTGGCTAGGCTCTCTAAGTACTCAGAGCATTAGAGACAGCATGGGGGGATTGAATTTTGAAGTTATGTAAGCAGAGAATATTCTCTAATTGTTCTTCTTTCAAAGTTGTATTCCGAATTTCAGTAAAGTCCTTTCTCTATTACCAACCTCCATTATCTGGTACCAGAGCTTTGTTACGCTCCTTGGGTTTGCTTCCGCCCATTTGTTTCTAAATGGCAGCAAGGAGAGGTAGAGGAAGGAGAGGTAACCACGGTCCAAAAAATCACAGGGATGAGAGTATTGGAATAAGTCAATATTTAAAAGAAAAGAATGTAAATACCTTGTAATTATTAGAGTCATGTTTTAGGAAGGATATTGTGTCATTTACTTTGTTTCCTTTTGTAACATGGATTGTATGTACTATTTATTCAGAATATGCAATACATGAAAATCAAGCCGTAGAATTCAATTTGATATCAGAGCCAAGCTGCCGTAACCCTAGAAACTTTATCCTTGTATTGCAGGCTGTGATCCTGCTACTGCTTCAAAGTACAAACTGTGCCGTGCTTCCGTGCTGCTGGTGTCGTGAGGAACGAAGGAGAACAACTATTGTGCACTGCAGGTTTGTTTCTTTTTTCCACTGCATACCTGTAGGAAGAGACAATTGATGTGCGTGTGTGTCGTGCATAATTGCAAGTGTGTTTTTCTTATTGCTGCGTGAAAAAAAGGGATTGTCCTTTTTGTTTAGACATGTGATGTTGGTCATAACGAAGGGAAAATAAGGGATTGAAAGTGTAATTTGGTTTTCAAGTGCTGCTCTCTGTGTCTCTTGCAACGTGTGGTTCTGTAATTTGTTTGGTACTATAATTACCGTGTATCAGTGTCTCGTGAACATGGTCCGAAATGTCGATAATATCGGCAATATATCGCCGATATTATCGGTTTTTAGGGGAACCGAATTTTTTTTCACTATCCAAATGGTTTTCGGGATAATATCGCGATATTATCAAAATTATCGATAATATCGGAATGGGAATACTCGGAGAAGAACGCCAGAGCTGTAGAAGCTCCGGCCGACTGTAAAACAGGACCCTAGACTTCGATCTAGGTATGAAAATGAAATAGAAGACGAGATGAACATTTTTATATATGAAGTTTGCCGTGAAACGGTCGGAGGTGTTCGGAAAGTGAGTCGACACCCACGGCCTCGCCGGAGTTCGTCGAGTTGCAGAGACGAGAATGAGAGGGAGAAAGACGAGGTTGCGGATGACGATGGGTGTGCGTGTGTGTATGTGGGTCTCAGACCCTCGGTGCAGAGAGAAAGGAGAGAGACGGCGCCGACGAGGGAGGAGCAGAAGGCGATGTGGGAGAAGGATCGAGAGACCTTAGGTCTCTGTACGTGTGTGTGGGAGAAGGATCGAGAGACCTTGGGTCTCTGTGCGTGTGTGTGGGAGAATGAAGAAGGGGGAGAAGGGAGAAGGGGGAGAAGGGAGCTCAGAGAAAGAGAAGGATCGAGAGAGAATGAAATGATGGTTCGAATGAGAGATGGAGAGTCGTTCGGCTCGGGAGTCAAGGAATTGCAGAGGGCCTTTTTCATTTTTCCACAATTAAAAAAAAAACAAAGGAATGGACATAAAGAGCCGTTTGGCTCCGAGTTTGATGCAAAGAAGAGAGCCGTTGGCTCGGCTCTGGGCTCAAGGCAGATGGATGCATAGCATCCAATGTGAGATCAAAACCGCAGCTAGGGTTTTATGGTGCACGTGTGTGCATGCATGTGAGCTGCAATTGGGTTGCCTTATTCAACTTGTAAGTTTCTCGCGGCCCAGGTCAAAATTTTCAAGGCTTCTTTATTGGCTGCCCATCAATCATGGCCCATTGTTCAGAGCTTTTTGTTCCTCATCTTCCTGAGTTCGACACACCAGGTCTTTTTTTTTCTTTCTGTTAATTCATTCTCTGTTAGTTATTTTCTTTCATTTTTATTTTCATGTTTTACATAGTTTAGTTTATCTTAGTTCCAGTTTTTTTTTTTTAGATTGTTCTTTCTTTTCCACACCTTGAGGATAATGTGTGATTTAAGTTTGAGGGTGGGAAATAAGAAATTTTAGGTTTTTAATTTTTGTGTCAAGTTAAAAATTTTCGTTTTTAAGTTAATATCCATAGTTTATTTTAAGCGTTAGAACAAATGGACAAGGTGAAGGTTAATTCCATATTAAAGTCTTTTCTATTTATCGTCAATTAAACATTAATTCATGAATTATACTTTGAAAATTTGCATTATATATAAATGATTATGGTGTGTTTAAACTTCTTTCATTAATTACTACATATTTTCTACACTCATAATGTTTGTCAGCTCGCTATATAATCAACTTAAATCAGTTAAATCCATCATGCAATGCATTTCCTTCCAATTTTTTGTGATAAACTAATAGATAATTGACTAAATAAACATCCTGCAAAGTTTCAATAAAAATTTCCAAGTTTTTCTTACAATTTCCGTGGTTTCCATGTAATTTTTATCGATATCGATATTATCCCGATATTTCCATCGATATTTCCGTGTTTTCGGACTACCGAAATTTCCGATATTACCAATATTTAATACCTTGCTCGTGAGTTATTACAATGGTGAATATAGGTTGGATTTTGGATTTCGGTGCAACTGATCATATGACTTTTGATAAGAATTTATTTACTAGTATGACAACCAGTTCACGGAAGTGTATTGCAACTGCTAATGGAACAACAACACCAGTTTTGGGGGCCGGCACTGTGAACCTCACGCTAGCCCTTCCCCTTCATCACTGCCTACTTGTTCCCTCGTTGTCTCATAATTTGTTATCTATTCCTCAAGTTACTGAGCAATTAGATTGTGTTGTACTTATGTATCCAATGTTTTGTTTGCTTCAAGAGATTCAGACCAAGGAGATAATTGGGCGTGGCACTAAGAGAGAGGGGTTATATTATGTGAATGACGTCATTCCTGGCAGAGCTAATGCAGTTCGAGCATCCCGTACCAATAATTTATAGGAAGTTTGGTTATTGCATCGTCGGTTAGGACATGCTTCGTTTGGTTATTTGAGGAGTATGTTGCCTAATTTATTTCATGAAATAAAAGAATCAGACTTACATTGTGAGGTATGTATTCTCGCGAAGAGTTATCGCGTTTCGTTTCCTCCTAGAATGAATAAAAGATTGTTTCCTTTTGAACTTGTGCACTCTGATGTTTGGGGTCCTTCTCTTGTTAGTACTTTGTCTGGAATTAAATGGTTTGTTACCTTCGTTGATGATTGCACTTGTATGACTTGGATTTATGTGATGAAGAATAAAAGTGATGTGGGTATGGTGTTTCGATCATTCTCTCAAATGGTTGCAACACAATATTCCTCTGTTATTAAGATTTTCCGCTCTGATAATGAAGGTGAGTATATTGGTTCCGAGTTGTCCGGCTTTCTTCGAGATCAAGGAATTCTACATGAGACTACTTGTCCTCATACCCCACAACAAAAATGGGGTTGCTGAAAGAAAGAATTGTCATATCCTGGAAACTACCCGTGCCTTGCTCATTGGTGCATCTATACCTAAACGGTTCTGGCCTAAAGCTGTCACCTATGCCGTGTGTTACAACCCGTCCCGGGATTTACTGTATAGAAAGTGTATTTTTGTATTTTCACCAAATTTGAGAATTTATCTTCCTTTTAAAAATATTTTTGGTCTTAATTGGTGAGCCCAAGGGGCCCACCCTGAATTGTGTCCCGGTTCCCTTTTTTTTTTTTTTCTTTTCCTTTTTCTTCTTTTCTTCTTCTTCTTTCTCTCTTCTACCTCACCTCTCCCGTAACTCTCTCTCGGCTCTCTCTCTATCTCAACCCCTCCAAGAGTTTTTCTTACCAACAAACATCACCATCGTCTTTATCTCGTTGCTACGAACTCAACCATAGTCTTGGAATCTTGGAAGTCGAACCTGGAAGCCCCATACACGAGCTCCGGCGAGCACCGCTCCTTTCGAGGCCATTTCCGGCCAAACCACGGCGAGTTGGCCGACGTGCAAGGTATCAATCTCTTCGTCTCGTCGAGTACTACAACTTTCCTTTTTTTCACTCAATTTCGTTAAGTATTGAAGAAGTTATACTCATTTGAATCTTACCCAGTTTCCGGCGAGTCCGACGGCTTTCGAGGAATTTTCCGGCCAAACCACAGCGAGTTAGACGTCGTGTGAGGTACCATTCTCTTTGTATCTTCAAGGGCTACAACTTTCATTTTTGTCTCACTTGATTTCGTTGAGTTTTGACAAAGTTATGACCGTTTAAAGTGGGTGTGAATTTCCGGCCGAAATTCCGATTTTCTCTCCCATTGGGTCCGGCGACCCACCAAACCCAAAGGCCTCGGGCCTTATTTTGAAGGGCTTTGGGCCGGTATCCTTTAAAGGGCTTAAACCCATGTCCTTTAATGAGGCCTTAAGGCCTTGTGAAGTGTTGTGAGGGCTGCCCTAGTGCAGCCCGTGCGTGCGTGTGTGTGTGTGTGTGAGTTTGTGTGTGTGTGTTTAAGTGTGTGTACGTGTGTGTATATGCATGCATGTGCATGCTGTGCATGTGTGGTGCAGTGCATATGTGTATGTGTGTCCATGCATATGTGCATATGTGCATGTGTGTGTATTGTGTGTGGGTTTGGGCTTAAGCCCAAACCACCCACTTTCACCCAAACCCTTTTAACCCAAAAACCTTAGAATTCCAAAACCCAATAGATCCTAATCCTATTTAACCTAAACCCTAATCCGGATTTCAAGCCTAAAACCCGTTTGACCTAGTTTGACCGTTGACCCCCGGTCAACGTTGACTTTAGGGTTGACTTTTCGGGTTTTCGTTCGGGACCCTCCTTAGGGTAATTCGACGTTCTGAATCCGTTTCCAATGTCCGTTTTTCCAAATTCAATCGTTTAAGTAGAGTTTGACTAAATGTGTTATTTATGTGCTTAGGGGCAATTATTATGACGTTTCCGTCTTCGCTAGTGGCGCAGCTTTTGACGGCTAAGTACTGTGAGTGGACCCCTTCTAAAATTACATGATTTGATAATTTAATTGCATAAATGATTAGCATACCTTATGAGTTTATGATTTGATTTATGTGAAGTCTGTTGATTTAATATAATAATTTTTGCCTCGTGTTTTGGTGAGGAATTAATTGTGGCCTATATTGAGTTATATTTTAATATATCGTATTTTCTATAAAAATCATGAACTGGTAGACTATCTGATAGATTACGATAGGATGCTAGAACATATTTTTGAACCCCTCTTTATAGTATAGACGATGATCGGTAATCTATGCTATGAAGTGGTTATTTATGAGGCGTAACTATTTATGCGTACCTAGTAGACACTATGCCGCCTGAGGCGAGGATCTGGTGTTGGCATTTAGGCCGGGAGAAATAATCCCTAGCGAAAGGCTGAGGGACACGGTGACAGGCATTGGGCCGGGAGGGAGTTATCTCTGGCTACGAGCACAGAGACTTAGGTGCAGGCATTGGGCCGGGAGTTATATTTATTCGATGATCTTACTAGCAGCACACCGCCTTTACGAGATGATTTACGCGATGATTTATATGATGTTTTTCTGCATTATACCTTTTGAGATATATTTTGGCATGCTAGGATTTTTATTAAATCCATCACTTATTATGTTAGTAGTTTTCATTATATAAACTGTGGGGGTTAGTATCTTGATAACTGTTTTATTATTATTATATATATATATGAACTTGGTCCACTCACCTTTGTTTTGCGCCCCCATTCAGGACTTAGAATCAAGGCACCTAATCCCGGCGTGAAGGCTCTTCCGCAGCAGCATCTTCGGATTCCTCTCGATGTAGGACCCACTCTTTTATTCATTCAATTTTATCTAAATTCTTTTTAGTGATTATGTTTAGTTGTATGTTCTGAGCACGTTCCTAAAACTTTTAAGTCATTGTATTTTAAATTTCTAACCCATATTTATTTCTTATTCTTAGCTTTTGTATCAATTAATGACTTTCGTCACCCTCGGGTGTCGGCCAGTACGTGTCTATCCTGGTATTCGGGGAATATCAGGGTCGGGGCGTGTCACCGTGTATGTGATTAACCGTATGCCATCCCGGGTTGTGGATTTTCGTACACCTCTCCAAGTATTGACAGAGTTTGTTCCAGTAGTGTCAACTAATACTCTTTCTCCTCGTGTATTTGGGTGTGTAGCTTATGTTCACATTCATAAGATTCATCGTAGTAAGCTCGATCCATGTGCTCACCGGTGTGTTTTTTTGGGATTTTCTCCTCAACAGAAATGGTATAAATGCTACCACCCTGAAACTTGTCATATGGATGTTACTTTTTCCGAATTCGAGTTCTTTTATACTTGGACTCCATCACCTTCCGATCACCCGGGGGAGAATATGAGTGGTGATCTTGCGTGGTTGGAAATATGTAGCTCAGGGGGAGTATTTATTGACAAAACAAGCTGTGAAAGCTCTCTGCAAGACGCTGCCGAGAATGGAGACAATGAATCTCAGCAAGACACTACCGAGAATGTAAGTATCATTCAGCCAAGTAGCACTGAACCAGTTGAGTCTTCTCGGCAATGTGCTGCCGAGTGTGATGCAGAGTGTCAGCAGGGAGTTGCCGAACCAGTTTCATCGCTCCAGCAACCATTAGATACCGAACCCGCAACCTCCTCTTTCTCAAGCTCAATAGTGACACCCAATATGTTTTCTCTGAATAATCCTGAGGTAAGTACTATTGATACTTATGTAACTAATCTAGATAATGTTATGAGTACATATAAGTTGCCGCCAAGGCAAAATCGTGGTGTTCCTCCTGACAGGTTTTCTCCTGAAAGAAAAGTGAAGTATCCAATAGCTAATTATGTGTCATGCTCAAACCTTGCACCAGATCGTCAAGTTTGGGTAAACAATGTGGAAGCAATCCAAGCACCAACCCGAGTTAATGAGGCCTTGAAGGATCCTAAATGGGCTGCTGCAATGGATGAGGAAATGATGACACTACATAAGAATGATACATGGGAGGTAATTGAGCTACCCAAGGGGAAGAAACCAGTTGGGTGTAGATGGGTCTTTACGATCAAATACAAGGTAGACGGATAGGTAGACAGGTATAAAGCAAGGTTAGTAGCAAAAGGCTATACTCAAACTTATGGTGTTGATTATCAAGAGACTTTTTCTCTAGTAGCGAAGATGAATACAGTACGAGTTCTGATTTCTTTAACTGCAAACTTGAATTGGCCACCAAAACAGTTTGATGTGAAAAATGCTTTTCTTTATGGGCACTTGGAAGAAGAGGTATATATGGATTTTCCTCCAAGGTACAATGCCGAAGGGAAAACCGGAGTATGTAGGTTGCGAAAGTCACTATACGGACTTAAGCAATCACCTCGTGCGTGGGTTGGTAGATTTACCCAAGTTATGAGGCGGATTGGGTATTATCAAAGTCACTCGGATCATACATTATTTGTGAAACGGGAAAGTGGTAAAGTGACAGCCTTAATTATTTATGTGGATGACATAATAATAACAGGTGATGATTTGGAAGAAATGATAAAGCTAGAACAAGACCTTGCCGCCGAGTTCGAGATGAAGAATTTGGGAGATTTGAAATATTTTCTTGGCGTGGAAGTAGCTCAGTCATCTAGAGGTATTTTCTTGTCTCAACGTAAATATGTTCTGGATTTATTAAAGGAAACAGGAATGATGGGATGTAAACCCGTGGCCACTCCTATCGTAGAGAAACATTATTTGGGGATTTATCCAGATCAGGAACCGATTGACAGAGGTAGGTAGCAAAGACTAGTGGGGAGGCTGATTTATCTTTCTCACACTCGTCCAGATATTGCTTATGCTGTAAGTGTGGTTAGTCAGTTTATGCAGTCACCAAGTGTGGATCATATGGCAGCAGTAATGAGAATCTTGGCATATTTGAAGTCTGCCCCTGGTAAAGGAATTTTGTATGAATGTCATGGACATATGATGATTGAGGGATTTACTGATGTTGATTGGGCAGGTGATGTGACTGATAAATGGTCTACATCTGGGTATTTTACTTTTGTTGGAGGTAATTTGGTTACGTGGTGAAGCAAGAAGCAGAATGTGGTATCATGGTCTTCTGCCGAAGCCGAGTATAGGGGTATGGCACATGGTGTGTGTGAGATTATTTGGCTACGAAAGTTACTTTGGAGTCTTGGTTTTAAGCAGAATGAGGCAATGAAGTTGTATTGTGATAATAAGTCCGCCAGGGAAATAGCCGAGAATCCAGTACAACATGACAAGACTAAGCATGTTGAGGTTGATAGACATTTTATCAAAGAAAAGCTGGAGAAAAAGATTATGTCAATACCGTTTGTGAACTCAGAAGAACAAATTGCAGATATCCTTACCCATGCCGTGTGTAGTAGAAGATTTGGTAATTCACTAGTCAAGTTGGGCATGAGTAATATCTATGCTCCAACTTTAGGGGGAGTATTGGAATAAGTCAATATTTAGAAGAAAAGGAATGCAAATATCTTGTAATTATTAGAGTCATGTTTTAGGAAGGATATTGTGTCATTTACTTTGTTTCCTTTTGTAACAAGGATTGTATGTACTATTTATTCAGAATATGCAATACATGAAAATCAAGTCGTAGATTTCAATTGAGAGAGATGACGAAATTCAGGAGTTGCGACGACAAGTTGAACGACTTACCTTGCAACTTGAACGCCAAAATGTTCACAGTGAGCGTGGAGGATCAAGTCAAGGTTATTCAAGTGATGAATCTGACCAAAATCCGTTTGGCAGATGTGAAAGAGGTTGTCCATTAAGATTCAACCATGACTTTGACATAATCAAAATTGATTTGCCAGAGTTTCATGGTCGACTGATTCCTGAAGAGTTTCTTGAGTGGCTTAGTGCCATTGAGAAGTTTTTTTATTATAAGGACATACCTGAACATCAACAAGTTAAGTTGGTTGCAACAAGACTTCGTGGCTTTGCGTCTACATGTGGGATAAAGTCCAAGAGATGCGGCTACATAAAGGAAAGCCTAAGATTTCTTCTTAGGAAAAGATGAAAACAAGATTGAAAGAGAAATTTCTCCCACCAAACTTCACTCAATATAGTTTTTCACAATTCAACAACCTTCATCAGGAAACTAAGAGTGTCGTGGAGTATACCGAAGAGTTTTACAAGTTGTCAGCACGTAATGATATCCAAGAAACTGAGGAACGACTCACTGCAAGATATGTAGGGGGATTAAGACCTCAGATTCGTGATGAAGTCGAGATGCATAAAGTTTGGAGGGTTAATGATGCTTATCAATTGGCTTTAAAAGTGGAGGCTAGACTTGCTCGTCCTAGTACCAGAAGAGCTGCAGATTTTCATAGCTTTTATCCATCTTCTAAGGGTGAATCTTCTCGTGGTGGGATACTAATGGCAAAGCTAAGTATGAAGATAAAGGCCATGTTAAACCAGCTACTATAAATCATGGTACAACTGCGGGAAGTCAAAGAAATAATACCAACAACTCCGGTTCTTGTTTCAAGTGTGGCCAAAACGGTCATCAATACAAAAGTTGCCCGAAGCAGCAAGTTGATACACGAGTGGCTCTTGGCTGTGAAGACTAGGAGGCTGAATACTTTGATGATTTTGTTCAGCCCAATTTTGATGAGGACAATGATGTGGAACGTGAAGAAATTGAACCTGAAATTGGTGAGAGTTTGGTGATTCATTGAGTGATTTCCACTCCCAAGTCAGAATCAAATGAAGACTAGCTCCGATCAAGCATTTTCAAGACAGGTTGCAAATCTTATGACAAGGTGTGTACTCTTGTAATCGATAGTGGCAGTTGTGAAAATATTGTTTCTCAAGACATGATAGATAAACTGAAGCTTTAAACGGAACCACATCCACGACCTTATCGAATCGCGTGGTTCAAGAAAGGAAATGAGGTAAAAGTTTCCAGGAGATGTCTTGTTTCATTTTCAATGGGGAAGAATTACAAGGACCAAGTTTGGTGTGATGTAGTTCCTATGGATATTTGTCACATACTCCTAGGAAGACCATGTCAATTTGATAGGTGCACTACCCATGATGGTCACAAAAACACCTATACCTTTTGAATGGGAAAGAGTGAGATTGTTCTCTTACCTAGTAAGGAGGAATCAGCTATTCCAAAAATCCAGCAAGAAAAAGGTAACCATTGCCTTACTTTGTCCAAATTCTTAAAAGAGAGTGAAGATCCAGGTATTATGTATATGTTGGTTGCTAAGGAAGTAGGGAAATCTACAAATGTCCCTAGAGAAGTAGAGCTTGTCTTGGACGAATTCAATGATGTTATCCTAGATGAGTTGCCTAGTGGTCTTCCCCCATTTAGAGACATCCTGCACCAAATAGATTTGATTCCTGGTTCAAACCTTCTAAACAAAGCTCACTACCGCATGAGTCCTAAAGAGCACGAGGAGCTGAAAAGACAAGTTTCAAAATTACTTGAGAAAGGTTATATCAGAGAAAGCATGAGTCTGTGTGCGGTACCAGCTTTGCTTATTCCAAATACCGATAACACATGGCGTATGTGTACAGACAGCCGTGCTATCAATCGAATTACTATTAAATACAGGTTCCCTATTCCGAGGATTGATGATATGTTCGACATGCTTGTTGGTGCCAAAGTATTCTCCAAGATTGATCTTCGAAGTGGGTACCACCAAATCCGAATTAAACCTGGTGATGAATGGAAGATTGCCTTCAAGACTCGTGAGGGCCTCTTCGAGTGGCTTGTTATGCCATTTGGGCTCTCCAATGCCCCGAGCACCTTTATGAGGGTAATGAATCAACCATTGCGCTCTTTCATTGGTAAATTTGTCGTTGTTTACTTTGACGATATACTCATTTATAGCATTGATGAAAGAAACCATATGGAACATTTGAAGGCTGTGTTAATTGTTCTGAGAAATGAGACGCTTTATGTGAACCTCAAGAAGTGTTCTTTCATGACCGAAAGCCTAGTTTTCCTAGGCTTTGTCCTAACTTCTACAGGTCTGAAAGTGGATGAAGAGAAGATCAAAGCAATCAAAGATTGGCCCACACCAAAAAGCTTGCAGGATGTAAGGAGCTTTCATGGGTTGGCTTCATTCTATCGTCGATTCATCATAAATTTTAGCTCTATTTCGGCCCATTTGACAGATTGTACAAAGAAGGGGGAATTCAAGTGGAGTAAGGAAGTTGCGAAGAGTTTTCAACTTGTGAAAGAAAAATTGTCCAACGCTCCTGTACTATCTTTGCCTGACTTCGAGAAAGTGTTTGAAGTTGATTGTGATGCATCTCATGTGGGAATTGGCGGTGTACTCAGCCAAGAAGGTCATCCAGTAGCTTTCTTTAGCCAAAAATTAAATGAAGCAAAGAAGAATTATTCCACTTATGATCTAGAATTCTATTCCATTGTTCAGTCACTTCGTCATTGGCGGCCTTATCTTATTCAAAGGGAGTTTATCTTGAATTCTGATCACGAGGCTCTCAGACACATTAACAACCAAGGAAACTTGAATAGGAAACATGCCAATTGGGTTGCATTTCTACAAGAGTATACTTTTGTAATAAGGCATAAGAGTGGGAGATACAACCAGGTTGCGGATGCTCTTAGCAGACGGGTGTCACTTCTCAATACCTTCCGTGTTCAACTGGAATGCTTTGACAACATTAAAGACATATATGCTGGTGATACTGATTTTGGGGAGGTTTGGGAGTTTTGCAATGAAGGACATCATAAGGATTATCTTGTCCAAGATGGTTTTCTTTTTAAGGGAGCGTGTATGTGCATTCCTAAATGCTCACTTCGGGAATATATAATCAAGGGCCTGCATTCTGGAGGTTTAGGTGGGCATTTTGGGAGAGACAAGACAATCTGTCTTGTAAAAGATAAGTATTATTGGCCAACAATCTATAAGGATGTGACTCACTACGTGAAAAGGTGCAGAATTTGTCAAACATGCAAAGGCCAATCACAGAATATTGGTGCTTACACCCCCTTACCACCTCTCAATGCTTCATGGGAGGATATTTGCATGGATTTTGTGGTTGGTTTGCCAAGGACTCAAAGAGGAAATGATTCCATCTTTGTTGTTGTTGATCGCTTCTCCAAGATGGCTCATTTTATTCCGTGTAAGAAGACTATGGATGCCTCCTATGTTGCTAATTTATATTTCAAGGAAGTCGTTAAACATCACGGTATTCCAAAATCTATTGTTTCAGATAGGGATACCAAGTTCCTTAGTCATTTTTGGAAACACTTGTGGGGTAGGTTTGGCACTAATTTGTTGTATAGTAGTGCTTATCACCCTCAAACCGATGGCCAGACCGAAGTGGTTAACAGAACATTGGGCAATCTACTCAGAGCATTGGCAGCCAAGAAACCAAAGCAGTGGGACATGACTCTTTCTCAAGCTGAGTTTTCCTATAATTATGTTGTAAACCGTTCTACCGGAAAGAGTCCTTTTGAGATTGTTTATGGGAGAACTCCAACACATTATCTTGACCTTGCTCCCATTCCAAACTCTTCATTACCAAAACTGAAAAAGGCTGAAGATTTTGCTGTATCCATGGCAAAAATACATGAAGAAGTGCGGAAGAAGCTTGAAGACAGCAATATCAAGTACAAAGAAGCTGCCGATAAACATCGCCGCGTGAAGAAATTTGAAGAAGGTGATCTAGTGTGGGTATATTTGAAGAAAGAACGTTTTCCTGGTGGCTACTATAATAAGCTCAAAGAAAAGAGGATTGGTCCATGCAAGATCTTGAAGAAAATATGTGACAATGCTTATAGGGTTGAGCTTCCACCGACCATAAACACTCACCCAACTTTTAATGTTCGTGACTTGTCAGAATATCATGGAGAGTTGGGTTCAAACTCGTGGGCGAGTTCTCACTCGGCAGGGGAGGATGATACAGTGCCATCAATGTAGTTTGGTGGCTGGTTCAAATTCGATTTAATACTTCCTAGTAACTTGATTTCTTGCAAGTGGTGTTTTAATTAGGAATTGTGCTGTCATTTAGTAATGGTCATTTACTATGCTATAGTGGGCTAGGAACTTGTGTTTGTAATTATTATGGTTGTTGGCTAGGCTCTCTAAGTACTCAGAACATTAGAGACAACATGGGGGGATTTAATTTTGAAGTTTATGTAAGCAGAGAGTATTCTCTAATTGTTCTTCTGTCAAAGTTGTATTCCGAATTTCAGTAAAGTCCTTTCTCTATTACCAACCTCCATTACATTCCAACCCTGAACTTTGTGTAGCAGTTCACCAGAATTAAGAATTTGAATGGTTAATCTTAATTATGCGCGGAATTAATCCTAGGCTTGGGTATCCTATTAAATGAATCAGGTCAGATACCCAAAGTTCTGGCAACGATGGAAGAAATTTATTCTACTGTTTTTGAGTACCTTTGTTAGACTAGAAACATGCTTAAGCTTTGCAGACCTGCTTGCCTGTTGCTTTGGAGTTAGAGTTCAGTTGTTTAAACTTAAGATCTATATTTTGAAGCGAAGGGAAAATATGGTGTATAGTCCTTTACATTGAAGTCGATACAGAGTTCGAGACTAGGGTAGATAATTTTGTGTTCTGTGTATTGTGTATGTTTTGTGTTTTGTATGTGTGTGTTGTGTGTTTGGTGTGTGTATGCGTTGCTTATTCATGGAGTTGTTTTTTTACTTAATCTTGAACTTTTCCACATTAAGTCCGAGACCCAGTCTCCACATCTGTTCATATATTATTGTTGTTGGCATGCCATCCTTTATTTATCTCGACAACTGTGTAGTCTCTCATCCTTCATTTTTCTCTACATCTATTCATGAATTGGTATTTTAGTTGTTATGAAATTTCAGATTGGTATAAGATAAAAAGCTCAATTTTCAATTGATATGATATTGGGCTGAAAAATTTTTATGCCAAAGTCCAAATTTCAACCCACAAGCCCAAAATCTCAAGTTTCAGCTCAAAAACCCAAAACCCAAAATCCAGTCCCGAAATACAGAAAACATTTCGAGAATTCCTAAATTTGGGAATACCGAAATTTTGAATCAAGGTTGGTCTTTAGATTCTTGTCTCAAAAATGATCGGTTCGGGATTCGGCATCCCATATCAAACCAACCCTAATCATGACTTTCTTACTTTGGCCAAGGCACATATATTCAAACAAAATTTTGGACTTTCTTATGACCTCTCGATAGCCTCAGAAGTAGAAGTCATAAACTAACCTGTTGAATTATTAATGAATAACTATGGGAGCCTTAATGAAAATAGCTTGGACTAAGTTTATTTTTAAAAACAAAAGTGTAGCAATGGTCCCTCAACTAAATATTCATTATCATTAGTCTCTTAACTCATCAAAACGTGTAGTTATGCTCCTTTTCGTTAACTCCATCAAAATTCCTTCAAAATGAGTTATATTGGAATGATCATTGCTCTAATTGGATAATAGTTTAGGGACTGTTGCTCCAATTAGGTTAAGTTGAGGGATTATTGCTCCAATTTGGTTAAAATTGAGAGACCATTGTTACAATTTTTCTCATTTGATTTGCCCTGCAATTCAGCCTCATGTGCGTGGCACATAACTCATTTTGACGGAAGTTCTAACGGAGTTGAAGAAAATGACCATAGTTGTACGTTTTGAGGAGTTAAGGGACCAATGATCATGAATTTTCAATTGAAAGACCATTACTCCAATGGAGTTAAAATTGAAAAACCATTGCTACAATTTTCTCTTTGACAAAAAATCGTCTTATAACTTTTTTAATGAAAATGATTTAAATTTTAATGAAAAATATTTAAATTTTAATATAAAAACAAACTTTTAATATGATAAAAATAAAATATAAAAAAGTAATTAAAAACTGACACGCACACTATTTTTTAAACATAACGGTACTATATTATTTCTGAAATTAAACACTATTTTCTCAAAATTGATCACTATTTCTAAAAACTGGGTATTAATGAATTCTGAAATTAAACACGAGTACTACATTATCTCTGAAATTGAATACGGGTACTACACAATTTTTGAAACTGAACAAGAACATTAAAATTATTTCTAAAATTGAACACAGACCTATTTTTGAAACTAAACACAATTAGCGTCGATTGATTAATTCTTAAACTAAATATGGTATGCCAAGTTATTGGCGGGAACGAGAGCATGGTTCTCTAGCTCATACATCAATGCCACCGGCAACAGACCAAGATTGTCTCTCCTCATTTTTCCATCCTCTCCTACTTTCTCAACCGTTCATTTCATGCTAAGTTGATTTAAAGCTCTAGATTTCGCCAGGTCATCAATAGCACTCATTCCCAATTTTCTTACCTTTACCACCACCACCACCAAAGCTCAACCCAAGACAAAGATTGAGTCCAGACCCTGAAGAAGAATCCTCAAGAGACATGGCAAAACTCTCTTCCCTAGACAACGGTAACTGATGAGTAGATTTTATATTATATATTTTACCCTATTCTTAGTTTATTTTGGTTAATATTTTGAAAGAATTTTGATACTTTGAATTGTATTTCCAATATAGGACTTTCGACTTCCTCTGGAGCAAAACAGAATCAAATGGACGAATTTTGGAGTAATTCCAGTTGGAGGACGTTCATGAGTCACTTAGCTTGATCCTATCAAAATTTGGGATTTTTCCACCAAGCGGTTATTTTCTGGCAATAAAATAAAGAAGCAGTGCGCAGTGCTGAAAATGACGTTTTTTGGCTTAAATTGCGTTTTTGGAGCCCAAGATGACCTCGGATGAGTTCGTAGCCTTCTGGAGAAGTGTTCAGAATATTCCAAACATTAATTCCAGCTATTTTGGGCCAGTTTTGGAGCAGTTTAAGGGTCCAAAACGTGGCTGTTCATATTTTGGGCGAATTTTACCATTTAATTTAGGGTTATGTTTTTTTTTTAATTAGATCAGGGTTTGTGTGGGGGTTTAGCAGTTATATTGCTGGGCCGTCTACAGTTTTTCGAGACGCTTTATTTTATGCAATTTTGGAGACAGAGAGAATTGCTAGGGTTTTGGAGATTTTCCACTTGAAGGTGCTTTCAATCATTTTCTTAAATATATTTTCTATGATTTCAATTATGAATATGCGAAACTAATTTCTTTTGCTAGGGCGAAGCCTTGAGCCTTAGCATGAATATGTGATTTTTTTATTTAATTGCTTATGATTGATTGCGTGCATACTTTGAATTGTTAATCACCGGGATAAAAACTATCTAATTGTCTTAATGCCTGATCACCATTAGGATCTTTAGAAAAGTAATTTGATGCAATTTTGGTCGGAAGGTTCCTTGAAATTGACGATGGCTTGTTGTGATTAATAATTGTAATTTCACTTAGGATGAATACTACGTCTTAAGGATTGCATGGTTTTTCAAAGGGTTTTCATAAAGCATAATGAGTCTTTCATGTTCAGATTTGATCCGAACGTCCGGATGGGTTGTATGTTAGATATACGTTATATGTTGGAGGTTCCAAGTAGAATATGAATTAGGAAAATCTAACCTTCAAAGTGGCATGTGTAGATCATAAGTAATTGGTAAAAATTCATAGGATTGCTAGGTGATGGTGGAACCCTAGTGCTTTCTTAATTTGATTTCTCCCAAAACTGTTGTCTTTTCCTTCTAGCTTTTAATATTGCAGATTGTTTATTTTAATTAATTAATTTCGTTTTTTTTATTTTAAATAAGTTATAAAATCAATCACCTCAATTTCTATTTTACAATAACTAATTGAAATTTGGTTTGCTTTGAATTAGTTAATAATCCCTGTGGTGAACGACCTTGCGAGATCCGTTTATACTACAACAACCTTGTGATTCTTGCAAGTATAATAGGAGATTTAAGCCCGTTCACATGAGTAGTAAAATCTCTATCAAGAAAATGGCGCTGTTGCCGGGGATTATTTAAAATAATTCCTACTAATCAGATTTTCAATTAGTTATTGCTGTTTAAACATAAAAAATTAAAAAAATTTAATTTTCGTTTTTATTTTATTTTTACAGATTACAACAGTACAGCAGTGCAGATTTCAACAATCTGTGCATGGTCAGCACTCGTTCAACAGTGCAGAAGTTGATTCCATTTGATCCAGAACTTGAGCAGACTTTGAGGAGACGCAGAAAGCAAATTTCGCATCACGTTCCTCCTCGGCAGGGAACTTTTCTGAAATCTTTATTCTCTGAGGACCTGCACAACACAGAACCAATGACATTCGTTATTCCAGAGGCAGGTCAGCCTGTGGGTGATTCACTGACAGCTCACAATACTAATATACCAAGTTGCATTACTTATCCAACAGTGGAGGAAGAGTGTACATTCGAAATAAAGCAGCACATGTTGAATATTCTACCTACATTTCATGGGTTATCATCTGATGATCCAAACATGCATATTGCAGAATTTTTAATGGGATGCAAAAATATTTTGGTGAGAGGATTTTCAGCTGAATCTATTAAGCTCCGTTTATTTCCATACACTCTAAAATATCAAGCAAGGAGATGGCTCCTTACACTCCCATCTGGAAGCATTAGTACTTGGGCCCAACTCAGTGAAAGATTTTTAAATAAGTATTATCCGGCATCTAAGACTCTTGACATGAGAACTCAAATTTTATCTTTTTGCCCAAAAGCCAAATGAGGAGTTTCATGATGCGTGGGAGGGATTCAAAGAGTTGAATAGAAAATGTCCACATTCGGGTATTAACACTACTGATCAGATGCATATATTTTTCAGAGGGTTGAATATGACTACAAAAACTCTTGTCAACGCTTCATGCGGGGGTTCGTATAAGGATAAAACTGCACAAGAGGCGTGTTTGTTATTTGAAAAAATGGCAGTATATACACAACAGTGGGCAGTTGAGCAGCCACAATCTAGGTCAGTTTTTGAGATGTCTAACGGCTCTCCGCATGTTACAGCTCAAATTGAAAAAATGGAGAAACGGTTTGATGCAAAATTCAACTTGTTATTACAGAGATTACCAGGATCACAGGTTGTTGTACAGCAGCTTTTACAAGCTGCCTGCAGCATTTGCAACATGATAACACATGATTTTATGAGCTGCCCACATAAGGATGTTTGTTCAGATTTTACAGCATAGCAGGTTAATGCATTTAACAATTTTCAGCGTCCCCGATATGACCCGTATTCTAATTTCTACAACCCAGGTTGGAGAGATCACCCTAATCTAAAGTGGGACAAAGATCAGCATTCTAGGCTTCAATTTCAACAGCAGGTACAACAACCTACTGCACCTAAGGCTGCTTGGGAGGTTGCAATTGAAAAATTAGCAAATACAACCACTCAAGAAATCCAAAATCTACAGGCAGCAGTGAAAAACATGGAAAAACAAATAGGGCAGATTGCTTTGCAGGTTTCAGAAAGGATTCCGGGTACATTTCCCAGCCAAACCGAACCAAATCCAAGGGGAGGTGCAGATTGCAAGGCAGTTAGAGTGTTGCGTTCTGGCAAAAGTTTTGATAATAGAGTTGAAAATGGTGTTCGAAATTCGCAGGTGGCTTCACAGCCAAAAACAGATTTGGGAAATGTTGAAAAATCTGCCAATTCGAAAGATTCTGAACAGTCCTTGAACAGTTCCGAAAATGGTGCAGATAATGTTGCGGATCGCGTGTATGAGCCACATATGCCCTATCCCGAAAGGTTGAAGCCTAAAGTTAAAGATTAACAGTTGGCAGATTTTATGAAGACATTGTCTAAGGTTCAGATTAATTTACCATTAATTGATGCCATCAAGAACATTCCATCTTATGCGAAGTTTTTGAAGGATGTTTGCACAAAGAAAAAGAAGCTCGTTGATTTTGAGAAAGTGATTCTTACAGAACAATGCAGTGCGGTTTTACTACACAAGTTGCCCCCAAAGAAACAAGATCCGGGGAGTTTTACAATTTCATGCACAATTGGAAATTCTAATTTTAAACGTGCTTTAATTGATTTAGGTGCTAGTATTAATTTAATGCATTTTTCTGTTTTTCAGAGACTGGGACAAGGAGAAATCAAGCCTACATCAGTTATTTTACAACTAGCAGACCGTTCAGTTGCTTATCCTAGGGGAATTATTAAAGACCTAATTATTAAAGTGGATAATCTCTATCTTCCTGCAGATTTTGTGATTTTAGATACGGATGAAGATATGTAAACACCGATTATTTTGGGTCGTCCTTTCATGGCAACTGCTAGAACGTTAATTGATGTAGAGGCTGGAACACTTACACTTAGAGTACAAGATCAATCTGTTGTGTTCAGTTTATTTGAAGCTACTAAGAGGCCAGGTGATGTGAAAGATTGTATGCGTGTTGATGTGCTTGACAGCTTATTACATGCTGAAATTATGCCACGTTTGAAATCTGATCCATTGCTAAATGTGTTGCATGGGTTTGAGAATAAAAATACAGAAGATGAAGAGGTTTTTGAGTTTGTTTCAGCTTTGGAAAGTGTCCATTTTCAACCCCCACGTTGGAGGCACGTTTTTGAGAGTTTAGGGGAACCCAAAAAGCTGTTGCAGCCTTCTAAGATACAGCCGCCTAAATTGGAGTTAAAAGTGCTTCCAGAACACTTGAAATATGCTTATTTGGGTGCAGATTCTTCGCTGCCAGTTATTATAGCAATTTGTGTTACCCCTGTTAGTCATTTTCATGCTCATTATTTAATTGCGGACATTACACTAAACGTGTTCAATCGGTTTCATAATTTCTGATAAGTTCATGCCCATTGAACGCATCAATTTATTATTATTATTATTTATATATATATATATATATATGTGCATGATCAAATTTGTGAATAATGTAATTGGAATTTATTAAATTTTCTTGATTTTATAGAATTTTTTGTTTAAATTTGTGGGTTTTTCATTTAAATTGTGGGTTTTGAAGAATTCTTAGTCAAATTTATGGGTTCTTTTGATGCAAATTTATGTGACATTAATCAACTGCAATGTCGGATATGATAATAGGTGGGCATGTTCATATGTTCTCCAATGTTGTTATATACTCTCTTATCAACTCTGAATGTTGAATTAGTCAACTTTTAATGTCAGATTAATCAAAGTTGGGCATCAGTTCATATGTTTTTCAATGTTTTATAAAAACAACGCAATTTTCACTTGGTTTTGAGTATGTGGTTTTTAAAGTAGAATAGTGGGACATTCATTGGTAAAAATTCCTCAATGATCATTTGAATATAAATTCTGAATACTACATTGCCGTTCTGCTTAAAGCCCTCTAATACATGAATAATCTGAATGAATATGTAAAGACTACTTGATAAACTAACATTATACAAAATTTGAATGATTTTATTTCTTTCTGTCTTTTTCTGGGTTTCTGCTATGGCTATTATGAGTTTCTGTTTTTCTTCGTGTTTCAGGCAGTTGCTTTTTTAGGGACTTATGACATAGCATTAGAGATGGGAAAGAAGGTGATATGTCAAGGGTAATTTTCGTTATCCGTTCAATTTTGATGGTGGTCCTTATCTTAGTTGTGTTTATTTTCTATGTTGTATATATCCATGTACATATGCGTATGTGTGTGTAGCTCAATCATCTAACAAAAAACATGCTAAACTATATAGAAAATGAAAATTATATGTATTAGTGCACTATTGATGGTTGCTCTCTAAGCTGCCAAATTAGGTGCAAAAAAAAAAACAAAAAAATCTGAGCTGTGAATTTTTTTGTCTTGGTGTACTTGATGACATTACTAGGTTCATAGTGTATTGAAGTTGGATGATTTCTTAACTGCAGTCTTGAAGTGCAGGAACTGTGGAACCTGCAATGGTTGGCAGGCATTGCGGTGTGCCATGTGCAGATGATTAGGGAGGGTGCAATAACAAGTGAAGAATTACACCTTGAGAAGGTAGACTTTCCTTCATTTAGATTTTGATCCCTATGTCTGGAAAATAAGGTTTGTGATTTTGGTAGCATATGTGGTTCTTGGGTTTAAGAACAAAAGTTACTTTTGTTTTCAAATTGCAATTTGAGTTGGTGTATGTGTCTGTGTGTTATGTGAATTTGTTTTGAGAACAAAAGTTACATTGGTTTTGAAATGGCATGCTTGATTCATTCAAAAGTAGGAAAAAATGGGATTTTTAATTGGTTTATATAATCTTTTATACAAAGTCTTAAAATGACATGCTTGATTCATTCAAAAGTAGGAAAAAATAAGATTTTTGCAGTGAATTTGTCCTCTTTTGGTTCAATGGTTTGGGCAATATGGACAAAAGTTACATTGGTTTTGAAATGGCATGCTTGATTCATTCGAAAGTAGAAAAAATTGGGATTTTTGCAGTAAATTTGTTCTGTTTTGGTTCAATGGTTTAGGCAAAAAACAAAGCTGCCTATTTGGTTCAATAGTTTAAGCAAAAAACATTACCCTACTAAAACGCCATGCTTGAATGCTCCTCTACGTGTGTGTGTTCTGTGTTTTGTCTGCGTGTGTGTGTGTATTTTGTGTTTTATTTGGTTTCTGCTTCAATTAGATTTCAATCTTTAGACTGAATAAAACAAAGAACATGAATAGATTGTTAATGGATTTACTATGTTTGGGGGGAATTTCAGGAATTTGGATCGTTGGAGGCAGAAGTTGGTCCCTTACATTTTGAGGTGTATAGATATATGCCCTTGGCATTTTAATGCAATTGAAAATGCATTACGCAATCAGAACCCGCAGCAGCTCGCGGGCAATTTATAGTTATTTCTGAAATTGAATACGGGGTATTACACAATTTTTGAAACTAAACATAAACATTAACATTATTTTTAAAACTGAACGCAGGCTTATTTTTTAACTAGACACAATTAGGGTGCATTGATTATTAGACTAAATATGGTAAGACGAGGTATCGGCGGGAACGAGATCGTAGTTCTCTATCTCACAGATCAATGCCACCGTCGACACCGTACTACCCGCCTCGGGCATGAATCTGCTGCTCTGGCTTTGTCACGCCACTCACCACTGCATTTGTCATTTTCTTTTGTGGCCTCAAGATATCTTCCTCCTCGATTACCAACCGCTTGTTTTCCTGGACAACACCAAAAGCCAATATCTTTTCCTATACGATATCTCCCCTCTCTCTCTCCTATACAATATCTTTTCCATTAAATACTATTCTTTTAGGAAAATATTATTTTCCATGGATTTTCCAGAGGCATTTGTCTGCATCCTTGACGAGGCTTTACCAAACGCTACCCGGCGGTAAAACTTACAAATTAAATTCCAGTGACTATTTGTCAAAAAAAAAAAAATCCACTTACTAAACCAATATGAATTATTCCAGTGTATTTGGATGAAACTATACAGCAGAATCCACTTACAACAGCAGAATAATTATAGACAGTTGCTGCCTATGAGATAATTTGGTTAAAATTCAAAGTTTTGAAGTTTTTTTCATCAGTTTTCTATAAGTGTTAAGATTCGTTTAGTTTGATTTGACTATAATATGGTAGAGAGATTGATAGTTGTAAAGATTGTGTAATATCTTTGTATGAAATCAAACAAAATGAGTGTGATTCAAAAGACTTTTCATTAATAATTTAATGAGTTGATTCGTCACTTGTGCTTGGAAATATGGATTTCAAATCTTGTTCAATCTCCGTTGGTGAACAACTATATTCTCAGCCCTCTAAGATTTTGTAGTGTGGAATTCACATATTTTCTTTTGGAA
Organism: Malus x robusta; assembly: GCA_963082935.1. Classification (NCBI taxonomy): domain Eukaryota; kingdom Viridiplantae; phylum Streptophyta; class Magnoliopsida; order Rosales; family Rosaceae; genus Malus; species Malus x robusta. The sequence continues at coordinate 18,926,392 of OY720326.1, forward strand.
ATTATAAAGATGTCTTCAATCGAAATTGCTTGGAAATTGTTTGGAAATTTCTTGAAAGAAATTGGTGACATACTAATCAAGGAAAATTCAAAACCATGAGGTCAAAGTGCGTAAAGAGAGGGCCACATCCCATGTGAGGATCCATAGCATTCTATCTGTTCATCCTAAATTGTGCGGTCATAAATTATTTTGAATTTTTTTTTAAATTAAACACAAACAATATCTAACGAAAGGTGGTCGTACGATTCACAATGAATGGATAGGATGTAAGGATCCCTTGGATTCTTACAAAGAGGATCCTTTTCATTAGATGGTCTGCTGATCAAAGTTGAATGATCAGGATCCCCTCTAGATCTTGATTGTGAGGATCCTGGATCAATCAATCCTAGCCACTCACCACACATCCTGCAACAAGAAATCATTTGAATTTTTAATTCTTTCTATATGGCATAATAATTTTCAGCTGCAGGATATGTGATGAGCAACTAAGATTGATTGATCCCTAGGATCCTCACAAAGAGGATTCAAAGAGAATCATGACTCTCCTACTTTGGCCAAGGCACATATATTTAGGCAGAGTTCTGGACTGTCTTAGGACCTTTCGATAGCACTGGAAATAGAAGTGACAAACTAACCAGTTGAATATTTATTAATGGATAACTATTAAGATCCGTTTAGTTTGATTTCATTATAATATGGTAGTAAGATTGATAGTTGTAATGATCATGTATATCTTATAATGAAATCAAACTAAATTGGATGAAACTATATAATTCAATGAATTGATTTGTACTTGTGCTTGGAAAGAAAGATTCCAAATCTGCTCAATCTCAATTGATGAACAACTATATGCTTGGCTCTTTATGATTTTGTAGTGTAAAATTCATTAATTTCTTTTGAAAATTATAAAAATATCCTTAATCGAAGTTGCTTGGAAATCGTTTGGAAATTGTTTGGAAATTTCTTGAAAGAAATTGATCACTGACTAACTGGAAAACTTTGCAACCGTGAACGCAAAGAGCGTAAAGGGATGGCCCCATCCCATGTGCCCCTTCGTATACTTTAATAAGTATTAAACTCTCACTCACCACTGACATTACAATTACTCTCTGTCTCTCTCTCTCATCCCTAACTGCTTTTGTCATTTTCTTTTGTGGCCTCGAGATATCTTCCTCCTCAATTACCAACCGCTCGTTTTCCTCAACAACACCAAAAGCCAATCCAACGGTCCCGTGCATTAATATCTCATACAATACCTTTTTCCATTAAATAGTATTCTTTTAGGAAAATATTATTTCCATGGATTTTCCAGAGGCATGTGTCTACATCCTTGACGAGGCTCTACCCAAATGCTACATTGCGGTAAAACAGACAAATTAAATTCCAGTGACTATTTGTCCAAAATAAAAAATAAAAATTTCCAATGACCAAATCAATATGAATAAATCCATAATCTTCCAAGAAAGACGTTGTGCATATATAAAACAATTGCAGCATAATTATAGACAGAGCTGCTGCCTGTGAGATAATTTGGTTAAATTTCAAAATTTTGAAATCTTGTTCTTTAGTTTTCTTTAACTATTAAGATTCGTTTAATTTGATTTGACTATAATATGGTAGAGAGATTAATAGTTGTACCTATTGTGTAACATCTTACAGTGAAATCAAACAAAATGAGTGTGTGACTCTAAAGATTTTTCATTAATAATTTAATGAGTTGATTTGTCACTTGTACTCGGAAATATTGATTCCAAATCCTGTTCAATCTCCATTGGTGATGAACTGTATTCCCAGCCCTCTATAATCTTGCAGTGTGGAATTCACATATTTTCTTTTGGAAATTTTAGGTATGTCCTCAATCAAAACTGCTTGGAAATTGTTTGGAAATTTCTTGAAAGAAATTGGTGACATACTAATCAAGGAAAATTCAAAACCGTGTGGGAAAAGCGCGTAAAAGGAGGGCCCATCCCATGTGCCCCTGTTCATGCTTTAGTAACTGGTGGTCTATTACTCATTGCTTTTTCGGAAGAGCCTTCGGAAATTTGTGCATCTAGTCAAAAGAAGTAAAATCTGAACTAGTCTCCCTCTCCCCCCTCTCTTTTCTGTTTCATTAGATCCTCCTTAATTCTGAATTACTCTCTCTCTCTCTCTCTCTCTCTCTCTCTCTCTCTCTCTCTCGCGCGCGCTTTATTGTATCCTCCTTAATTTTTGTTCTGTTTTGGTTAAATGGTTTAGGCAAAAAACAAAGCTGCCTATTTGGTTCAATAGTTTAGGCAGAAAAACAACACTGCCCTATTAAAATGCCATGCTTGAATGCTCCTGTGTGTGTGTTTTGTGTTTTATTTGGCCTCTGCTTCAATTAGATATCAATTTTTAGACTGAACAAAACAAAGAACATGAATAGATTGTTAATGGAGTTCCTATGTTGGGGAATTTCAGGAATTTGGATAGTTGGAGGCAGAAGTTGGTGCCTTGGCATTTAGAGATGTTTAGTTAGTTGGGAGTTTTAACGAAAAGCCCACGGTACTCTTCACTATAACGAAAAACCATATTTTTACACTAAAAAGTCAAACTTGCTACTATTCACTTTACTCTTTATTTTGTCCTTATCATTAAAACTCAAAGTTTTCAAACCATTTTCATTAGTTTTCCTTTAGTTATATGCCCTTGGCCTTTTAATGCAATTGAAAATGCATTACAGAATCAGAACCCATAGCAGTTCACGGGTAATTTTCTAGTTATTTTTGAAATTAAATAAGGATACTACACAATTTTTAAAACTGAACATAAACATTAAAATTATTTTTAAAACTGCATGCTTATTTTTTAAACTAAACACGTGTTTGGCATGCTGGATAACACCCCGGATAGTACTATTTAATACTATCTGGTGTTTGGTGTCATTCCGTATTAAATTAGCACCGGATTATTTATACGGTCCGACCTATTTTATACGATGTACTCCGGATAACTTATACTCTCCAAATCGTCGGTATTAATTAGTCGGGTCGTTGAAAACAAAATCAAGCTAGCTCTTTTTCCATCTCTCTTGCTAGCTTTAAATTGTGAAACTCATTGTCATAAATGTTCTTCAATCTCCTTTTGAGAAAGTAAATAAACATGATGATCTTTGATTCTTTGTGTAGTAGTAACTTTTATAAATAGGAGGAAGAATTACAGACAAAAACAAGTCCAAGATGAATTGAGTTTTTTATCCGGTACTGCACCAAACGTCTGATTAAATAGTCAGTACGCTTGACTAAATAGTCAGTACTATCCGATGACAAATTATCCTATTTGATTAAAATATTAAGTACAATTCGAGCTGACAAACGAGATCTGGATGCATTGATTATTTCTTTGACTAAATCTGGTATGACAAGTTATCGGCAGGAACGAGATTGTAGTTCCCTAGCTCACAGATCAATGCCACCGTCAACACCGTACTACCCGCCTAGGCATGAATATGCTGCTCTGGCTTTGTCACACCATTCACCACTGACATTACAGTTATTCTATCTCTCTCTCTCTCTCTCTCTCTCTCTCATCCCTAACAGCATTTGTCATTTTCTTTTGTGGGCTCGAGATATCTTCCTCCTTAATTATCAACCGCTGGTTTTCCTCGACAACACCAAAAGCCAATCCAACGGTCCGATGCATTAATATCTCCCCTCTATACAATACCTTTTCCATTAAATATTATTTTTTAGGAAAATATTATTTTCCAAAGGAATGTGTCCGCATCCTTGACGAGGCTTTACCCAAATGCTACACGGTGGTAAAATAGACAAATTAAATTCCAGTGACTAAACCAATATGAATAAAGAAAATTTTAACGAAAAGCCCACGATACTGTTCAATTTAATGAAAAACCATATTTTTACACTAAAAAGTGAAACATAATACTATTCACTTTACCTTTTATTTCGTCCTTATCGTTAAAACTCAAAGTTTTCAAGTCATTTTCATTAGTTTTCCTAATTCATAGTCTTCCAAGAAACGACATCCTGCATATATAAAACAACTGCAGAATAATTATAGACATAGTTGCTATCTATAAGATAATTTGGTTAAAATTCAGAGTTTTGAAGTTTTTTTATTAGTTTTTTTTTAAAATTATTAAGATCCGTTTAGTTTGATTTGACTATAATATGATAGAGAGATTGATAGCTATAATGATTGTGTATATCTTATGATGAAATCAAACAGAATGAGTCTATGACTCTAAAGATTTTTCATTAATAATTTAATGAGTTGATTTGTCATTTGTTATTGGAAATACAAATTCCAAATCTTGTTCAATAATACAAATTCCAAATCTTGTTCAATACTACAAATTCCAAATCTTGTTCAATCTCCATTGGTGAACAACTATATTCTCAGCTCTCTATAATTTTGTAGTGTGGAATTCACATATTTTTTTTTGGAAATTATAGAAATGTTCTCAATTGAAATTGCTTGGAAATTGTTTGGAAATTTCTTGAAAGAAATTGGTGCCATACTAATCAAGGAAAATTCAAAACCATGTGGGATTCTCCAAGCAAACGCTAATTGCAACTTTTTCAAACCATGTTGAGATTCTCACCCTGCATGAAGCATTGTGTGAGTGTTTTTGGTTGAGAGCAATCATGGAATATATTCGAAGCGCTAGTGGTCTTACTTCAGTCGTTGACCTTCCTACAACGATCTTTGAAGACAATGCAACATGTATCGAGCAGTTAAAGAATAGATAAATCAAGGGAGACAACACCAAGCACATAACGCCGAAATTCTTTTATTTTAGTATCTCTAGTATTTTTTTTTAGGAGTTGATTACTTATTAAAAGTTGTAATCTTAATAGGGTAAGATTTTACCTATTCTACTACAATAAATAAAAGCATACTGGAATGATACAACACACACCTCACAATTAAATCTCTATTTTCTCTCTCTTGATACAACACACACCTCACAATTAATCTTAATAGGGTAAGATTTTACCTATTCTACTGTATATATATTTTTTTTGTAAAAAGAAGGACAATTGACAGCAAGCCACAACAATCCTTCTCTTCTGAACGTGAAGAGGTTATAGGAAGCTTTACCCTGCCCTCCATGATTTTGTAGTGTAAATTCACTTTTTTGTAAAATAAAAAATTAGCAAAACGTCGCAATCAAAAGTGCTCGGAAATTTTTCTTCAAAGAAATTGGTGACTAATTAACTGGGAAAATTCAAAACCTTGTACGCAAACCGTGTAAAGAGAGGCCCCATCTCATGTGCCCTTTTTTATGCTTTCAACTGTTCATCTCTTACTCATTGCTTTTCCGTAAGAGCATTTGGAACTCAAAAGCCAATTCAAGTAAATTCTGAACTCGTCTTCCCCTCTCTCTCGTTTCATTATATCCTCCTCAATTCTTAACTAGTCTCTCTCTCTCTCTCTCTCTCTCGCTTTGCTTTATTGGATCCTCCTAAATTTTGAACCAGTCTCTCTTTCTACTCTATTCACAATTAATCTCTCTGTAACAACTACTTCCTGGATCTGAAAACTAGAGGTTATGGATATAGTTTCTTCTTCTTCTTCTTCTTCATCTGCTGCTGATACAAAAAAGTAATTGTTTTGGATATTATTTTGAAGCTGGAGAAAGCAAATAAGCCCTTGTTAAATTGGTAACTTGTCAGAGGTTAGTCAGCATTTATTGATACTGTTTAAGGCTCTTTCTGTATTTTTTGTCATTTCTTTTTAATTAATAAGTTTAGGTGTTATGTTATGCCGGCATTTAATTTGCTAATTAATTTTTGTTATGTCTGCTGTTAATTTCTTCGCTGGTGACCTGTCACCGGATGTCACTTTGTTTTGTTACATGCTGAGATGACGTTGTTCATATTAAGATTGCAAATATATGAATTTCATTCTTTAAATTATAGTTTTTTTTTAAAAAAAATAAAATATGTGCGTATCATGTGCCCCATTTTCCACTTTCGTTCATCGCTCTCTCGTTGATTTTCGAGCCTTTGAAACTTTGTGCATGTAGTCAAGACTCAAAACCCAATTCAAGGTAATGGATATTGCTGCTGCTGCTTCTTCTTAATGGACATGTAGTCATTGTACATGCACTGTGGAACATATTTAGGAAACTGTGAAAGCAAAATACAATTATTAGGACAATATTTGCGTCCTCATTGAGGACTCACATTTTGGTTTTGTCCAATAATAAATTAATACGTGTTTTATTGTTTTGTAATATAATGTATGTGTCATTATTTTTTCTTGGGCTTTTAAAACAAAGAATACGTGTCTGTTGGGTGAGTATGTAAGATACCACTAATGAGTACCTAAGTATTATTCCAATTATTTTTGCAGGACACCTCAGTTCAATTAATTGCATCTGCTATGTTTCTTCCGCAAACATGAATTACATCTGAGGACAGAGTCTGAGGTCTAATTCCTCTCTCCTTCAACATTGTTTGTATAAAAACCATATAAACCGTTTCGAGAAATATTTTTTGTCCCCTCCCCCACTGAAGCGTTTGTAACTTTGTGAAAGCGTTGGTTTAGCTTAGCATTATCAATTATCAAATATTTTTTAAGTATGTGAAAGTGACTAATCCTTGTCTCTCCAAATTTTCAGTTGTTGTCCTCCTGAAGCGTTTGTAACTTTGTGCACCTACCTAATAGAGAGATGGATGCCATCGGGACTCTATTGTACATGTGCTGCAGTCATTTTCTTCTTCGTCTCCTGCGGCTGATTCTACTGATGCGCCGGGTGTTGGTTAGTACTAGTAGCTTTACATGCTGAGATGACGTTGTTCATATTAAGATTGCAAATATATGAACATCTTTCTTTAAATTATAGAGTTTTTAAAGATAATAGGTCCTATCATGTGCCCCATTTTCCACTTTCGTATCTCTCGCTCGTTGATTTCGAGCCTTTGAAATTTTGTGCATGTATTATTTCTCTCTAATTAACAATTAATCTCTCTGCAACTACATCTTTTTGCTGTTTCTGAAAACTAGAGGTTATGGACATTGCTTCTTCTTCATCATCCGCTGCTGATAACCCCCCACGTCGAGAAAAGTATGATGTGTTTATCAGTTTCAGAGGTGACGACACCCGCCTTGGTATTACCAGCCATCTACATGCTGCCTTACTTCAGAAGAAAATTGAAACCTACATCGATAATAGACTTCAGAGAGGAGAAGAAATCAGACCTGCCCTTCTAGAAGCAATTGAGAAATCCACCATTTCGGTGATCATTTTCTCACAAAACTATGCTTCTTCCACATGGTGTTTGGATGAGCTTGTGCATATACTAAAATGCAACAACAGAGAAGGCCGGATGGTTATACCCGTATTCTACGACATCGATCCATCTGATGTACGAAAACAACACGGGAGTTATGCATATGCATTTGCTCAACTTGAAAAACGTTTCGACAACAGTATCGACAAGGTGCACAAGTGGAGGGATGCTTTGACGACTGCAGCCAATCTATCTGGGTTTTATTATTCAAACAAATCCGGGTAACTAACTCATTCTTTAACTTGTCTAAAGTTATAAATTTTCTTTAAACTTGTGACAGTTTGATTTGTGCTAAGATTTGGTGAAGCGTATTTAAGACTAACTATTGCTTTTCTACCTAATCATATACGTCTATACTCCAGGACGGAGGCAAATCTAATTCAGGAAGTTGTCGATCATATTTGGGCCAAAATGTGTCGCGAATCATCCTGCGATTTAAAGGGTTTTGTTGGAATTGAAAGACGCATCGAGCAGATTGAATCGCTGTTAGGCATTCATTCACCGGACGCTTGCATCACTGTAGGTATTTGGGGCATGGGTGGCATTGGGAAAACCACCCTTGCCGAGGCTGTATTTCGCATACACTCTTCTAAATTCGAAGCTTCTTATATTCTTAAGAATGTTAGGGAGAAATCAGAACAAGTAGGTGGACTAGATCACTTGGAAGAAACACTTCTTAAGAATATATTAAAGGAAGAAGTTTTGCCCGTAGGATCAACTTTGGTTGGAGAAAGGCTCAGTCGTACAAAGGTCCTCATTGTTCAAGATGACGTGAGTGATCCACGGCAAATGGAACGTTTAGTTGGCGATCGTCTCCGGTATGGCAGTGGAAGTAGAATCATTATCACAAGTAGAGATAGGAGCACACTTAGGCAAACTGTTGAAGAGGATAAGATCTATGAGGTGCAGGCATTACAACCGGATGACGCTCTTCAGCTCTTTTGTTTGCATGCTTTCAAGAATAACGGTGCTCGTAGAACAGATTTTAAGGAGTTGGTAGAAAAGGCCGTGCATTATGCTGGACGTGTTCCTTTAGCTCTTATAGTTCTGGGGTCCTTGCTCTTCAATTACACGAGCAAAGAAGAATGGGAAGAGGAATTCAACAAATTGAAACAATTTCCCAGTGAAAGTATCCAGAAAGTGTTGAGAATAAGTTATGATAGATTGGAAAAAAATGAAAAGGAGATATTTCTGGATATAGCATGTTTTTATAAAGGGGAGCCTGTGGTTGAGGTAAAACGAAGGTTAGCTTCCTGTGGACGCTTTCCGAAAACCGGAATTGATATTCTCATTAATAGGTGTCTCATATCAATTGGTTCGAAGTGGGGAAGGGAAACCATAGAGATGCACGATTTGCTACAAGAAATGGGAAGGAAAATTGTTCAAGAACAAGATATTAAAGATCCCGGTAAACGGAGTAGGTTGTTCAATGATGAGGATGTCTATCGCGTACTGAAGAGTAACACGGTAAGAGCCAAATTCATTCAATTTTTTTCTTTTATTTTTTTTAGAAGAAAAAAATTACAAACTTCAGATGATAGCAGAACAAAGTAAAACTAATTTATAATAAAGAAGTGAGATTGTTAAAAGATGAATTTTATTGAATATTTATTGTGTTAGGAAGTGTTTGGAATATGAACAAATGTTTGTTTATTTAGACAAGTAGAGGAGGATACAATTATGTTGGATATTTGACTAGACTAAGACACTTGTACATGATTACCATTGTAAATACTCTTTGTTCCCAATGTGCGTTACATTTTAATATGTTTATATTCACATTTAAACTTTCTTCTTATTCTTAGGAAACTCCAAATGTTGAAGCCATACGGGTTGATTGGTCTTACATTGAAAAACGAGCATTGAAACGTGTAGGCTTCAAAAAGATGTCTAACCTAATAACGCTAATTGTGAATGGTGGCTACAAATTGACCGCTTCTCTAGACCTTCCCGATTCTCTTCGTTATCTTGAGTGGACGTGGTATCAACTGGAATCTTTGCCATCAAATTTTTGTCCGGAAAATCTAGTTGAGCTTTATATGCCACATAGCAAAGTTAAGAAGCTTTGGAAAGAAGAGCAGGTATATTATATTATATGCCAATTTTAATTCTTGTATAAAATCAAGTGTAGAAATTATATTAATTCTTTATATTTCTATTTCATTTGTTGCAGATACTTGTCAACTTACAGGTGATTGATTTGTGGGGCTGTTCAAATCTAACTGAAGTTCCAAATCTCTCTAGGAGTCTAAAAATTGTGGAGATAAATCTCGCACGCTGTGAAAGATTGGTTGAAATTCCTTCGTATTTTCAACATCTTGACAAGCTTACTCGTCTTGATCTTGGAGACTGCACCAGTCTCGAGTATCTCCCAGAGATGCCAAGAAGTGTTCAATACTTGGATTTACAACACACTGGTATAAAGGAGTTGCCTGAATCAGTTTGGTCTAATGAAAATATTTCTTACTTGAATTTAATGCAATGCAAAGACCTTAGGAAACTTCCAAGTGGCAGGTGGAAGTTGAAAAATCTCAATCTCGATTTGTGCTCAAATTTGGAAAACTTTCCAGAGATTTTGGAGCCAATGGAACATTTGAAGTCCTTAAGTTTAATTGAAACAGCAGTTACAGAGCTACCCTCATCAATTTGTAATTTGACATATCTTGAGAGTCTTGATCTCACTAGCTGCTCTAGATTTTCCAAATTCCCTGAAATCTTGAAGCCAATGGAACATTTGAAGTCCTTAAGTTTAATTGAAACATCAGTTACAGAGCTACCCTCATCAATCTGTGAGTTGAAATATCTTGAGAGTCTTGATCTCACCATGTGCAATAGATTTTCCAAATTCCCTGAAATCTTGAAGCCAATGGAGCATTTGGTGTATCTTAATTTGAGCTGGACAGCTGTCGAAATGCTTCCTTCGTCTATTGGAATTCTAAATAGGCTTCAAGATTTAAACCTTAGTGGCTGCGATCAACTTAAGGATGTCCCAACAAGTATCTACAGTTTAACCAATCTTAAACGTCTCGACTTTTGGGGCTGTCGGAAACTTAAGGATGTCCCAACAAGTATCTGCAGTTTAACCAATCTTAAACGTCTCGACTTTTGGGGCTGTCGGAGACTTGAAAAATTGCCTTCCAGCTCGTTCGGTTTTCTCTCTTTAGAAGAACTAGTACTCAGCGACAGCGGTATATTGGAAATACCAGCAAGCATCAAACAAGCTTCTCGGTTGTCTGTACTCGACTTATGTTCGTGCGATCAGCTTCAATCTATACCAGAGCTCCCAGTGCTATGTAATGTTAGAGCTAAAAATTGCAAGTCGCTGAAGATAGTGTCATGTTCAAGGACAACACTCACACAAGGTTGGGATAAACCTAATTATTGTTTCAGACTTTTTACTAATTGCCCAAAATTGGATAATAATTCAAGGAGCAACATAATGGATGATGCACAGATTACAATTATGCGAATGGCAACTGTTGCACCATTAAAAGGGATTTATCCGGAGCCCAACATGAAGACAGCTGTTGCGCCATTTAAGGACGATTTCTTGCCTCATCATCATCACTGGCCAAGTTGGTTCAGCTATCAAAATGAGGGATCTTCAGTAGACATCGAGCTTTGTCCAGATCAGATTAACATTGCATGTCCAGGAAAAGAAATTCCAAATTGGTTCAGCTATCAAAATGAGGGATCTTCGGTAAACATCGAGCTTTGTCCAGATTGGTTTCGAGGTTTATTTGGTTTCGCTCTCTCTGTTGTTCTTTCTAAGCCTTCATTTGAAGTGAGAGCTAATTTCATTGTCAAATTCTTGGGTGAAAGCCATGAACTGTTCAGTTCTAAGTACATTTTCCCAGACAGAATCTACCATCACGGTGACGGCCAACATCACGTGCATGTGTGGAATGAGGCCTTTAGAAGTGAAGAGGTAGGAAAAAACTGCTCCCCTGATGTTTACAAACTTGCCAAAGAGGCCTCTGTTGTCTTCTGCCTGGTGGATTGTACAGGACGACCTCCTCTCCCGCATTACGATATGAAGGTGGAAAGCTGTGGTATATGCCCATTGTATTCCGAAGATGCTGAGAAATTCAAACTTGGTCATGTGTTCATGTCGAGGGGACCAAAAGTAGAAGAAGAAACAAAACAAGATGAGCCTCAAGCCAGTGGATCATGTGATGAGTCTGAAGCAAATGAAAGTGATGATCATGGGTCTGAAGTCAGTGGAACTGAAGATGATTCAAGTGATGAATCTGAAGCAAATGAAAGTGATTAGGAAAAACTTTTTAAGGCAAATTTGTACTTTGAAAGCTCACTTGTCTGACCAAGAAATAAGACAACAATTAGGCAAGGCTTTTATTGTTTTGGTATTGTTTATGCTTTATACATTATAAACCGCTAGTTATGGACAAGTGTATAATATAGCCTATTTGTTATTTTTGAAACTTGATTTACCTTTATATCATAAACATAGACATTATTTAACACACCATGCCAGGGCAAAGTAAAAATCTCACAACCAAGCGCGATAGTTTGAACATTCAACAAGACAAAAATATGCGATTGCTCATGGCTGAACTGCAATGAGGAAAAAATATGAATGGGCCAATTGGACTAACACCGGCAAAACTCAGTGTTCTTGTTTGCACCAAACAAAGATCAGCGAAACAAATTTTATTAGAGGGTAAAAAATTACAGCAAATTAAGGCTGAAAAAAGAAAGGCACAGCCCCAGTTTAATAATACAATCATCGAATTTGTAACAACGATAAAACTATAGGGCTCTTTGCTTCAATAGGACTAGGAACATTCCAAAATTAAGGAGAAAAATTATACATTGCGCTACAAGCTAAAGGCAGAAAAGAATGAAGAAAAAGCGAGATGCATACACAAAGAAATGAAATACAAAAGATACATTACAAGTTCGATGGCTGAACTGCATTTTGACCCGGAAATATTCAATTTTCTCTCTAGCATCCAAGATTTCTTTCCCCAAGTCTCTGGGATATTTGTTATGATTTGACACTTATCAGGAAGTAACATGCACACATAAATTTGCTGCTCAAGATGAGAAAAGCCAAGCATCAGTTGCTGTTTTTGAAAGCCTTTTAAAGTGAAAAATAAGAAACTATTCTACATCAAAGAAAGACATGTTTCAAAATATAAAGGTGATTTGTTTTATGGATGAATACCAGAAGCAGGTCTCCAGGCTACATTGCCAGCATTGGAGTAATTATTTGCAGGTTGAAAAATATTGGATAAATCAAACATAACATTGCTTGGTAGCACTGCTGGAAGAGGGCGTCCCTCCCTAAACCGCTCCATCAAAGATAATGTGGCATGATGGGTAGTCATTCTATCAATCTAGACTGCACACTTAGACATGACTCAATTTAATAGTATATATTTATGGATGTTCGTATATCAATTGGCCAGCAAAAGATTACTCCCAATCACAAATTAAATTTTATATCTACAAAATATCTATGGCATATGTAAGTTTTTACATCAAAATACGAACACATCATACAACGACTGAACATCAAGCAGCAAAGCATCTCGCAGAAAAATATGCTTGATTGAGCCTGTAATGTTCAGCAATTCAAGCTAATGAGAAAGTGCATTCATATAATCAATATTTAACATAATATGCCCCTGGTTATCATTTTATGCGGAAATTCCTTCAGCAACACAAGTATACAGCTTCAAGAACCTATTTGTCGATATGATCCTGACCCAAGAACATTTCCCCTGTATGCGACAATCCTTGCTACTCCATAGTCATCTTATGCTGCAGGTTTTCACTACTGCACAATTCTAATGTAATGAACAATCCTCGATCAATCCTTGTGACATATAACACATTTCTAAAGTCTGCTTACCACCTCAGGTCGAACGAATACACCAGAAGGTATATTAATGACCTAATAACATAACTCTCTCAACCTCACTAACTGTAGTATAAATTCTTCATCTACTTATTTTCTACCATTTGAACATCAATTCCGCGTTTATACTAACACGAAATAAAAATCTCAGCTTAGATAAGAGAATTAAGACATCCCGAGCTCACATTTACCAATTCAACTACAATTAGACTACAAATTCAAAATCAATCTGATTCGGAACACAAATATAATCATACACACACATCCAATTATACATATATACACAAGCATATACAAATATATAGAGAGAGTACCTGCGCAAGGACCTGTTTGGGTGATCAGAGCACTGGAAGAAAGCGACGGCTTCATTGCCACTAATCCGGCCATCGCGGTCCAAATCAGCCCGTCGGAAATACGCATCGAAGAGATCCACATGCGCCGATTGGTTCTGCGTCGACGCCATCGCCACCGTCGGATTGCGATTCGCGGAAGATCAGACCATAGAATCAATCGAGAGCGCCTCGCTCTCAGGCTGCCGTACGCGTGAGGAGCGCCGGAAGAATCAGAAAACCACGAATTCGGAGGACCAGGATTTGGTTTTGATTTTTTGTGACAAAAATGGTACTGTATTTATTGTGATATTTCAAAATTGCCACTGGTCCTCATGAGCCCGGCCCATTAGGCAACAACAAACACAATTTATAAATCTGAGTTGGTTAGCAAGTTTATGTTTTCGATTTGTCAACTTGTACAAAGTGGGGAAACAAAAATGTTCACTTATAGAAAGGTACAAATTAATGCGAGATTGAGAAGGAAGCTACAATTTAGAAATCAAAGTCATTTATTTGTCAAATATTTGATATATTATTTTGTCATACCGTAAATCGTAGTTGTACATATAGGCATGGTTCTATAAATCAGTCTAAAGAGGAAATATAATTGATAATCTATACACACCCATATAGATTAACTACTCTTATCATGGCCACCAAGCAGCTCATGTCCACGACAGTGTTGTGTTCGCATTTTAATCAGTTTCACGTCCTCTTCTTCTTTAAGGAGACAATCGATGATTAATGTTCTAAAATATGATTATAAACCCTTTAAATAACTTCATTAGTTGGTACAATTAAGGCATTTTGATTGATCCCTTTTGTGATCGCCTCATTTTCGCTATTTAATTAGTCCCTGAAGCTTCTTGCATTACATGATGTGCGTGGAAAGGTCTATTAAATAAAACATTGGGGACCTTTGAAGTAGTACTATGTTTCAGATCAAAATCAAAGAACCGGCCTAATAATTGATGTAATTAGTAAACATTGACATATAATGTAATGCATTCTTAATTGGAGCTACAACCTTGTCTAGTTTCCATTTTTTTTTTGCAAGTGTACATGTTAGTTTGATGTATGTTGTCAGCCACTTTGGATTGAAGTGTGCAACTCCGTTGTGGGAGCTTCTTTTGTTCTCAGTTGTAGCAAATGTCTCAATCACCGAGACGAATTTCTCGAAATTTTATCAAGTACATGTCGTTTCATATGTGCATAAACTGTAGGTTATGAATATAGACATAACTTGGATTCTAATTGGATATTTGGTGTTACAACATAAATAATAAAGTTGAGCATTTTTCAGTATACCGAAAACACGATTTGATACATCAAGTGGCGTTTTCCAATCACGGACTATATTTAATAAGTTACTATTAAAAGATAACTCTTGATTTGGTTAATATGAAAAGAAAAGGAAATTAGGGTATATTATTTTATATTAATATGAATATTACTTAATTATTTTGTCAGACATTTATCCATTAGCTGGTCGTGATCGGACTGAACAGATGGCTCAACTGGTGTAGCAGCTAATGGGAAGCCTGGACTGCATACGGCGCTTCTCCAACGCCCACTTCCACCGCCATTTGTCCCCTGGCCTCTCCACCTCCTCCGTCTTCATCACCGCAGGGAAAAACCCTCCTCCTATTCTCTCCCACGTCAAACAAGAACAATCAACACCAAAAATGCCGGTGCTGGGTACAAGAAGAAGGGGAAGATGAAGGTGGCAGAGATCTGACTCTCAGACCTACTTTCTCCCTCCCTCAAAACCAACAAACCCAGCAACAGAAACAACAAAACGATGACGATGACGATGACAAAGCAGAAGAACAAGAAGAAGGGGAAGATGAAAACAGAGTACAAGGCCGTGGCCGAGGGAACTGGACGATAGTGCCTGTCGTCGAGCTTGGTGGGTCTGCTCATCGGAATCGGCGTCGTCCTCTTCAACTACTCTGTATGTTTGATTTTTATCCATTACTCAATTGTCCATTTTTCCTTTTCTTGCTTGCTTGTTTGCAAAGTTTTGAGCTTTTATCTGAAATTTTACACAAATTGTAAATGTTCATGAGATGCATTAGGATGTGTGTTGTCCATTTGTTTGGCTTGAGTCCTGCAACATGTGAGGGGCGCGTGAGGTTATGAAAAACTGTACCACATCGGAAAGTTAAGGAACCTTGCATTAACTTATAAGGAGTCGGGCTACTCCCCCATTTCCAATTTGGGTCGGAACCTCAGGCTCCGTCACTCATTACCCATATTTTCTTTGTTTTTTTCTTGCTTGCTTATACATAAAGTTTTGAGCTTTTTATGAGATTTTGACATGAATGGGAAGGTTCATGAGATACGTGACGTGTTCTGGGGTGGGATGCGGCAACGGGGAGCTTCGTGGCTGAGAAAGGAGTACATGGGAGATACGTAGAAGCAGGTGATTCTGGTTCCAGCTTCTGGGGGTTTGCGTAGAAGTCTAATATCTTGCAGTAATCAAGAGATTTAGAGAGAGAGAAAGAGAGAGAGAGAATTTGTAGAGAGAGAATGAATATGTGTAGAATGATTCTCATTAACTTTCACAATGCACTATACAAAAGGATATAGACATCTAAATAACTGTCTATTGCCTAGTCACCAATCTTACATAACAGTCTTATCTACTAATTACTTAACCACTATGGTAAGCACTAATCTGGTGCCTTGAGTGCACTGTGATATGGTGATCCTCTATTACCCTTAACATTTTGATTGTTGCCAGAATAAACTTGTTTCGAGATGCTCTTGAGGATGGTTCACAAGATAACAATGGCAATGAGCAAGGAGGAGAAAAAGGAGAGAATTTATTAGTGAAAATGGGAATGCCTATTTCGGTTTTTTATGGTTTCAAGGCAGCATCGTGTCCTTTTGTCAAGGCAATTGCTGCTTGTGTCACACTTGGGACTGGGAACTCGTTAGGTCCCGAGGTCCTAGCGTTGAGATTGGAACTTCTATAGACAAGGATATTGGTGCTGTGTTTGATAAAAGTTCACAAAGAAGGCTCTCTCATGTGGCTGCTGGAATTGCTTCTGGTTGGTATTCAGTTTTGTGTATATCTATGCTGCCATTATCAATACATGTATGCCCTCATTGTAATTGTTGTTCTGTTTTGACTGGGTTTAATGCTGCTGTTTCCGGTCCATCACCACCTAATTCCTCATCCATTTCACTTGTGAATACCACTTCTATGGTCATACTTAGTGCTGTGATAGCTTCTATAGTTTCAGAAGCTGATATTTGTTCTGAACCAGCCTTTAAGGTCCCATACTATGACTTCCGCTCACCTGCTGGTACACTATCAATTATCTGTTGATACTTCAAAATGATATATATAAAAACTTATGTGCCGAGTGAACAAAAAATGGTTCTTTTATTTTAAATAATTTCTGCAATTGACTATGGCATCAGTACGTAATCTCGGAGTATTTAGGTGCTCCTGGTAATGTGATTTGCCTTTACTGAATATGGTTTCTGAATTTTCCCATTCTTTGGGTAGTTGATTTACATTGCATGTTCCAAATGGGTAATTTCATATATGATTGTGTTACAACACTAGTTTATTCACTCTACTGGGATGAATTTTTCAGGCATACCTTTAGTATATCTAGAGGTTGATGTTCAAGTCATTGTTTAAAGCTGCGGTTTTAATAATGAGATGTATTCGTATCATTTTCAGAGCTTCCGCTATATCTATTGCTGGGTGTCCTATGTGGCTTGGTTTCATTAACCTTATCAAAGTGCACATCATACATGTTGGTATTTGTTGACAATCTTCACAAGACCGTTGGCTTGGCTATTGGGCTGATGGCATTGGCATACCCTGAAATTCTTTATCGGGGTTTCGAGAATGTTGACATTTTGCTGGAATCTCGACCACTTGAGAAAGGCCTCTGAGTTGATCAGTTTCTTCAGTGGGTAGTGGTCAAGATAGGTGCAACCTCATTGTGTCGAGCCTCTGGATTAGTTGGAGGCTACTATGCTCCATCACTTTTTACTGGTGCAGCAACAGGAATGGCATACGGAATCAGTTCTGCAGTTCTCAGTCCAATCCTATACTTCATCTTTTCCATTTTGGAAGTAGCATCACCGCAAGCTTACGGCCTGGTACTGTTCTATGTCATTTTCATATTTTGAAGATAGTTTACCTTCAAAATTGAAATATCTGGCAATGTTCAACTAGTATGCTTGATATAATGTTTTTTCTTTCCTATTTTTGATAATTTCTGAGAACAAAAGCCATTACCTTCAGGGACAAATACCTTTCTTTTTAGAAGTAGAATATGTTTCCTGCAATTGTATTAGTTCTAAAGTGTCGAATGGTCTTTTGACAATTGACATGGAGTGTACATAATATCATTCTCCATGGTAAACTTGAAAAGTCCGAACTTTTCTCGGTGAATATATTATTTCTCTTTCTGGTATTTGTCTGCTAAATTCTGAAGGTATCATCTGGATGGAGTTGACAATCGGAGAGATTCCATTTTCAGGTTGGAATGGGTGCTAGTCTTGCAGGAGTCTGTTGCTTTTTGAATTGACACAAGATTATCGTATTGTGCTGCCGCTGCTTGGAGCTGTGGGGTTATCTTCGTGGATTACATCTGGACAGACGAGGAGAAAAGTTAAACGTGAAGACTAAGAAACTCAAACAGGGAAACACTAGTAGCATTCAACAACCTCAAGTGCTTTCCTCTACTGCAAATGGGATATCTTCAAGTGGTGCTTCAGCTGAAAGGACGTCTAATGCAAGTGACCTGTGTGAAATTGAAAGTTCACTCTGTATAGATGGTTCTGATACTCGGAGCTGTGGGGTTATCTTCGTGGATTAAGCAGATTATAATCCTAATTTCTGACATCCAAACTTTTCAAAAACATCGGTCACCTACGCCCAGTCATTCAGGATAACGCAGGTTTGAGTCTAGTAATAAATGCTTCCTATATGAACATCATACGACATCCTAAATTTCTAATCCCATCTTCCCAAATGAAAGAGGAAAATTGGATTTTGGAGCACCAAAATCAGGGGCAGTGGACTACCGATTGAACAATTTGAACTTACGATTCCTGAAAGCAGCACGGTTTTAGGGTTCCGACCAAAGAATTCGGTTTTGGGATACAACAGTATAATGACAGTTCCATGCCTTCCTATTTAACTTTTAATAGTTCAAAACAGTGAAGAAAAAAACATGTACAAGAGGCCAAATTTGGGTACTTATCCATGATAGTTTAAACAAGCGTTGAATTCTTACAAATACAAGAAATGCTACTGCTCAAATAAATTACCAACTTCACAAATCGATGGACGGTTAAGTTTGAATGACTTTGCTTGTGATCAAGTCACCCTAAATAAATTTGATTGTGATAACGTTTATATCTGGTCCGCAGGCTTATTCATAGTGTCTTGTTCAACTTTCACAGTTGGTTCATCCACTGATCCAGATCCCATATCCAAAGCCTGCAAATATCAATGTCACAGAGAAAACTATTAGTGGGAGGGTTTTCTTATGAAAGAGGAACCTGATTCTAATGGACTTATGTGTTAATTTCACTTTTGCGCCTGTTGTTATCTCATCTACCGCTGGATCATAGCCTGAGCTTCAAGCGTTCTCTGAGGTCCGTTTCTGGATCTCCAGTGTGCCACAACAACCAGAATTAGATAAAGTTGAGGCAAATAAACATAACAAATAGGTTATCATCCATGTTTATGTAAATTTTAAAATGCGGCACAGCAAAGGAAATGAGCACATCGTAAGAAAGTAATGCTAAGTGCAGGATATAAACATATAATCATAAACAGCAGTAGATACCATAGCTGGAAACATTATATTCTCATAAGAAAGGGAACATTACTAATCACCAATGTAGGCTTCACGTAACAATAAACAAGAGACGGGATAGCAGAGGGGAGCAACGGAACACTATGAAGAGACAAGCTTCCTCTTTATATATGATTTGGATGGTTTGAATAGATTCTAGTCAAATCCAGGTTTTAGTAAGTTTACGGTTGGAGCCGTCAAGAATGGTGCATATTGAGTTGGTTCATTGCATCATCTAAACGAATGAAACAGTAAACTCCAGAGGGACTATTTAACTTGTGTACATAGGAGATTTTGTTTTTCCTGTAACTTTCATCTTTTAGCCTTTCGTCAATATGTTTCTGTTTTTTTGCCATGAACAAACAATATAACCACTCGTCCATTATCAGACAATGAGCACAGTTTTACTATACATGAAATTTAATGCAGTAGTGTTTAAGAATATAGCCTACCCCACCGAGTCGGAAAAGGCTTTGTTGTTGTTGTAGTGTTTAAGAATAGACAAATGAAATGGCAGCCAAATACAGTGAATTATAGTCTAAATGAGGGGAGAAGAGCGCCAACCATGTTTTCCTCCATTGTCCATATAGCATTCAACTTTGGTGGAAATTGCTCAAGGAAGCTGGAGCAAGATGGGTCACCCCAAAGGGCTGTTTTGAGCTCCTAAGCACTAAGTTCGAAACCCTAGGGAAAGGGAGGAAAGCCAAAACTTTGTGGGGATCTCTGTTGATGGCCCTCTTCTGGAACATTTGGTTGGAGCAATAAAAGAGTCTTTGAGGATTACAAGGGAGTGGGGGTTGAGGAGCTTTGGGATAGAGTAAAACACTGGGCAGCCCTTTGGGCTTCGGTTTCAGTGGAGATTAGAGATTACAATTTCTCTTCTATATTTAGGGATTTGTTAGCAGCTGTTAATTGATTCGGTCTAGCTTTTCCTCTGTTCATTTAGTTTTCTTTAGGGATCCTTGCTAGTTTTCTTCTAGCTCTAGGTGGATATCTTTTCCACGTGGTTTACTTTTCCTCTTTTGTAAATTCTTTCGTTTCCTTTCAAAAAAAAAAAAAAAAAGTCTAAATGATTCCACACCCAAAAAATAGTTGAGCTCGAGAGATAATTTGTGACGTACCAGATCTTTAACTTCAGGTTCCACGATCTGTTTTTTTACTCTGCTTGGTAAAGGCTTACCGTATAAACCATAAATCAGTAAATTGCAAAGACGAAAGTGCTAGATAATGAGAGCAAATTAGGAGAATAAATTGAAGTACCGTTCATCATCAACTTCCATATCAGAATCTGGATCCCACCACTCGTCTGGATCATCCTGTTCCTCATTCTCCTGAAAGAATTTCACGAATAATATTAAAACATTGAATACAAGCCCATATAACAACGTTAAATATTGAGTACAAATAACAACTGAAATTAGATAGATTTGAACTAGCAAGCAAAATTCTTTATATCATAAACATAGACATTAATTAAAACTTGATTTACAAGTTTCAAAAAGTAAAAGTGATTTGTTTATGGATGAATACCAGAAGCAGGTCTCCAGGCTACATTGCCAGCATTGGAGTAATTATTTGCAGGTTGAAAAATATTGGATAAATCAAACATAACATTGCTTGGTAGCACTGCTGGAAGAGGGCGTCCCTCGCTAAACCGCTCCATCAAAGATAATGTGGCATGATGGGTAGTCATTCTATCAATCTAGACTGCACATTTAGACATGACTCAATTTAATAGTATATATTTATGGATGTTTGTATGTCAATTGGCCAGCAAAAGATTACTCCCGATTACAAATTAAATTTTATATCTACAAAATATCTATGGCATATGTAAGTTTTTATATCAAAATACGAACACATCATGCAAAGAATGAACATCCAGCAGCAAAGCATCTCGCAGAAAAATATGCTTGATCCAGCATGTTATGTTCAGCAATTCAAGCTAAAGAGAAAGTGCATTCATATAATCAATATTTAACATAATATGCCCCTGGTTATCATTTTATACGGAAATTCCTTCAGCAAAACAAGTATACAGCTTCAATAACCTATTTGTCAATATGATGCTGACCAAAGAACATTTCCCCTGTATGCGATAATCCTAACTATTCCATAGTCATCTTATGCTGCAGGTTTTCACTACTACACAATTATAATGTAATAAACAATCCTTGATCAATCCTTGGGTCATATAACACTTTTCTAAAGTCTGCTTACCACCTCAAGTCGAACGGATACACCAGAAGGTATATTAATGACATGATAACATAGCTATCTCAACCTCACTTGGTGGCCGAGGGAACTGGACGATAGTGCTGTCGCCGAGCTTGGTGGGTCTGCTCACCGAAATCAGCGTCGTCCTCTTCAACTGCTCTGTATGTTTGATTTTTACCCATTACTCAATTGTCCATTTTTGCTTTTCTTGCTTGCTTGTTTGCAAAGTTTTGATCTTTTATCTGAAATGTTACACAAATTGTAAATGTTCATGAGATATATTAGCATTGTAGTCTGCTAGTGATCTTTTGACACGCCCCGATCCTGATATTTCCCCGAATACTGGGATAGGCACGTGCTGGCCGACACCCGAGGGTGACGAAAGCCATTTATTTAGTGCAAATGCTAAAAACAAGGAATAATTAAGACTTATAACTATAAAAGAATAATGAATATGTATTTAAGGAACGTGTTCAGAGCATACGGCTAACTAGAATACTAAAAGAAATAATATAAAATTAAATGAATAAAAGAATGGGTCCTACACCAAGAAGACTCGAAGATGCCGATGCGGAAGTGCCTGAATGCCGGGATTGTATGCCTCGATTCTATGTCATGAAGGGGGCGCAAAACAAACATGAGTGGACCAAGTTGGTATATATATAATAAAATAGTTATCAACGTACTAACCCCCAAGTTTTATGAAAACACATATATAATGTTAAACATAGGTTTTCCGAAACCTAGCATGCCGTGCAATGTCTCAAATCATAACTCATATATAATAATCACTAGTGAATTGTCTGATAACCCCCAGGCCCCATACCGGCTCCCCGTCTCTGAGTAGACAGTCAGAGGAAAATACACTTCAAGCCTCATGCCGGCTCCCCGTTCCTGTGCTAAATAGCCAGAGGAAACACACTCCAAGCCCTATGCCAACACCAAACCGTCGCCCGGGACGGACCAGAATCTATCCCTACGTCCCGTAGCGGAAAAGACCACTAGGTAAGTACAAAACCATTGAACATATATATATATATTGAAAAACAACTTCATAGTATAAAGTCATCCATCATCTATACTATAAAGAGGTGTTCGAAACATGTTCTAAATATCATATCGTCATCCATCAGATATTCTATAAGAACACGGGTTATAGGAAAAATAGTAATAATTCAAAGTAGCCTCAGTAAGCATGTTATCTCACAAAATGTTTCATAAAACGTAATCATCAAATCATGCTTTTCATGTATGCATTTCTACTATAAAACATGCATTTTAGAAGGGGTCCACTCACAGTACTTCGCCGTCGAAAAGTCACGCAGCTAGCGAAGACAGAAACGCCACTATAATTGCCCCTAAGCACATAAAGGGGTCCAATTAATAAAACTCTAGCATAACAATTGAATTTGGGAAAACGGACATCGGAAACGGATTTAGGACGTCGAATTACCCTAAGAAGGTTTCCGGATAAATTTCTTAAAAGTTCATATAATATTCCTTGAATATTCCCTGACAAAATATTCCCCAAAAAGGTTTGGATCGGTTAAGGTTTAGAGTTTTAGGACCTGGGTTAGGGTTAGGTTAAGGGCTAAAAGGGTTTGGGTTTTAAAAGGAAAATGAGTTTGGATTTAGGGCTTTCACAAATGAGGCCCAAGCCCTTTTAAACAAATAATAATAATATACTAAAAAAATAAAATAAAAGGAGGTTGGGTTGGGTTTCTAGGTAAAGGGGTTTAGGTTGGTTTTGGGTTGAGCTCGGCAGAAAGGCCCAAAGGCCTTGGGTTGGTGGGTCGCCGGATTCAAAGGGAGAGAAGGCCGGAATTTTGCCGGAAAACTCCCCAACTTTAAACGGCCATAACTTTGTCACTACTCAACTAAATCAAGCGAGACAAAAATGAAAGTTGTAGCCCTCGAAGAGACGAAGATAATGGTACCTCACACGACATCCAACTCGCCGTGGTTTGTCCGGAAAACGCCTCGAAAGCCGTCGGACTCGCCGGAAACTGGGTAAGATTCAAATGGATATAACTTCTTCAATACTCAACGAAATTGAGTGAAACAAAAAGGAAAGTTGTAGTACTCAGCGAGACGAAGAGATTGATACCTTGCACGGCGGCCAACTCGCTGTGGTGTGGCCGGAAAGTCTCTCGAAAGTCGCCGGAGATGGGTGTGCCTACACCCGTGGTGGTTTCGTCCTAAAACCTCCAAAATCAAGAAATAATCTCATTTAAAAGTCATTCCAGCAAGATTCAAGGACGAAATAGAGATAATTAGGGGCTTACCTAATCGGAGATTGAAAAATCTCGCCGGAGTCCCTATCCGGTTTTCTGGGGTCGCGGGAACAAGAGGGAGAGAGAGAGAGAGAGCAGGACGAGATGGTGAAGGGTGATGGTTCTTCTTCGCACACTCGTGTGCCTCTGTGCGTGTGTGCTTGCGGTGCAGAGAAGGGAGAGAAGTGATATGAGAGAGAGCCGAGAGGGAGAGAGACAGGACAGACAATTAACAGACAAGAAGAAGAAAGAAGGGAGTTCACCGGGGGGGGGGGGGGGGGGGGGCTGAGAGAGAAGAGAGAAGAGTGAAGGGGGTGCTGCCACGTGGCAGTTTGTGGAAGAAAGAATCCAAAACTTTAATTTCTGATTGGTAGTCAAAATAGGACCAAAATGATATATTTAAAATATTTTGGGGTAATCACAAACATATATTTTTATAACAAGGGGGCGGGTGTTACATCTTTACATGTTTTTTTTATTCATTGTGAGGATGTTGAAGAATTGTCTCACATAGGAATGTGTGTTGTCCATCTGTTTGGCTTGAGTGCTACAACATGTGCCAGGGCACGTGAAGATATGAACAACCGTCCCAGGTCGGAAAGTCAAGGAATCTTGCATAGACTTACAAGGAGTCAGGCTACTCCCCCATTTCCAATTTGGGGTGGAACCTCAACTTCCGTCACTCATTGCCTATTTTTGCTTTGCTTTTTTCTTGCTTGCTTATACATAAAGTTTTGAGCTTTTTCTGAGATTGTGATATGAACGGGGAGCTTTGTGGCTGAGGGAGGAGTTTATGGGAGATACGTGGAAGCAGGTGATTCTGGTTCCAGCTTCTGGCGGGGTTTGATCGTTGCCAATTAAACTTGCTTCGAGATGATCTCTGAGGAGGGTGCACAAGATAACAATGGCAATGAGCAAGGAGGAGAAAAAGGAGAGAATTTATTAGTGAAAATGGGAATGCCTATTTCGGTTTTTTATGGTCTCAAGGCTGCATCGCGTCCTTTTTTCAAGGCAATTGCTGCTTGTGTCACACTTGGGACTGGGAACTCGTTAGCTCCTGAAGGTCCTAGCGTTGAGATTGGAACTTCTGTAGCCAAGGGCATTGGTGCTGTGTTTGATAAAAGTTCATAAAGCAGGCTCTCTCTTGTGGCTGCCGGATCAGCTGCTGGATTTGCTTCTGGTTGGTATTCAGTTTTGTGTATGTCTGTGGTGCCCCTATCAAGACATGTTTGCCCTCATTGTAATTGTTGCTGTTCTGTTTTGACAGGGTTTAATGCTGCTGTTTCTGGTTGTTTCTTTGCCGTAGAGTTAGTCCTATGGCCATCACCAACGGATTCCTCATCCATTTTGCTTGCGAATACCACTTCTATGGTCATACTTAGTGCTGTGATAGCAATTCCGGTGCAACTCCGGTGACTTTCTCGAATTTTATCAAGTACATGCCAATTTTATGTGCTCTCAACTATTTTTTGGTATGCATAGTTGCACCTTCTTATTTGCAAATGCTAAGAACAGTTGTTCACGTGCACGTAAAATGTAAGTTATTAAAACATAGATATTGAAGTTGAGCACAAATCCTGTGTTAGGTGTGATGGAATGGATTTTTCATGGAAAAGAGTTTCCAAGGGAAGCCAAGATAACTACGGCAAATGTGTATCTTCATGTGTTCTTTATACATCTAAGCTATTACTAGCAAAAAGACCCACGCGATGTTGCGGGTGTTTAAAATATTGTGAAAATATACAATAGAAAACAGAGGTTATAGAAGTTGGATTTATATAGCTAAGTTCTTTGTTATCAAAAGATTGGTTGCTCACTGTTCAAAAGATAATTTCAATATGGACAAAGTCTAACGTCTGAAATCAATCAAATTAAAAAGGTCTTCTCAAGCGTAGGCGCAGTACTGCTGTGTTTGTCTAGAACACCATATAAACAAAGTTTATATTCTTATAATCAAGAAGCAAGTAAAATTACAAAGTTTATATTCTTATAATCATATTACATCTATATATATACATGCATAGTACCAATATATTTAAGCATGCCGAGATTAATAAAGATCCTCAGTTCATTACTCTCAGCATACGAAATCAGGTCTGTAACAAACCTGAAACGGGAGGAGAACTTGTCATAAATTATCTGCAGAAGCTCAACATAAAACACGATGGGGATTGAAGTAGAGCAACTTTTCGTAATATTCAAGGTTTAATCCGATGCCATACATACCATACACCCACACTAATGCAAGGAGAGTGCTTTATATATATCCTCTCAAAATTACCTCAATATACCACTTAATTTAAAACAGAGTGAATTGCACTATATGCAATTGAAAAATAAAGAAAAATTAGCAAGTCAAACAAAGAAAAGATGGATTCAAGCTGTCCACTATAACACATAATACGAATTACTGATGTATATGAACATATCAGTTTAAGACAGTCACTATCGCATACATTTAAATTGATATTTCACAGACATGATCTTTATAAAACGAATATGTGTTCAAGTAGCAAAGGAGCAATCCATAGTTTAATGTTTCATAAGAAACCCATGAATATGTATGAGCATAGTTGGTTTCGTATGCCATGCAGCAGTCAAGGTGTTTGTTACCAATTTTGCGGTTCCATTGGGAAGTATTTGTATATTGAAATATAAAAAGCCAAGTGTTCGTGGCTAGAATTTCCGTTGGGGATGTTTTCTAGCGGACGAGCACACAGCTTCCCAAGAAGTTGGCGCCGGTTGATGCTTTCTGTCGGGCTTCTGCTCACTAATGGGCTTGTCGGGTAAGGCTTGTCGGGCAAGGCTGAAAGAGAAGGACATAGTTAACTTTGAAAGGTGCCTTTGTGGGGCTTTAGGTATAGGCCTTGAGGCTCACAATCAAGATTAACTTTTAGGTGCTCAGGCGTGCCACTGCCATCTTTAGCATGGCAGATGTTGAGTTTTAGTTGTATATATACCCGAGATGCTGTTTTAGTTATGAAAGGTGTCTTTGTGGGGCCTTAGGTGTAGGCCTTGAGGCTTCCAACCAAGAACTAACTCATTACTCGAATATATAATGTTTGTTTCATTGATTACAGACGTATTATGACTATTATACTTCTAATTACCCGAGCCCGAAGAGCAAAAAGAATCCAAATAGGTGCCTTTGTAGGGCCTTATATGTAGGCTTTGAGGCTTCCCATCAGAATTACTTCTATACTCAAACGTTCTATGATAATCATAATATAACAGACATAAAACTAGGAAATAGGTCGATTACTTGCGCCCCAAGTAACTTCAGACTTCTTGTTATCAAAGACTGTCGTGGATGGGTTAAGTCTACATAAGGTTCTTTTTTATGCCTTGAGACCAAGGACTTTTGAATGATCAATCTTACATGCCTGAGGGTTTAGAACTCAGATCTGATTTAAACTGTGAATACATATTTCAATCGGATTCAAGAACTGATGAGTCTTTTAATCATCAACTTGCTAGAAATAACTTGGATACAAATTGAAGTATACAACATATTACTAGACTTATGAATGAAAAGACAAAAACAAAGAGGGTCGGGCAAGGCTGGTTGTCTTGCAACTTCCTATCTTTGTGATTTATAAAGGGGCTTGAGAGCTTAGAAAGAGGGATAAAGAGATGAGTTTATAAAAGGAAATTGATACTACAACAAGTTTTAGACAAGGTAGCAGAGTTTTTACAAAGGCTTTTGGTGAGGGTTGATCCCGAAAGGGATGAAGGCTTGGGCTGACTACAGCTTCGTTGAAGGCAAATCTGGTTTGATCAGAGTTTGTGCTTGTATTTGTTTGTTTGATTGAGTGTCTTTATCTCTGATTTCTTTTTCTTCTTTTATAGACAGTTTGGCTTGGCCTCCTGTAGCATTAACCTTGCCCGAATGCAGCTTGAAAGGCAATGACTCATCAACTATTTACTTGTAATGCCCCTGTAAAGTGCTTTTGGGCTAATTAGCTGGCTGGTCTACACCATTTGGTCTCTAGGTAGGTGAGCAAGTGGTTCAAATGATCTGCACCTAGTCGGGAAAAGGTATTTTCTGCCTTCTGGGCTTTGGCTGAGCTTCGGGCTCATTTCCTCCTAGTCCTTCTTTTGGGCCAACTCCCTTTTGAGCCTAAAGTTCAAGTTTTAACCCAAACACCAAGTATACAGACTCTATACCTCTCCCAAAACAATGCTTGGAATGCAACTGATGAAGAAAAGTGCCACTCTCTACCTATCGTCCTGTAATAATCAACAAATTGAATTTCAGAAACAAAGCCTGTCGTATCAGTGGTTCAATTAACAAATGGTTATGTGTTAGTTGGAACAATACATTTCTCATTGACGACCCTCAACCACTCCTCCACGTTTGCCTCTGCATACTCCTCCTCCGCTGCTGCTGCTCTTTTCCTTCCATGAAAACAACTACTCCTCTGGTTCAAGCCTCGAGTGGCCTATCACCACCTAATTTGACAGAACCTGGCCGGAATTGAGCTCGCCGCCTCTGTAAACTCGTCGGAAAACGTAGCAGTTGGGATTTGAACTGAAAATCGTAAATTTGAGGCAGATCTTCAGATGCAATAGTTGTAGAATGTGCCTAAGCTTATGAGGAGTTGGTTAAGACCAACCTCGAGACTGGCCATCGCCGAAATCGTAGAAGTCGTCACCGGCCTATTGAACCATCAGAGAGAAGGCAATGGCGAGTGAGTTCTAGATAGAGAAAGTGGCTCGGAGGGGGAAAGGTGAGAAGGAGTTTTAAAGGGTGGGAATTTTAGAGAGAGAACGAGAGAAGCCAGAGACTCTGGTGGAGAGCATCGAGCTAGAGGAAAGAGAGAAAGGAGAAAGAAGAATAAGAAAAAAATAATACAGAACGGACACAATCAGAATTAACGTTAAAGTGCGAGGGCAAATAAACGAGAACACTGTAGAATGAACGGTGTTTTGGTTTAATTTCATTTTTTTTAAACTAAATGATATGGAAGTTAATGATTCAATTATTATTTAAGTATTGATAAACGTGATCATTCTTATTGGTGACATATCATTTAGTTTGCAAATTTAATCTCCCTAGCATGACCCTTAATATATATATTATTAACAAAAAATTTATTTCGCAAATCATTACACTTCTTACACCTATAAATAATGAACATTAAGTTATACATCTATATAAATAATCATGATCATAATAGACAATATTAAAAGATAAATCAATAAATAATGACATACTTATTGAGCACGTTTCTGAGCTTTCTTCACTATTTCAAACTTAGGAAGACTATGCTTTGTAGAGCTTAATTCTTTTTCTATTATTGAACTTACAAGACGACCTTTGTGAGATTTAAATTTGAATTATTTTCTATTATTTTTTCCTTTAGCCAATATTTTGAGTAATTATTTGTGGATGGATGGTAGTATTTTTGAACTTATATTACTAACAGTTTGCTGTTTGAATTATTAATTGGTCTGAAAGCAACAACTAAAGTAACAAAAACAAATAAAAGGGCAGCAAATGCGTGTTAGCTCATGCTAGGGGTGGGCACGGGCCGGGCCGAGCCCAAATTTGGAGGGACCGGACCAGACCCGCTTAAAAAGGAAACGGGTCGGGCCGGGCCGAGTATTACAAATCTGACAACTGGAACCGCACCTAACTCGGCCCGTTTGAAACGGGCCGGTTCGGGACGGGTCCACGGGTCCTCTATCATCCTCCATATCTTCGATTCGGTCTTCGACATCAAGATCCTCATCTGCTGCCACGTCGTTTCCAAGCGATTCAACTCGCTGTCGCACCATTTCCAAGCAAAAAACTGAACCAGTAGTGCAATCTGTTGGATCGGAGACAGAGGCATCCAAAGAGAGTTAAATCAATAAACTCTAAAATTTTAAATAGTGTTTTAGAGAAATTACCTGAAATTATCGATAGCTCAAGCGCGGAATTGGAGGAAATAGAGAAAGGCGTGGACGGCGGCTTGTGGCGCAGCTGGTGACGCTTTGTGAAGTGTGAGCTGGGTTTACGGCGTATGAGCTTGGTATATGCCTGGTTATGCTTTGTGAAGGTTGGAGAAGATGAGAGGAAGAAATGGGTTATGCTGGGTTTAGGGCGGATGAAATGGGAGAGAGAGAGAGACAGAGAGACTGTGGGAGAGAGATCGAGAGGGAAGAGAGATCGAGGAGTCGGGATAGAGAGAGGGTGAGGGGTGAGTTGATTGAATTAGGTCTGAGAACTGAGAAAGAATAAGAGAGACTGAGAGAGGGTACTGGGTAGTAGAGAGAGAGACAGAGAGACTGTGGGAGAGAGATCGAGAGGGACGAGATCGAGGAGTCGGGATAGAGAGAGGGTGAGGGGTAAGTTGATTGAATTAGGTTTGAGAACTGAGAAAGAATAAGAGAGACTGAAAGAGTGGGTACTGGGTAATAGAGGCCCAAAGGGTAGAGATCCAATCAATTGGCAATGAACGGTCCGGGCCGGGGGCCCGTTTTCTCCAATTTTTAGAACCGGTCTGCCCCGTTATTTACAAGGAATCGGCCCACCCGCCCCGTTTGGTATTTATAATTTTTGGACCCGTCCCGTACCCGTCCCGAACGGCAAGGATCCGCCCCGACCCACAGATCCAGGACTCGTTTGCCCACCCCTAGCTTATGCAGTCAGGACAGTATGTTTATACCTCTGCATATAAGTGTGAATATCGCTCCTTGTAGACCACAACCAGTTGGTAAAAGATCCCAAACACAAATTTCCAAAACCACAAAGTTTAATAATGCTAAAAGTTATACATACATCTGATCACATTATTGGCATAAATTCGACTACATTATTGACATACATCGAATCGTTTTATTATTCACATCTCTTACAAAAACTAAGCTCAGTACAAAATACACATGTATTGTAAATATAATATGTCAGATTGCTCACCATCTTCTCCACCAACTCTTAGTTTGACTAAAGAAAAGACAGAAGAAGAAGATAAAGCAAAGGTTTGTATTGTATTACTTCCACGCTGGCTATAAAAATCAAGTTTGCAACTTGCAATTTGTTACTTGATTAAATTATTAATCATGCTTTAGAAAAGAGTAACTAAATAAATAATTTTGATTAATTTTTAATCCAATTGGAATTTGCAATGCAGGAACACGTAAAGAGAGATGTTGCCCCTCTTTTAAGGATTGAAAAAGGAACGATCGTGGAGTAATTAGCAAGTTTATGTTTTAGATTTGTCAACTTGTACAAAGTGGAAAAACAAAAACATGCACATAGAGATAGGTACTGGTTAATGAGAGACTGAGAAGGACACTATTTAGAGAGAAAACTACAATTTAGAAATTAGAGTGATTTGTTTATCGGATATATGACATGTTATGTTATTAGATTGTAAGTTACAGCTCCATATTTAAGCATTGTCCCGTAAATCCATCTAAGAGGAAACCTAATTCATAATCTAAGCACACCCATTAGATTATCTACTCTTATCATGGTCAACAAGCAACTTATGTAACTGTGAACACGAAAATTTCCTGAAACGAAAGAGACAAGAACAACGTGCACAAACAAATATTTGTATTTGATGATTTTGGGTTACAATCTCTCTCAAATTTGATCCTCTGATTCGATCTCCGTAAGGTGTGTATTTGTGGATACTTGGTTGATCCAAGGGCCGTCGAGGCTTGATCTTGGATGAACGTTCTTTAAGGGTCGTGGGCTTGATCTTTGAAGGTGGATTTGAGCGGATCTTCAAGGAGCCGTTGGAGCTTGATCTTGAGGATGAGTGTTTCTTCAAGGGCCGTTGAGGCTTGATCTTTGAATAATGGTGATGAACGAATCTTCAAGGGCTTTTGGGCTTGATCTTGAAGAACAGTGATGAACGGATATTCAAGGGCTTTTGGGCTTGATCTTGAAGAACGGTTGGATGTGTGGATTTGTTGATGTTGTTGATCCAAGGGCCGTCGGGGCTTGATCTTGGAAGAACGATGAACGAAGAACGAAGAACACTTTCTTCAAAGGTCGTCGGGGCTTGATCTTGAATTGGTGGATTGTTGATCCAAGGGCCGTCGGGGGCTTGATCTTGGAAGAACGATGAACGAAGAACGAAGAACACTTTCTTCAAGGGCCGTTGGGGCTTGATTTTGAATTGGTGGATTGTTGATCCAAGGGCCGTCGGGGGCTTGATCTTGGAAGAACGATGAACGAAGAACGAAGAGAGCTTTCTTGATTCTTCGGGAACCTGGATGCTTGAGAGTTTCGGAGTTTCAAAGCTTCAAGAATTTTGCCTAATGTTTTTCCTTCCCAAATGAATGAATTAGCCTTCTATTTATAGAAATTTCCAAGGCCTAATTTTGAATATAATATTCCAGATGAAATAAGTCGTTTCTGCCAAGTGTTGACACGTGTCCTGTTTGATGACTTTTCCAACTTATTTCGATTTTTTTGTTTAGACACACGCTACGTGTAAAATTTATGTAATACATGAGCGTTGAAACTTTGATTTATCGATCAACATTTATTTACCGAAATTTCGATGTCTACAGTAACAAATGACATAGTGTTCGTGTTTGGTCAGTTTTACGCCCTCTTCTTCGTTATTGACGTGATCAGTGATTATAAACCTGATTGAAGGATGCAGAAAGGCATGTATCTTGTTGTCCAATGGTACAATCTTAACCATTAAGGAGGCATTCTATTCTCCACGTTTTGAAATAACGTTGCTGAGTTTTAGAGATATTTAAGTTAATCAATATCATATTGAAACCACTGAAGATAATGGTTCTGAATTTCTTTGTATCACTTTGTATGAATATGGCCAGAAGCGTATTCACGAGAAGTTGGAACGTCTATCGAGTGGGTTGTACATCACAACCATTCGAGGCATAAAAGCACATCATGTGGCCGGCCCTATGCCTAAGTTCCAGAACACTTTGCTACTTTGACATGATCGCTTAGGACATCCTAGACGTGAAATGATGCGTCGTATCCTCAGATCATCACATGGGCATCTGTTACCTCACTATGTTGGGTTCCCGCCATGCAAAGCATGTTCTTTAGGGAAGTTGAATACTCAACCCTCACATAAAAATATCATTCACGACCCCCTAAGTTTCTTCAAAGGATTCAAGGGGATATTTGTGGACCTATCCAACCAACTTGCGGACCATTTCGATACTTTATGGTGTTGGTTGATGCATTGACAGGATGGTCACATGTTTGCCTGTTGTCCACATGCAACGCTGCATTTGCTAAACTCCTAGCACAAATTATTAAGCTAAGGACTCACTACCCTGATTATTCGATTAAGTCGATTCGACTGGATAACGCTGGAGAGTTTACGTCACAGACTTTTGACGATTATTGCACGTCAATAGGGATTGATGTGGAACATCATGTACCTCATGTTCACACTCAAAACGGCTTGGCAGAAGCTTTCATAAATCGCCTTCAATTTATAGGTTGGACTTTGGTTATGCGAACCAAACTGCCGGTATATGCCTAGGGCTATGCAATATTGCACGCAACTATGCTGGTTCGCCTAAGGCCCATCACTACTCAACCACATTCACCGTTACAGTTGGTCACTGGATACGAGCCTGACTCTAGCATTTACAGATGTTTGGGTGTGCCATTTATGTGCCAATAGCGCCACCACTACGTACCAAAATGGGTCTTCAGAGAATGTCGGTTATGATTCGTCATCAATTGTTCGCTATTTAGAACCCTTGACAGGAGATCTCTTTATTACACATTTTGCAAATTGTCACTTTGATGAGACAATCTTCCAGTCATTTAGGGGAGATAAGCATGCTAACGTTCCTGAAGAACACCGCGAATTGTCGTGGTATGCTTCCACTATGTCTCATTTAGATCTCTGCATTGCTTAGTCTGAAACTAAGGTGCGCCAAATTATAGATCTTTAGAGCATTGCTCAGAGTATGCCAGATGCTTTTACCGATCCAGCAAAGGTAACAAGATCACATATATCAGTTGCAAACGTATCTGCAAGGATTGACATATCTAGCATACGTTACCATCCTGCCTGGGAAGGCCAAACCGTCCCCGAAGGTGGGGAGGTCGCATCTTCCTCACGGCACGGTACATTGATGGCTAGCCAATCATCTGCTCCGACCCTGAAGCGTGGCAGACCCCTTGGTTCAAAGGATTCACAACCCTATAAGATGAAATCGGCACCAACTAGTGACCTTAGTTTGAATCCGAACATCGCTCACTCATCTGTTCCAACGCATGAGGTTATTCTAGATTACGGTGATGTCTTAGAGGAGATAAACCAGCCTCCCGAGAATCATGAGATTTCGGTCCACTACGCAATATTGAACCATGTTCCGTTGATGAATGCCGATGTAGAACAGATTGGTCAAACTGAAAACAAGCAATCCAGGTCAAACTCAATTTGCTTGCGAAACGTAAGGTGTTTGGGTTCGTAGCTCCTACTCCTCCACATATGAAGCCCATTGGCTACAAATGGGTTTTCGTGAGGAAGCGTAATGAGAAGAATGAAATAGTGTGATACAAAGCACGCCTCGTAGCGCGAGGTTTCTCTCAGCGCCCTGGGATTGATTACAAGGAGACGTATTCCCCCATAATGGACGTCATAACGTTCCGTTACCTTATCAGTTTGATAGTTTCCGAAAAACTGAATAGGCAGCTTATGGACACGGTAACCACGTATCTCTATGGGGATCTAGATACATAAATATACATGAAAGTTCCAGAAGGACTTCCATTGACTGGTTCAAATAGTTCTAGACCACGGAACACTCTCTTTATTAGATCGAGGAGGTCACTCTACTGATTGAAACAATCCAGGCGGATGTGGTATAACCGTTTGAGTGAATATTTGACAAGTCAGGGTTATGTGAACAACGAATTATTCTCATACGCGTTCATAAAGAAGTCACATTCCATATTTACAATTAAATCTCTCTTCTCTCTCTTGCTAGTGCCGGCTCCCTCTCCCTACCCTTTAGAATAGTTCAGTTAAATAGGTTTACAACAAACCTTTATTCTTTAAGAAAAAAAAAGAAAGATAAAAAGGGTTTTAATTATAGTCAGTGGCTTATAAAGCTGTTCATTGTGCAAAAGTCAATGACATAAGTACCATTTTGACAAAAGAAAATGACATAATTACCATGAGGTTTTATCAGTGTTCTAAAAATCGGCCTAGGCGGCCCCTAGGCGCTGGACTGTGACCGACCACTCCGATTAACTGTTAATCGGTTGCAAAATCGGAAAATGTATTAGGCGGACGCCTAGGTAAGATTAGACGGGTCTAAGCGGAGCTATATGGGTCTAGGCGGGTCTGGGCGGAAGCTAGGTGGGCGTATGAGAAGACGTCGGGATCTAAAAATATTTCTGGAAAAATGATGTTGCAGGCGCAAGGAAGAAGAAGAAGATGAACGAGTGGGGGAAGAAGAAGAAGATGGAAGGGTGGGGACCATCATATCAACTTTGAATTTAAAGTTTAAACGGACGGGTGGATGAATTATTTATGGTCGCACCATGTCCTCTCTTTTGATTGCACGAGTCTTGGTTCCAATAAACTCCCTTTACCCAATTTTTATTCTTTTATTTCTTTTAAGACCATTTACATAAACTAGTAAATATCTATTGTTTTATTATTCTTTTTTCTTTTAAGACCATTTACATTAGTATGTATTTAAACCCAAACATTGCATATATTATTTTAAAAGAAAAGACATATTATTTATTTATTATATAGTAAATTTAATTAATTTATCATTCTTTTATTATCTTATCCATGGATTTCATACAAGTATTATTTTTTGTAACTATCAATATGCACTTATTTACAAGATATACAATAAATTTACCAAAATCCGCTTAGGCCGCCTAGACGTCCGCGTAGACCATGCCTAGGTGCTAGGTGTTAGGCGCTAGCCCGCCGCCCGACTGGCGCCTAACGTTTTTTAGAACTTTGGGTTTTATGACATAATTAAAAGTGTGTGATTGACTTACAATAACCATTTTAGTGACTCTTTAGTGGTATATAAATTTTTTATTATTTGGCAATGTCTAAAAAGAATAAGTGCGTAAAGGGATACCCCATCCTATGTGCCCCTTTTATGACCATTTACCATTAAATTTGATTATTACACATTTACTAAGTTGAATATTGGCTGAATGTGTCCTCCACTTGCACTAGTAAACTTCCTCGCATGCGGAGGAGCTGGATTCATTCTTAATTTCACCTTTCTTTCTTTATGTCCTCCACTAGGGATATATTATAAACTTTTCTTCTGAAAGTGCTTGCGCAATTTCATCTTTATATTTTTCTATGTTTTTCTTTTGTGTAATCTCTAATGATTTTCTTGGAAGGTGCATATACTTTTATTGAAAGGTGCCTTACAGTAAATGTTTTTGGACAAATTGTTTTTTAATTAAGCATATTTAAAAGAAGGGTAATGTTATGGAGATTAAATTTAGAAATAAAATTTGAAAACTAAATGGTGCGTCACCAACAAAATGAACACGTTTATCAACTCTTAAATAATAAATCAATCATCAACTTCCATATCATATAGTTTTCAAAATTTTATTTCAAAGTTATCTCTCAGCATTACTTTTAGAAGAAAATTTTAAAGTAGTAGCATTATCAATTATTGAATATTTTTTTAAGTACATGAAAGTGACTAATCCATGTCACTCCAAATTTTCAAGGAATTTTTCTTTGTGCCGGAAATACTGGTAATGCACAACGTGTCATTATATAAGTATAGAAAAACTTTAATTTTTTTAAGGTTTAGCGTTTAGGGTAAGCTCTGGGTTTTTTAAGGTTTAGCGTTTAGGGTAAGCTCTGGGCTCTCTTATGACCTCCTGATAATCTCGGAAAGACAGATTCCAAATCTTAGGCAATATTCTAATAGTGAATGACCATATTCTTAGCACTCTATGATTTTTTTTTAGTGTGCAATTGACTTGTTTTTATTTTTTAAGAATTATATACAGGTACTAGATCGAAAGTGTTCGGAAATTTCTTAAAAGAAATTGGTCACTAACTGAAAATGTTAAAAATTCTACGTAAAAGAAATTGATCTCTAATTGGAAATGTTAAAAATTTGTACATATAACGTGTAAAAGTTATTCTTGTATAGATAACATGATTAGTCACTTCCACACAAGTTTTTCTTGCTTACTTTCCAACTAAGTTCTAGGTCTTCTTATGACCTCTCGATAGCCTCGAAAGATAAATTCCAAATCTTAGGCAATCTCCAATTAGGGGTGGGCACGGTTTGGTTCGGTGTGGTTTTGAGTGAAACCAAAACCAAAACAGAAATCGAATTTTTTTGCGGTTCGGTTCGGTGCGGTTTCAAATGGTTTCGGTTGGTTTTTAAGAAAAAATGTATAATTTTCAATTTAACATATTAATAAGCATTTCCCAGTAGCAATAGGAAAAATACATTTGTTATGTAAACAATTAGCATGTTGCATGCAGTTGTGATGTTAAAATATGTTTGTGCAACAAAAGGGTGTTCCATACAAGGTATAACATAAAACAAGTTGAATAACTTTGAATTCATTAAATGTGAGCGAAACTTTCATACTAGAATATGTGATATCATGCTTCAAATGAGTGGACTTCATTAGATCATTGTTCGACTCTTGATAACAAGATTTGTCCACCCTTGTACATATGTGTGTGTGTGTGTGATGGTATAAAATAACAAAGGTCCTTCGAGTTAATGAACGAAAGAAAGTGATGAATGATGATATTCTAGTGTGGTTGAGTCCATACTAAATGTATGGATTTTAACAAACAACCAATTAAAACATGAAATCTAATATGGACATTTAATTAAATGTTTATTAATATTTGCGGTTTGGTTTGGTTTCGGTGCGGTTTTCAAAAGCCAAAACTGAAACCAAACCGTTTTCTATGTTGCGGTTCGGTTTTAAAACCGCAAAACCAAACCGTTTGGTACGCTTCGATTTGGTTCGTGTTTCGGTTTCAGTTTTCGGTTCTAAGTGCCCACCCCTATCTCCAATAGTGAAGGACTATATTTGTAGCCCTTTGTGATTTTGTAGTGTAAAATTGACTTGTTTTTATTTTTTTAGGAATTATAAAAAGGTAATCAATCGATAGTGCTTGGAAATTTCTTTGAAAGAAATTGGTCACTAATTGGGAATGTACAAAGCTTTGTACGTAAACGTGAAAAATAAGAGAATTGAATGAGAAAGGGCTTGCTTTATTTATTTATTTTATTAACTACAAGCAATATTCTATATTAGTCTCTATTAAGAGAAGGCGGGAAGGTTTGAATTGACACACAGTGGGTTAAAAAGAAATGCCCCTAACCATAAAGGATGGTCGAAAGAGTACGTAACCTGAGTGCTACGGTGACCCACCAAGTGTAGATTAGCTGTGTTTGTCAAGATTAAGTTTCATTGATGGTTTGCTGATCAAAGCTAAAACTAGTGGATGGAAAATAAGAAGAGCAACGCTAGAGAGACTAAATTTGTAGACTAAATTTACAAACTAAATAACGTGTCACCAATAAAAAGAAACACGTTAATCAATGCTTAAGTAATAATCAAATCATCAATTTTTATATCATTTAGTTTACAAAGTTTATTTAGTCTCCCTATCATTGTCAAAAAAAAAAATATATATATATATATGCAGGGATGAGTTGTGAGTTGTGACTTGTAAGCTTTAATGAAGGTTATGAACTCATGAGGATGTGCCCCTTTTTGTCTTTCTTTTTATGGTGAGATCAAACTAAATGGGCTGAGACTCTATAATTCAATAAATTGATTTGTCACTTATGCTCAGAAAGTTAGATTCCAAATCTTGTTCAATCTCAATTGGTGAATGACTGTATTCTTAGCCCTCAGTAATTTTGTAGTGTGAAAATTATAAAATGTCCTCAATCGAAGTTGCTTGGAAATTTCTTGAAAGAAACTAATCACTGAAATGGAAAACTTTACAACTGTGCACGCAAAGAGCGTAAAGGAAGGGCTCCATCCCATGTGCCCCTTTTATACTTTTACGACCGTTAATCT
The DNA here is from genome assembly GCA_963082935.1 of Malus x robusta. Lineage (NCBI taxonomy): Eukaryota > Viridiplantae > Streptophyta > Magnoliopsida > Rosales > Rosaceae > Malus > Malus x robusta. The sequence goes on from OY720326.1 coordinate 18,965,234, forward strand.
CTCACTCATTGATATTCCTGAAGGTGCCTTTGAAACTTTAGTCAAAAGCCAATTCGAAAGCTTTGGAAGTAGAAGTGGCAAATTAATTCATTAAAATATTAATGAATAACTATTAAGATTCGTCTAGTTTGATAACATAGTGGTAAGATGGATAGTTTTAATGATTGTGTAATGCCTTATGGTAATATCAAATTAAATGAGTCTGAGACTCAAACGACTTGACTTGTCACATGTGCTTGAAAAGACAAATACTAAATCTTATTCAATCTCCATCCATGAACAACTATATACTTTTGTTTTGAAAAAATGAGACAAAAGCCACAACTATCCATCTCTTTCGAGTTTGGAGAAGCTATAGGAAGCTTTACCCTGCCCACCATGATTTTGTAGTGGGACAAAGATTGTCTGCCCTCCACTTCCGATGCCATTTCCATGCCCTTCTGTTTGTGTGATCACGGTTAAGTCACATCAACATTTTATATTACTATTCATTTTTATCTTATTATATCTATAAAAATAATAATATAAAATGTTGACGTGGCTTAACCGTGACCACACAAAATTGGAGGGTACGGAAAGAGCACCGGAAGTGGAGGGCAGACAATCCTTGTCCTTTGTAGTGTAATATTCACTTTTTTTTTTTAATAAAAAATTAACAAAATGTTGCAATCGAAAGTGCTTGGAAATCTTTTTTTGAAGAAATTGGTGACTAATTAGGAAAATTCAAAACCATGTACGCAAACCGCGTAAAGAGAGGGCCCATCCCATTGTGCCCTTTCTTATGCTTTTGTAACTGTTCATCTCTTAGTCATTGCTTTTCCGGAATTTGGAACTTCGTGCATTTACTCAAAAGCCAATTCAAGTAAATTCGGAACCAGACTACCCCCCTCTCTCTCCTTTCATTAGATTCTCCTCAATTCTTAACTACTCTCTCTCTCTCTCTTGCTTTGCTTTATTGGTTCCTCCTAAATTTTGAACCAGTCTTTCTTTCTACTCTATTCACAATTAATCTCTCTGCAACAACTACTTCCTGGATCTGAAAACTAGAGGTTATGGATATGGCTTCTTCTTCTTCTTCTTCTTCATCCGTTGCTGATACAAAAAAGTAATTGTTTTGGATATTATTTTGAAGGTGGAGAAAATAAACAAGCCCTTGTCAAATTGGTAACTTGTCAGAGGTTAGTCGGTGTTATATTGATACTGTTTAAGGCTCTTACTGTATTTTTGTCATTTATTTTTAATTAATAAGTGTTGGTGTTATGTTGTGCTGGCATTTAAATTGCTAATTAATTTTAGGAACACTTTAATGCGGTCCATAGTTATCAATATTTTTTTATTGAAATCTTGTTAGTTTTTAGTTTTTGATTAAAGTCACTGACATTAATGTAATAATGTAAGTTACTATATTTTTTAAATTAAAAATAAAAAATTAAAATTTGTAATTGTTTATATTAATGAGATTTTAAATAAAATCCATAATTTATAGGATTAAAAATAATAAAATATAAATTATACTCTCTATTATATTGTGTGTGTATATATATATGTATGGGTACATTAACCAATATTAACAAAAAAATATATTGTACCAAAACATGGATACATTCTCAAATCAACGAAAAAGAATGTACCCATATAAGTTTAAACATGGATTAAAAAAATTGAATGAATTTTATATTAAAAAAAAGGTACATTTTACATATAACAAATTGATATATTTGAGAATGGGTACATTTAAGATTAAAAAAATTGAAAAATTATATGAATGGGATTGAGAATCTTTATATATATATATATAAAAACTAATAGGTACAAACTTAATTTAATTTAATTTTTTATTATTTTGGAAATGTTTGAATTGAAAATTAATTAGAAGTTTAATAGAGGTGTTAGTATTAAGCCCTAAATTAATTACTAATTTTTATATTAAAAAAATTATATAATAAACATGTAAATTCATTATCACATTATTGCTAGGGACTTGAATCAAAATTTAAGAACTCATAAGGTCTTAGTCAATGAACAGTAAGAACTAGGGACCGGATACTAATTTTTCCTTAATTTTTTTTATGTCTGCTGTTAATTTCTTGGCTGGTGACCTGTCACCGGTGTCACTTTGTTTTGTTTGAACTGAGACACAGTGAGTTGAAGAGAAATGTTCACGACTTGTTTTTCTCGTTTATTTTCATGCTAAGTTCTACGCTTCTTAAGACATCCTGATAGCCTCGGAAAGACATATTCCTAATCTTAAGCAATTTCTAGTAGCGAATGACAGCTCTCCGTTATTTTGTAGTGTGAAAGTAGATTGTGTAGTTTGAAATTCACTTGTTTTTTTTCTTTCTAGGAATTATAAAAAGCTACTCAGCCGAAAATGCTTGAAAATTTCTTGAAATAAATTGGTCACTAACTGGTAAAGTTCAAAACTTTGTATGTAAAAGGTGTAAACACGTCAATTGTATGAGAAAGAGTTTTGTTTTGTTTTTTTTAATTACATGGTATATTTTACACTAATCCATATTAAGGGGATGTAGGAGAGTATGAGCCCAAAATATAATGAGTTGAAGATAAATTCCTTAACCATAAGGCAATCCACCACTTTTTTTTTATTTTTTTCACAATCCACCATTTGGAAGTTGTGCATATCATTTTCAAATGTTTTAGTGCTTTTATATTTAATTGAAGAGTCGCGTACATTTGGCACGCTAATGTGATATTTTGGACTAATAATAAACGAATAAGGACGTAACCTGAATGCTATGGTGACCCATCAGGTGTAGGTTAGCTCTTTGTGAGGATCCTAGGAATCCTCACATTTTATTCGTTTATCGTACATCGTGCGGTCATAAATCATTTTGAATTTTTTATTTGAAATTAAACACAAACAAAATATTACGAAAGCTAGTCGTACGATATACGATGAACAAATAGAATGTGAGGATAAAAGAGGATCCAAAGAGGATCATTTTCAGTGGATGGACTGCTGATCGAAGAGGCGCCTGCTCAGAAATCGAAGAGGCATTTGCTTTCTCAAAAGCTGGGCTGCTCAGAGACCACGAGGGTCGATCTCAGAAATCGAAGAGGCGTTTGCTTTCTCAAAAGCTGGGCTGCTCAAAGACCACGAAGGCCGATCTCAGAAATCGAAGAGGCGCTTGCTTTCTCAAAAGTTGGGCTGCTCAGAGACCACGAGGGCCGATCTCAGCAATCGAAGGGGCACCTACTTTTCCAGCCTTGTCAGCATCTGTCACACGCACACTCAGCTATGCGGAAATTATGGGCATTATGTCGAAGACTTCTGGTGAAGTAGAAAGCACATGAGTCTTACTGTTCAATCACCCACTTCCCACACGCAACAGTAGCTCATGGGTACCATAGATAAATTTGCCAAAGTTCTCTGCCAAAGTTGAGCACGTGAAGCTTGCAGCTCCCACTACATCGCTCTGACCAAGAAGGGTAAAAGAATAGCAAAGAAACAGCACTAACAAAGTTTAGACACATAAATTTTGAAGGTCTAGCTACCATATTATTACCCACAAGGGTAAATGAACAGTACCACTGCTGGATAATTGGAAAGTCCCTGTGTGTCAACCTCTGTGCTTCGTGGCAAGGTAGACTAGCAAACATGCCCAACCTTTACCCACATTCGAGAAAACACTCCCAACAAGATTGCTTGCTCCAAAATCGAAGAGGCACCGTCCTCCGAATCTCGAGAGCCAGACTCCCAACATGACTACTTTCTCAAAAATCGAAGAGAGGGTAAAGGAACAGTACCATTGCTGGATAATTGGAAAGTCCCTGTGTGTCAACCTCTGTGCTTCGTGGCAAGGTAGACTAGCAAACATGCCCAACCTTTACCCACATTCGAGAAAACACTCCCAACAAGATTGCTTGCTCCAAAATCGAAGAGGCACCGCCCTCCGAATCTCGAGAGCCAGACTCCCAACATGATTACTTTCTCAAAAATCGAAGAGACACCGCTCTCCGAATCTCGAGAGCCAGATCCCCAGCATGATTGCTTTCTCAAAAATCGAAGAGGCATCGTCTCCAAATCTCGAGAGTTAGATCCCCGATAGGATTGTTTGTTCGAAAACCGAAGAGGCAGCACTTTCCCAACTGCAAGAGCCGGATCTCCTTGGATAAAGCTGTTAGTAATCTTCACACGCAACATCAGCTTTACAGATATCACAGACCATTTTTTCAAAGTGCTCTGACAGAGTTAAAACATGTGAAGCTGGCAGCTTCCACTACCGTGCTATGACCAAGCAAGGTAAAAGAATAGCATTACTACTTGTTGTTAAGGAGACTCCTATATATGTCGACCTCCATCCCCAACGGACAGGCAGACCTGCAAAAATGCTCAACCCTTCCTCATATCTGAGAGGGCACTCCCAACGAAGCCTTTCGAAATATTCAGCTTTCTTTCCCCCCGATAATACCTCTGCAAACAAGCTATACTAGAGCAAGAATATCTCATATCATCAGGGTTAAAAGCAAGAGTATCCCATATCATGCTTTTTCCCTGTCTTTTCCTTTGGCCTTGTTCTTACCTGCAAGACAAGGAGAAAGAGAGCAATCAGTCAGCACTTGGAATCAAGCTTCCAGCCAGGAACTGACTGCCTGGAACTTACTTACTGGGCATTGCTCTCGAGTACTCATCTTCAACATCTTATGCTTCCAGGGAAGATACCGCATCTGCCTGAGGAACAGATAGGGCAAGTGAGAAGGATACAAGGAAGCAGGTAGAGACAAGCGTAACAGCACACGTGCCGATACATCCATTACTCTGTCAAAACAAAAGTATCCCATATCAGCAGGGTCGAACGTACTCTAGATTTGATGGACTTGTTTTGACCCTCAAATTCTTCAGTCGGCCTTATACTCTGGAGGAAACCAGAAAACCCTCCAGCTCAGTTCAAGAATAAGCCTGTGGAAAGTTACTTCTTCAAAAGCAAAAGTATCCCATATCATCTCTTCTTATTTTTCTTCTCTTTATCCTTCATGCTGCCTGCAAGATAGGGAGAATGTGAACAATCAGCCGGAGCTTTGATTGCTTACCTTGTCTATCACCTCTTTCAGCAGATCCCCTAGCTCGGCGACTTGGGGCTCCTACTACATGGTTTGTATCACGCTTGACCAAGCCTAAAACTACAAGTAAGCTTCAAGTGAAATTGATACATTACCTTGTGCATCTCCACCAGTTAAAGATACCACCCCTGGATGGAGGAAGAGTACTTCCAGAGAAGATGCCACATCTACCTATGAGACAGATAAGGCAAGTCAAGACGATACCACACTCCGATACTTAGAAGTTTCGTGATTACGAGATCATTCTCCCACAATATTTCCTAATGTCATTTGTACTAAATCATTCACCTGTACTCACTAAAGGAGAGCTTGAACCTATGTACTTGTGTAAACCCTTCACAATTAATGAGAACTCCTCTATTCCGTGGACGTAGCCAATCTGGGTGAACCACGTACATCTTGTGTTTGCTTTCCTATCTCTATCCATTTATATACTTATCCACACTAATGACCGGAGCAATCTAGCGAAGATCACAAAAAGCGACCGTTTTCGCTACCTAGGATCTATCGTGCAAGAGAACAGAGAATTAGATGGAGATCTCAACCATAGAATACAAGCTGGATGGATGAAGTGTAAGAGTGCATCCGGCGTGTTGTGTGACCGTCGTTGGCCACTGAAGCTCAAGGGAAAATTTTATAGGATGACAATAAGGCCAGCGATGTTGTATGACACATAATGTTGGGCGATGAAGCATCAACACGTACACAAAATAGGTGTGGCGGAGATGAGGATGCTTCGTGGGATGTGTGGGCACACGAGAAAGGATAAGATTGAGAATGAGGATATCCGAGGTAAAGTAGGAGTAGCCGAAATTGAAGGAAAGATGAGAGAAAATCGGTTCCGGTGATTTGGACATGTGCAAAGAAGGCCTACTGATGCTCCGGTTCGAAGATGTGACTACGAGACAGAGGTTTAGGGCCGAAGGGGTAGAGGAAGACCTAGGAAAACTTTGGAAGAGACTCTAAGAAAAGACTTAGAGTACTTGGATCTAACGGAGGACATGACACAAAACCGAGCGCAATGGCGTTCTAGGATTCATATAGCCGACCCCACTTAGTGGGAAAAGGCTTTGTTGTTGTTGTTGTTGTGGACTGCTGATCAAAGCTGAAGGATTAGGATCCCCTCCGGATCCTAATTGTGAGAATCCTGGATCAATCAATCCTAGTTGCTCACCACACATCCTGTAGTCAGAAATCATTGGAATTTGTAATCCTTTCTACATGGCATAGTGATTTCCAGCCGCATGATATGTGGTAAGTGGCTAGGATTGATTGATCCCTAGGATCCTCATAATGAGGATCCGTAGGGAATCATGACTCTCCTTCTTTGGCCAAGGCACATATATTCGGGCGGAGTTTTGGACTTTCTTTGGACCTTTCAATAGCCTCAAAAATAGAAGTAACAAACTAACTCATTGAATATTTATTAATGGATAACTATTAAGATCCGTTTAGTTTGATTTCACTATAATATGGTAGTAAGATTGATAGTTGTAATGATTGTGTATTTATAGTAAAATTACACTAAATAGGCTGAAACTCTATAATTCTATGAATTGATTTGTCACTTGTGCTCGGAAAGACATAGTCCAAATCTTGTTCAATCTCAATTGGTGAACAACTATATTATTAACTCTATGATTTTGTAGTGTGAAATTCACATATTTTCTTTTGAAAATTTAAAAATGTCCTCAATCATAGTTGCTCGGAAATTGTTTGGAAATTTCTTAAAAGAAACTGATCATTGACTAACTGGAAAACTTTACAACCGTGCACGCAAAGAGGGTAAAGGGCGGGCCCCATCCCATGTGCCCCTTTTTATACTTTTATAACTATTCATCTCACTCATTGATATTCTCGAAGGAGCCTTTGGAACTTTAGTCAAAGCCAATTCGAGTAAATTGTGAACTAGTCTCCTCTCTCTCTCTCTCTCTCTCTTGTTCCATCAGGTCCTCCTTAATTCTGGAGCTCTCTCTCTCACTCTCTCTTTCTAATTCACAATTAATCTCTCTGCAACTACTACTTCCTAGATCTGAAAACTAAAGGTTATGTAAATGGCTTCTACTTCTTCTTCATCCGCTGCTGCTCTTGCTGATGCTGATGATACAAAAAAACTAATTGTTTTGGATATTATTTTGAAGGTGAACTTTTCTTCTTATTTTGAAGGTGGAGGAAACAAACAGCCCTTGTCAAATTGGTAACTTGTCAGAGGTTAGTCAGTATTTATTGATACTGTTTAAGGCTCTTTTCTGTATTTCCTGTCATTTCTTTTTAATTAATAAGTATAGGTGTTATGTTATGCTGGCATTTAAATTGCAAATTAATTTTTGTTATGTCTGCTGTTAATTTCTTCGCTGGTGACCAGTCACCGGATGTCACTTTGTTTTGTTTGCATCTTTATCAATTGTACTCCTTTACATGCTGAGATGACGTTGTTCATAATAAGATTCCAAATATATGAATATCTTTCTTCAAATTATAGTTTTTTTTTAGGAAAAATTAGTATCCGGTCCCTAGTTTTTACTGTTCATTGACTAACACCTTGTTAGTTCTCAAATTTTGATTCAAATCCCTAACATTAATGTGATAATGAATTTACATATTTATTATATAATTTTTTTAATATAAAAATTAGTAATTAATTTAGGGTTTAATAATCACACCCCTATTAAACTTCTAATTAATTTTCAATTCAAACATTTCCAAAATAATAAAAAAATTAAATTAAATTAAGTTTGTACCTATTAGTTTTTTTTTATATATAAAAAGATTCTCAATTTTTTAATCTTAAATGTACCCATTCATATAATTTTTCAATTTTTTTAATCTTAGATGTACCCATTCTCAAATATATCAATTTGTTATATGTAAAATATACCCTTTTTTAATATAAAATCCATTCAAATTTTTTAATCCATGTTTAAACTTATATGGGTACATTCTTTTTCGTTGATTTGAGAATGTATCCATGTTTTGGTACAATAACTTTTTTTATTAATTTTAGTTAATGTACCCATACATATATGTATATATACACACACACAATATAATAGAGAAAATAATTTATATTTTATTATTTTTAATCCCATAAATTATGGGTTTTATTTAAAATCTCATTAATATAAACAATTACAAATTTCAATTTTTAAGTTTTAATTAAAAAAATATAGTACCTTACATTATTACATTAATGTCAGGGACCTCAATCAAAAACTAAAAACTAACAAGGTTTTAATAAAAAAATATTGATAGCTAGAGACCGCATCTAAAGTGTTCCTTTTTTTTATAAATAAAATATGTGCGTATCACGTGCCCTATTTTCCACTTTCGTTCATCTCTCACTCGTTGATTTTCGAGCCAATGAAACTTTGTGCATGTAGTCAAAAGCCAATTCAAGGTAGTCATTGTACATGCATTTTGTAACATATTTAGGAAACTGTGAAAGCAAAATACAATTATGACAATATTTGTGTACTCATATTAGTGAGTACTCACTTCTTGATTTTGTCCAATAATAAATTAACACATGTTTTATTCTTTTATAATATAATGTTTATGTCATTATTTTTCTTGAGCTTTTAAAACAAAAAACACGTGTCTATTGGGTGAGTATTTAAGATACTCACTAATGAGTATTCAATAATTTTTGCACGACACCTCAATTCAATTAATTGCATCTGCTATGTTTCTTCCGCAAACATGAATTACATCTGAGGACAGTCTGAGGTCTAATTCCCCTCGCCTTCAACATTGTTTGTATAAAAACCATATAAACCGTTTCGAGAAATATTTTTTGTCCCCTCCCCCACTGAAGCGTTGGTTAGTTTAGCATTCTCAATTATTAAATATTTTTAAAGTATGTGAAAGTGACTAATCCTTGTCTCTCCAAACTTTCAATTTTTGTCCTCCTGAAGCGTTTGTAACTTTGTGCACACACCTAATAGAGAGATGGACAACATCATCGCCATCGCCATCGCCATTGCCATCGGGACTCTGTCGTACATGTGCTGCAGATCATTTTCTTCTTCGTCTCCTGCGGCTGATTCTGATGTAGCTGATTCTAGTGCTGTTAAGGATGATGATGATGCTGATAACCCCCCACGTCGAGAAAAGTATGATGTGTTTATCAGCTTCAGAGGTGAGGACACCCGACTTGGTATTACCAGCCATCTTCATGCTGCCTTACTTCAGAAGAAAATTGAAACCTACATCGATAACAGACTTCAGAGAGGAAAAGAAATCGAAAGTGCCCTTCTAGAAGCAATCGAGAAATCCACCATTTCGGTGATCATTTTCTCACAAAACTATGCTTCTTCCACATGGTGTTTGGATGAGCTTGTGCATATACTCAAATGCAACAACAGAGAAGGCCGGATGGTTATACCCGTATTCTACGACATCAATCCATCTGATGTACGAAAACAACTCGGAACTTATGCGGTTGCATTTGCTCAACTTGAAGAACGTTTTAAGGACAATATCGATAAAGTGTACACGTGGAGGGGTGCTTTGAAGACTGCAGCCAATCTATCTGGGTTTGATTATTCAAACAAATTCGGGTAACTAACTCATTCTTTAACTTGTATAAAGTTATAAATTATCTTTAAACTTGTGACAATTTGATTTCTGCTAAGATTTGGTAAAGTGTATTTAAGACTAACTATTGCTTTTCTACCTAATCATATACATCTATACGCCAGGACGGAGGCAGATCTAATTCAGAAAGTTGTCGATCATATTTGGACCCAATTGTGTCGCAAATCATCCTGCGATTTAAAGGACTGTGTTGGAATTGAAGGCCGCATCAAGAAGATCGATTCGCTATTAAGCATTCATTCACCAGACGCTTGCATCACCGTAGGTATTTGGGGCATGGGTGGTATTGGCAAAACCACCCTTGCCGAGGCTGTATTTCGCACACACTCTTCTAAATTCGAAGCTTCTTGTTTTCTTAAGAATGTTAGGGAGAACTCAGAACAAGCTGGTGGACTAGATCACTTGGAAAAAACACTTCTTAAGGATCTATTAAAGGAACAAGTTCTGCCCGTAGAATCAACTTTGGTTCAAAAAAGGCTCAGCTGCACAAAGGTCCTCATTGTTCTTGATGATGTGAGTAGTTCAATGCAAATGGAACGTTTAGTTGGCGATCGTCTTTGGTATGGCACTGGAAGTAGAATCATTATCACAACTAGAGATAGGGGCATACTTGGGGGAACTGTTGAAGGGGATAATATCTACGAGGTTAAGGGATTACAATTGGATGATGCTCTTCAGCTCTTCTGTTCGCATGCTTTCAAGAATAACAGTACTCGTAGAACAAATTATAAGGAGTTGGCAGAAATGGTCGTGCATTATGCCCGAGGCGTTCCTTTAGCTCTTACAGTTTTGGGGTCCTTGTTCTGCAAGTGCAAGAGCAAAGAAGAATGGGAAGATGAATTCAACAAATTGAAACGATTTCCCAATGAAGATATCCAGAATGTGTTGAGAATAAGTTATGATAGATTGGGAGGCAATGAGAAGGAGATATTTCTGGATATAGCATGTTTTCATAAAGGGAAGCCTTTGGTTAAGGTAAAACGAATGTTAGCTATCTTCGAACTCTTTGCGACAACCGGAATTAGAATTCTCATTGAGATGTCTCTCATATCAATTGATTCAAAAGGGAAGATGGAAACCATAGAGATGCACGATTTGCTACAAGAAATGGGAAGGAAAATTGTTCAAGAACAAGATATTAAAGATCCTGGTAAACGGAGTAGGTTGTTCAATGATGAGGATGTCTATCGTGTATTGAGGAGTAACACGGTAAGAGCCAAATGCATTCAATTTTTTTCTTTTCTTTTTTTTTGGAAAATAAAAATTACAAACTTGAGATGATAACACAATGAAGTAAAACTAATTTATAATAAAGAAGTGAGATTGTTTAAAGATGAATTTGATTGAATATTAATTGTGTTAGGAAGTGTTTGGAATATGAACAAATGTTTGTTTATTTAGACAAGTAGAGGAGGATACAATTATGTTGGATATTTGACTAGACTAAGACACTTGTACATGATTACCATCGCAAATACTCTTTGTTCCAAATGTGCGTTACATTTTAATATGTTTATATTCATATTTAAACTTTCTTCTTATTCTCAGGAAACTCCAAATGTTGAAGCCATACAGGTTAATTGGAATAAGCTTATTAAATACCGACCATTGAAACGTGCAGACTTCAAAAAGATGTCTAACCTAATAATGCTAATTGTGGATGGTGGCTACAACTTGACCGCTTCTCTAGACCTTCCTGATTCTCTTCGTTATCTTGACTGGAGGGGATATCCATTGGAATCTTTGCCGTCAAGTTTTTGTTCGGAAAATCTAGTTGAGCTTCATATGCCATGTAGCAGAGTTACTAAGGAGCTTTGGAAAGAAGATCAGGTATATTATATTATATGCCAATTTTAATTCTTATATAAAATCAAGTGTAGAAATTATATTAATTCTTTATATTTCTATTTCATTTGTTGCAGATACTTGTCAACTTACAAGTGATTCATCTGGAGGGCTGTTCAAATCTAACTGAAGTTCCAGATCTCTCTGGGAGTCTAAAAATTGTGGAGATAAATCTCGGGGGCTGTAGAAGTTTGGTTGAAATTCCTTCGTATTTTCAACATCTTGACAAGCTTACTTGTCTTGATCTTGGAGCCTGCATTAGTGTCATGTATCCTCCAAGATCCTGCTGCAGTCTCAAGTATCTTCCAAAGATGCCAGGAAATATTCAATACTTAAATTTAGAATGCAGTGGTATAAAGGAGTTGCCTGAATCAGTTTGGTCTAACGAAAATATTTCTTACTTGAATATAAGGCAATGCAAAGACCTTAAGAAACTTCCAAGCAGCAGGTGTAAGTTGAAAAATCTCGATCTCAATTCGTGCTGTGGATTTGAAAACTTTCCAGCGATTTTGGAGCCAATGGAACATTTGAAGTCCTTAAGTTTAAGTGGAACATCAGTTAGAGAGCTACCCTCATCAATCTATAAGTTGAAATATCTTGAGAGTCTTGATCTCTCCGGGTGTCGTGTATTTTCCAAATTCCCTGAAATCTTGAAGCCAATGGAACATTTGGTGCATCTTAGTTTGACATTCGCAGCTGTCAAAATGCTTCCTTCGTCTATTGGAAATCTAAATGGGCTTCAAGATTTAAACCTTAGGGGCTGCTATGACCTTAAGGATGTCCCAACAAGTATCTACAGTTTAACCAATCTTAAACGTCTCGACTTAGGTGGCTGTCGACTTGAAAAATTGCCTTCCAGCTCTGTTGGTTTTCTCTCTTTAGAAAAACTAGACCTCAATTCCACCTGTATATTGGAAATACCAGCAAGCATCAAACAAGCTTCTCGGTTGTCTGTACTCGACTTAAACTACTGCGAGCGGCTTCAATCTATACCAGAGCTCCCAGTGCTTTGTAATGTTAGAGCTCAAGGCTGCACGTCGCTGAAGATAGTGTCAAGTTCAAGGACATCACTCGCACAAGGTTGGGATAAACCTAATTATTGTTGCAGAGTTTTTACTGGTTGCCCAAAATTGGATACTAATTCAAGGAGCAACATAATGGATGAAGCACGGATTACAATTATGCGAATGGCAACTGTTGCGCCATTTAAGTACAATTTCTGGCGTCATAATCCCTGGCCTCAGATTAACATTGCATGTCCAGGAAAAGAAATTCCAAATTGGTTCAGCTATCAAAATGAGGGATCTTCACTAGACATCGAGCTTTGTCCAGATTGGTTTCGAACAGGTTTATTTTGTTTCGCTCTCTCTGTTGTTGTTTCTGGGGTTTCAAATGAACGGTATAAACCCTGGAGGGTAAGAGCTAATTTCATTGTCAAATTCATGGGTGAAAGCCATGAACTGTTCAGTTCTGAGTACATTATCCCATACGACAGCGGTGGCTACAGCGGCATCTACCACTGTGACGACCAACATCACGTGCATGTGTGGAATGAGGCCTTTAGAAGTGAAGAGGTAGGAAAAAACTGCTCCCCTGATGTTTACAAACTTGCCAAAGAGGCCTCTCTTGTCTTCTGCCCGGTGGATTCTGAAAGAAGACCATTTGAGGTGGAAAGTTGTGGTATATGCCCATTGTATGCCGAAGATACTGAGAAATTCAAATTTGATCATGTGTTCATGTCGAGGGGACCAAAAGTAGAAGAAGAAACAAGACAAGATGATGATTCCAAAGGTAGTGGATCAGGAGATGACCCTCAAGTTAGTGGATCAAGTGATGAGTCTGAAGCAAATGACAGTGATTAGGAAAACTTTTTTAAGGCAAATTTGTACTTTGATAGCTCACTTGTCTGACCAAGAAATAAGACAACAACTAGGCCAGCCTTTTATTATTTTGGTATTGTTTATGCTTCATACATTATAAAGCGCTAGTTATGGACTAGTGTATAATAGCCTATTTGTTATCTTTAAAACTTGATTTACCTTTATATCATAAACATAGACATTAATTAACACACCAAGGCAAAGTAAAAATCTCACAACCAAGCGCAATAGTTTGAACATTCAACACGACCAAAATATGCGATTGTTCAATGGCTGAACTGCAATGAGCAAAAAATATGAATGGCCCGATTGGACTAACACTGGCAAAACTCAGTGTTCTTGTTTGCACCAAACAAAGATCAACGAAACAAATTTTATTAGAGGGGATAAAAAATTACAGCAAATTAAGGCTGAAAAAAGAAAGGCACAGCCCCAGTTTAATAATACAATCATCGAATTTGTAACAATGATACAACTATAGGGCTCTTTGCTTCAATAGGACTAGGAACATTCTAAAATTAAGGAGAAAAATTATATGTCGCACTACAAGCTAAAGGAAGAAAAGAATGAAGAAAAAGCAAGATGCATACACAAAGAAATGAAATACAAAATATACATTACAAGTTCGATGGTTGAACTGCATTTTGACCCGGAAATATTCAATTTTCTCTCTAGCATCCAAGATTTCTTTCCCCAAGTCTCTGGGATATTTGTTATGATATGACACTTATCAGGAAGTAACATGCACACATAACTTTACTGCTCAAGATGAGAAAATTGGGGAAACATTAAAGTTCTAAGTACCTTTTTATCAGCTTCAGTTGCTTCTTTGAACTTTGAGTTCAGTGAGTTAACCTCCTCTGTACTCAGTTGATCTACAAGATGTTTCTCCAATTCTGGTACTCTGGGTTTCCGCTAATTGGCGTGCTGCTTTTCCTCAGCATGAGAAGGAGCAATTGTCTTCGGTGGCCTTCCTCCAGCTGGGAGTGCCATGTGCCGAGCACCAAGGCCAGGGATCAGTTGCTGTTGTTGAAAGCTTTTTAAAGTGAAAAATAAGAAACTATTCTCCATCAAAGAAAGACATGTTTCAAAATATAAAAGTGATTTGTTTTATGGATGAATACCAGAAGCAGGTCTCCAGGCTACATTGCCAGCATTGGAGTAATTATTTGCAGGTTGAAAAATATTGGATAAATCAAACTCTGCTGGAAGAGGGCATCCCTTCCTAAACCGCTCCATCAAAGATAATGTGGCATGATGGGTAGTCATTCTATCAATCTAGACTGCACATTTAGACATGACTCAATTTAATAGTATATATTTATGGATGTTCGTATGTCAATTGGCCAGCAAAAGATTACCCCCAATGGCAAATTAAATTTTATATCTACAAAATATGAGTAAATTACATAGTAGCCCCTCAGGTTTGAGGTCAATTACAACCCCATACAACAACTTTAAAACATTTCACTTTCATACATCCAGTACCATTTTATTTCAAAATAATACCTCCGTTAGATTTTCCATCCATTAGTCTGTTAAATGCTGACGTGGCTGCCACATTTGTGCTGATGAGGCTGCCACGTGGCAAAAAAAATTAATTTTTTAATTTTTTTTAAATCTAATCTTCTAAATATATATAAAAAAAAAAAAAACCTGAAAGCTTTACCCACAACCTCCAAAACCAGAAACCAATTAATCCCAAACCCACCTCCCCATTAATCCCCCCAGAAACCCAGTGCAGCAACCTCCTCCTCCCCCCCACCCCCCAACGAACCATTCCCGTCAAATCCCCCTTCCCCTGACGACCCACTCCCGTCAAATCCCACCCCCCTCCCCGACGACCCACTCCCTTCAAATCCCACCCCCCCCCCCCCCCCCCCCCCCGACGACCCACTCCCGTTAAATCCTCTTTCCCCCCAACCCAAGCCTCGCCTTTTCCCTGCAACCCAATCCCACAAATTCCACCTCCCAAAAATCATTCCCTTCACCATCTTCATCCCCACTCCCAATCCCAACACCACCGAACTGTGTGGATCTGAGTTCGCGGGGGGTGGGGGAAGGGGTTAATGGGATGAAATTATGGGTTTTCAATTTTTTTTTTTTGTTCAATAGGGTAATAAAAAATTAATATTTTTTCCACGTGGCACACATTTGGCAGCCACGTGGCACAACTGTGGCAGCCACGTCAGTATTTAACAGACTAATGGATGGAAAATCTAACAGAGGTGTTATTTTGAAATAAAATGGTACTAGATGTATGAAAGTGAAATGTTTTAAAGTTGTTGTATGGGGTTGTAATTGACCTCAAACCTGAGGGGCTACTATGTAATTTACTCACAAAATATCTATGGCATATGTAAGTTTTTACATCAAAATACGAACACATCATGCATCGAATGAACATCCAGCAGCAAAGCATCTCGCAGAAAAATATGCTTGATTGAGCCTGTTATGTTCAGCAATTCAAGCTAATGAGACAGTGCATTCATATAATCAATATTTAACATAATATGCCCCTGGTTATCATTTTATACGGAAATTCCTTCAGCAAAACAAGTATGCAGCTTCAAGAACCTATTTGTCGATATGATCCTAACCCAAGAACATTTCCCCTGTATGCGACAATCCTAACTACTCCATAGCAATAAACAATCCTCGATCAATCCTTGGGTCATATAACACATTTCTAAAGTCTGCTTACCACCTCAGGTTGAACGGGTACACCATAAGGTATATTAATGACCTGATAACATAACTCTCTCAACCTCATTAACAGTAGTATAAATTCTTCATCTACTTATTTTCTACCATTTGAACATCAATTCCGCATTTATACTAACACGAAATAAAAATCTCAGCTTAGATAAGAGAATTAAGACATCCCGAGCTCAAATTTACCACTTCAACTACAAATTAGACTACAAATTCAAAATCAATTTGATTCGGAACACAAATATAATCATACACACACTATACATATATACACCGGCGGATGCAGTAAAAGGCTACGGTGGGCTCTAGCATAGGAAGAGTTTTAGTTGTGTAAGGTTAGAATACTTATAATTTAGAATATTTTATTATTTTTAATTGTTATAGCCCACCCAATAAATAAAAATTCTGAAAAATAACACTACTTTAAAAAAAAATTAAAAGTTAATAAATATTAAATAAATTATTTACTTTCATTAATATCAAAATTTATTATTATCATATTTGAAATTGTACACACACTGACACACACCACACGTCCCAATAATCTTTTTATTTGATTAGTTTCTAGGGTAGGGAGTAGTCTGATTAGTTTAGGTTTCCTAGGAGGAGTAGTTACACACACATTGACACACACCACACGTCCCAATTGTTTTAAATTGTTTTTTATATCCCACCCAAAGTGTTTGTCCATTATTTTAAATCTCATCCCCAACCCACATCATACCCCACTGTCCCACCCTTCCCCCGTTTCCCGCTCTTCTGCTTCCCTCAATGCCCAATAACATATTCACCCAAATTTCTCTTCTACTTCCCCCAACTCCTCAGATTTCAAAACCCTAAAATTCTAAATCCCACACCCAATCCCATATTATAATTTTATTACTCTAATATCATACCTCCCCAAATCTTTAGGCCACCACTATTTGGTTCACAATTCAAGTAAGTTTTTTGGTATTCTAATCTAATCTTAATTAAATTATATTAAATATTGATGAAGATTTTTAGTCTATTATTGATATGATTGTTGATATGTTTTATGTTTATACTCATTTGATCATTAGAATTTAGATGGAATTTTTATTTATTAGGTAGTTCAAGCTCAAGACAAACGGACTATCTATTTGTTTATACTAATTTCAAGCCAAAGCCAATAGGATCATCTATTTGTTCAGGTAGTTCAAGCTCAAGAAAAAAGGACCATATTTTCAGTGTTATTTTTGTCTATAAATTTTTTGACATTTATTAATAGGTAAGTTTTTTACCACTTTATTCTTATGTCTTGATGATTTTATTTGTTTATTGCTTTAATTTTAAGAGTTCGTACTTTAAAAATTCAATTTCAAGTTTAATATATTTTTTCTGATAGTCTGATAAATTTCTTAGAAATATGATTTATTATATAAACTTGCATTATTGTTGTTCAATTTGTTAGGTTAACGTTCAATGAAGAGGTTAAGAACTATTGATTCATTCTTTAAAAAAAGAGATGATGGTGATAAATTAGAGAGTGATATACCTTCTGCATTTAATGATAACGCAACTACTAAACGGTACTATTTGATTGATAGGTTAATTCGACTTGTATTGACTATTCCTGTTTCTACAGCAACTACTGAACGAGTTTTTTCAGCAATGAATCTTATTAAAACAAGACTTCGCAACAAGATGGAGAGTGAATTTCTAGCAGATTCAATGGTTGTGTACATTGAAAAAGAGCTTGCCGAGAAGATTGATTCAGAAGAAATAACAAAGGATTTCAATTCCATTAAGGATCGAAGGGCACAAGTTGAATAGGTACCTTTTCTTTTATTTGTTAAGTTGTTATGACAAGATTGATGATCTATGTTTCTTTCTACTATAAGTTGCAACTTCAAATGTTTTTTTTGTTAAATCTAGTTGAAACTTACTTTATTCATAGTTAAATTTCCTACTTTAAATTATTGCTTTCAGGCTTGTTATTGTGTAACTTTATGTAAGTAACAAAAAAATTTATCCATTTAATCTCCTAGTAATAATTTTAGTTTAGCCCACCCACCAAATAATTCCTGGCTCCGTTATTGCATATATACACAAGCATATACATATATAGAGAGAGTACCTGCGCAAGGACCTGTTTGGGTGACCAGAGCCCTGGAAGAAAGCGACGGCTTCATTGCCACTAATCCGGCCATCGCGGTCCAAATCGGCCCGTCGGAAATATGCATCGAAGAGATCCACATTCGCCGATTGGTTTTGTGGCGATGCCATCGCCACCGTTGGATTGCGATTCGCCGAAGATCATACCACGAAATCAATCGAGAGCGCTGCGAAGAATCAGAAAACCACGAATTCGGAGGACCAAGATTTCAGAGGAAAATCAGAAGACGACGGAGACACTGAGCGATGCCAATAGTTTGGGGTAGAAAAATGATGATTTTTCGTTTTTATTTTTTGTGACAAAAATGGTGTTGTATTTGTGTTATATTTCAAAATTGCCACTGGTCCTAATGAGCCCGGCCCATTAGTACTACCACAACAAATACAATTTAGAAATCAGAGTTGGTTTGCAAGTTTATGTTTTTGATTTGTCAACTTAATGCGAGATTCAGAAGGTGTTGACCCCTAAAAATTACTAAGCCTACGTGGCGCGCAGGCCGAGTAACTAATAAGCTAACTACGTCATTCGGTTGTACGTGGGGCATGCCAACTCATCGGTCGAGGAGTAAAATATGTTGATGTTGCGTTGAGCGCGCGGCTGACTTCTCGATCTTACGACTACGGCTGAGGAAGGAACACTCTTGGCCCTCGCGTTCTAGAGCCTGAAGACAAGGCTACTAGTTCTGCGAAGTTCACAAATCGTCGGCACCAGATTCGGTAACATTGATTATATTCGTTAAAGTATAAGCACGCCGAATCGACACCAGACTATATGGGCACAAGTACTCAAAATAAATGTACATCTTGATTGTGAAAGTGGTTCGGCCGTCAAAATGCCGGACTTTAAAACCTACTTGTGAATAACCAATCATAAACAACTAGGCGTTCAATGTGCCGAGCCCAGTAATTCGTGATACCTCACTTCGCCGAGAAGACTAATGAGATGACCTCTGCCAATAAGGATTCGAAAATCCTTCTCGACCGAGACTTGGATAGATAACCAGTAGGCCTCGACGCAGTGCTGTTTATCCAAACTGAAGGTGTTCAGCGGTTGCCTGATTCTACGACTCAAATGCTATTTACCAAACTGAAGATGTCGCCGGTTGCCTTCACAATGCTGTTTATCCAAACTGAAGATGTGTCGGCGGGAAAGGAAAATAAAAATCTCAAGGTTGTTGAGAGGTTTCGTGAAAGCGAGGGTTTGCGCAGGGCAGTTTGTATGTTGAATTGGAGAGAGCTTGAATGATGTCCTCCTTCCCCTATTTATAGTAGCTAACCTGCTTCCGATCGAATCACAACCATTCTCGGATTAGGACTCATTTCCTCAATCCCCCATTCTCTTGGCCAGTCCTACTCCTACTAGGACTTTGAACTCAACCTGTTATCAAGCTGGATTCAATCCCAAACTCCAACATCCTTATCTTATCGAAACTCCTTCTCGTATCAGGATTCAACTACCCATGGATTCCTAATAGGACACGACCAACCTTGGTTATGTGGCCCATAAACCGGATGACCCCCATTGACTCCTAAGTACGGCCTATGGGCCGAGAACAATTTAGTGCTTGGCCCAAACCAATATTTTGGGCCCAAACATAAGGAAGCTACAATTTAATGCAAGATTGAGAAGGAAGCTATAATTTAGAAATCGGAGTCATTTGTTTGTCGGATATTTGACATGTTATATTGTGAGATTGTAAAGCGCAGATGTACATTTAGACATCATTCTATAAATCCGTCTAAAGAAGAAACCTAATTGATAATCTATACACACCCATATAGATTAACTACTCTTATCATGGCCAACAAACAGCTCATGTCCACGACGGTGTTGTGTTCACATGTCGTCAGTTTCACGACCTCTTTTTCTTTAAGGATACAATCAATGATTAGCATTCTAAATATGATTATAAACCCTTCAAATAACTTCATTAGTTGGTACAATTAAGGCATTTTGATTGATCCTTTTTGTGATCACCTCATTTTCGCTATTTAATTAGTCCCTGAAACTTCTTGCATTACATGATGTGCATGGAAATGTCTATTAAATAAAACATTGGGGATCTTTGAAGTGGTACTATGTTTCAGATCAAAATCAAAGAACCAGCCTAATAATTGATGTAATTAGTAAACATTGACACATAATGTAATGGATTCTTTATTGGAGCTACAACCTTGTCTAGTTTCCATTTTTTGTAAGTGTATATGTTAGTTTGGCGTAACTCGTCGGCCACTCTAGATTGAAGTGGGCAACTCCGTTGTGGGAGCTTTTTTTGTTCTTAGTTGTAGCAAAAATGTCTCAATCACTGAGACGAATTTCTCGAATTTTATCAAGTACATGTCAATTTATGTGCTCCTAACTATTTTTTAGTATGAATAGTTATACCTTCTTATTTGAAAATGTTAAGAACAGTTGCTCAAGTGTGCGTAAAATTTAGGTTATGAATACAGACATAATTGGATTCTAATTGGATATTTGGTGTTACAACATAAATAATAAAGTTGAGCATTTTTCAGTATACCGAAAACACGATCTGATACATCAAATGCAGTTTTCCAATAATGATTATATTTATAAGTTACTATTAAAAGATAACTCTTGATTTGGTTAATATGAAAAGAAAAAGAAATTAGGGTATATTATTTTATATTAATATGAATATTACTTAATTATTTTGTCAGACATTTATCCATTAGCTGGTCGTGATTGGACTGAACAGTTGGCTCAACTGGTGTAGCAGCTAATGGGAGGCCTGGACTGCATACGGCGCTTCCCCAATGCCCACTTCCACAGCCATTTATGTCCCCTGGCCTCTCAACTTCCTCCGTCTTCATCACCGCCGGGAAAAACCCTCCTCCTATTCTCTCCCACATCAAACACCCAAACAAGAACAATCAACACCAAAAATGCCACGATGACGATGAAAAAGCAGAAGAACAAGAAGAAGGGGAAGATGAAAACAGAGTACAAGGCCGTGGCCGAGGGAACTGGACGATAGTGCTGTCGTCGAGCTTGGTGGTGTAAAGCTATAAATAAGCAAGTTCAATCCAATGGTCAAGAAGATGCCATCTGTCAAGATATTAAGTGATATGGTTGTTAGTTTGTTAAAGATCTGTTACTTACTGTGCAAGTAGTGTAAGGTGTATAAATAGAGTTTTTGTATTCATTCAGAAATATGAAGAAATAACAAACAGTACAATTCTTGCTCATTCTCTTCGATCTCTCTCTCTCTCTCTTTCTACATTATGTGGTTACAGTTTCTCTCTCTAAAAACTCCATTGATATTCTTCAAGTTCAAGATTATTAATTCAACATGGTATCATCGCCGGCTATGGCTTCTCTCCAATCCTGATCTCCTCTCTGCTTCCGCTTCTTTCTGCTTCTAATCGCATTCATTTGTGCGTTTCTCTGTGTGATTCTCTGGTATGCAATCCTTCTTCTTGGGTGCTAGAGTGCCTGTGACTTCTCCTCTTGATTTCGAAGTTTGATTTTTGCACATCAGGTGTTTGATGAAATGTGTATGTGAATTCTTTCTCTGTGATAATCTTCTCTGTGTCATTGAAATTGATTTTCTTCTCAAGATCGATCAAGAAAGTTCTTAAAACCCTAGTCTCTACAAGAAATTCTGTTTTCTTATACGATTTGTGCAAAAATGGTGACTGCTGCACAACTACAAATTGTGCAATCTCCAATTACGAATTTAATCCTTAATGTGTCCACTTCTGTGACTGTAAAACTGGATGATACAAATTACCTAGTTTGGCATTATCAGATGCAACTGCTTCTTGAAAGTCATTGGATTCTTGGTTTTGTGGATGGTTCTCAAAAGTGCCCTACTAGGTTCATTGATAATTCTGATGTTGAAGGCATTGAAACTGAAGCATATCAGATATGGAAGCTGCATGATCGAGCTTTAATGCAACTTATCATTGCAACTTTATCTGTTACTGGCATGTCTTGTATAATTGGCTGCACCAATGCAAGTGAAATGTGGTTGAATCTTCGAGATAGGTTTTCCACTGTCACAAAAGCCAATATCTTTCAGTTGAAAACTAAGCTTCAAAACATTAAGAAGGGAACTGAGTTGATTTCTCAGTATCTACAAAGGGTAAAGGATGTTCGTGATCATTTAGCTGCTGCTGGGGTATCATTTGATGATGATGACATTGTTATAATTGCTCTCAACGGGTTGCCTTATAAGTATAATACCTTTAGAACAATGATTCGAGGGAGAGACAATGTTATTTCACTAAAAGACTTTCGAACTCAGTTGCTTGCTGAGGAAGTTGCTCTTGAAAACTCTCAATTATCCAGTTCTTTTGTTCCTGCTATGCTAGCTCAAGGACATGATTCTAAAGGGAAATGGTTACTACTTGTAGAGAATTCTTCTAATACAAATGGCAGTCAGTCATCACACTATCAAACTGTAAGCTCTTCTTATTCTAATAATGATGGACACAACTATAGTTCTGGATGTTTTAACAATGGTGGACATAACTACAATTCTGGGAGTTATACTAATGGTGGAAACAACTACAATTCTGGAGGATTTAGAGGCTCTAATTTCAGAGGCAAATCTCGAGGTCGAAATAATTTTGGGACTTCACGATTTTCTAGCAACATTTACAATAATGGTCCTGGTATTCTTGGTTCTCCAAGACCTCATGTTTCCACTTGCTCTGAGCGTGGCAATGATGTGCCCATTTGTCAAATTTGTAACAAAAGAGGTCACATTGCCTCTGATTGTTTTCAAAGACACTCTCCTACCACATTTTCATCTTCATGGATGCAGTGCCAAATTTGCTGGAAATTTGGGCACTTTGCACTTCAATGCTACCACATGGCTAACTTTCATATCAAGGAAGATCACCATCATCGAATCTCACTGCCATGAATGCCACTTATCAACCTTCTGCCCCAAAAGCACAGTTTTGGGGTGCTGACACTGGAGCTACATCTTATATGACTTCTGAGTTGGCAAATCTCACACAGGCACTGACATTATAACCACAGCTAGTGGTTCAGGTTTGGAAATATCTCACATTGGTTCATCAACTTTAAGAGCTCTTAAATATCCTTTTCAATTGAAAGAAATCCTACATGTTCCAAAATTGTCACAACATCTGCTGTCGGTTTATCAGCTATGTAAAGATAATCATTGCAGATTTATATGTGATGAGTTTTGTTTCTGGATTCAGGACAAGATCACTGGAAGAATACTTCTTCAGGGACTGTGTAGAGCTGGATTGTACCCGATTCCCTTTCACATACCTCCATTCATACTCAACCAAGCATATCAAGCATCTCACTTACCTAAACAACATCATTGTCTTATTGGTCATCAAGTCAACACATCTCTTTGGCACAACAGATTAGGACATCCTTCAAATACTGTTGCTGCAAGAATGTTGAACCAATCTCAGGTTCCATTTGCATTAGACCAATCTAGGCATGTGTGTATATCTTGTTTAGAGGGCAAAATAACCAAATTGCCTTTCACTTTTCCTGCAAATAAAATTGTACAACCCTTGGAAGTCATCCACAGTGATGTTTGGGGACCATCTCCTACATTGTCAATAGATGGTTTCAAGATCTATGTTTCTTTTATTGATGAATGTACCAGGTTTACCTGGTTTACCTGGATATTTCCATTAGTGAATAAAAATGAGGTGTTTCAAACATTTGTGCAGTTTCATGCTTTTCTGTTTACTCAATTTTCCACTGCAATTAAAACTTTTCAAAGTGATGGTGGTGGTGAATTTTCCAGCAATAGATTCAAACAATTTTTACTTGACAAAGGCATAGTACAGCAAAAGTCTTGCCCTTATACACCTGAACAAAATGGCCTTGTTGAGAGAAAGCATAGGCACATTGTTGAAACTGCTTTAACTCTTCTGCATACCTCCAAATTACCTTCACAGTTTTGGTTTCATGCATGTGCCACTGCAGTTTATTTAATCAATAGTGTTGGTACCATATATTGGGCCTCATCTTTGGGCCTCATCCTTAAGCCCATGACAAATGTAGAAGGGGAGGGAGCCCTTATTATGTAAAAGGGACTCTCCCTCACCCTTATTGGGGGACTCACATTTAGCCTCACCTTCACAGAGTCTCACAGTTAACCCTCACAACAATATAGAGGCCAATACCCTCTCAGCCAAACAGAGAGCAAAATGGCAAGGGCTGCATCCACAGAGAGCTCCATTGCCGATCTATTGTAATCCATACATACATAATCAACATCAGTGTGGACATAGCCCAAACATTGGGGTGAACCACGATACATCTTTATGTTCTTGTGCGTTTGTGTGATTTACGGCCGGATTTACGTTGGTCCAAGATCCTCTTGATTTTGTACATCAACATTTGGCTCCTTCTGTGGGAATCGACACGAAAAGCTATGTCGGTTCTCTTTCATTTTTTCATCTCACCACCGTGAAACCTCACCACAATATCCACCGTGAATCTGCAGAAACCCAAGAACCAAACACGCGCAGAGTCACTGCAAAACCCATCTTTCAAAAATGCAGAAATGAAAACTCCTAAACTCAACCATAGTTTCTTCCCCCCCCATTTTCTCTATCTCTCTCTATACATACACAATTGAGCCGTTATATATATATATATATATATATATATATATATATGCACAGACCCGAGTCATCTCTCTCTTGTCCCTCTCTCGTCAACCTCCCATGGCGGGTTTCGACTCTTCCTCCAGACCCACCTCGTCTTCCTCCCCTCCTCGTCGTATGCATCTTCTTCTTCCTTCCAGACATGCTTCTCACCATCCTCACCTAAGACCTCGTCGACAAACTCATCCTCGTCGATACCAACTCCGACAAGCTCCGCGGCGAGATGTTCGACCTCCAGCACGTCGCTGCCTTCCTCTCGCTTACCAAGACCATGGCCGACGTTGACTACACCATCACCGTCGGATCCTAGCGACAACAACAACAATGACATCTATGCCGAAGGCAACGGAGCTGAGAACTCTTCCGGGGGAGGAATGAGCGGGGGAAAGAAGGCTGGGATCACGTCTGGAGTCATCGTCTGAGTCGGTTTGGTAAGGCTCGGAGGATTTGTGTACAAGAAGCGTCAGGATAACATCCGTGGATCTCAGTACGGTGACACCGCCAGGAGAGATTTTCTCTGAAGAAACACTTAGTCGTCTTCTTATACGCAAAGCTCTTCTACTTCTAGAGCTCTGGGTTGCAGATAGGATAATGGAACAGTCTAAAAGAAACAGAAGAGGGAAAACTGTGAAGTATAGTAAACAAACACCGTATCACTATTCATCCTACGGATGGCATCCAAGTGCACCTTTCAGTTAAGCAGCCTCTTTTGATGAGGATGAACCCGATATGAAGCAACCACCTCCAAGCCAATCCATCTCTGGATATCTGAAGCCAGAATCTCCAGAAGAGTACGCAGTAGGCGCAGTGCGCACCAACAACTTGCTAATCTGCCCACCAACTTTTGAAAAAGAGTGAAACTTTCATCATGAAGTTTCCCCCCATGCCTATTTTCTGAAAAAGCCACAGGAAAATGAGCAAGTGGGTGTATTTAAAGAGACTAATTTGCTGATGATTTGAAGGTGGACGATATGGACGGTATGGATGTGTTTGCTGTAAAGTAGACATGCAAATCTGCAAAGGAGCATGCTCTGAAAAATAGACCTATTATTCTTGAAATGGTCACTTTATATCTGATCCTGGTAGCACCGACCGCACACGTGATGAGATTTCTGGCATAAGGCAGCCACCCACGGTTTCATGTATGCAAATGGAGTTACATCTAGCAATGCAGCAGAAAAAGAAAAAGGGAGGAAAAGAATATAGAAAGAAAAAGGATGAAACTTTCATTATGAAGGGGAGTGCATGTTCCCCCATGCCCATTTTCTGAAAAAACCAAGAAAAACAATGAAGGAGATAAGTGTTCTCCAAATTCATTAATTATTTTACTATTTAATATTTCATTATCATTTTGTGATGGTCCTGGAAACCACATCATCACATCATTTCTTTCATGGCTGTCATCACGCCCCACTGCTTGTGCAATAGCAGCAGCTTGAGGAGACCACAATATTATTTAATAGTTTATTATTAAATAGTTTATTATTTAATCATTCATGAACTAGTTTATTATTTAATAGTCTAATATTATTTTGTGTTAGTGGACGCTTTACAGTATGCATATTCTCTGAGGACACCCACTACATCACTTATTATGCCGGGTCACAACGCATACACATCATTACTGTTATCATTATTTTACTATTATATAAATTGCATTGCTGCCTAAACGAACGGGGTGACATGTTATAATAATATGTTTCACATTATTATTAATGATTGATCACATGACTATTTTCCATAACATGTGGCAAGTCTGACCAAATTACACCTTTTATTATTTGAATGTTAGGGTGACATAACTTTGGTGGTTCATGGCACGAACTTTGTTGATCAACATTGTTGCTGATTAAAAGAACCTAATATGCGAACCCGACAAGCGGACTCGAGTCATGTCGAGAATCAACTCATAATGAGTGCATATCGACATAAAGTAGATACTTGCAATGAGGAATACCACGAGCCGAGCCGCATCGCAGCAAGTATAGCCTCTAGCCAAGTAGCCTCGCAACGAGCATCGCCTACAGCCGAGCAACCGTCTCACCGCGAGCATAGCCTCTAGCCGAGCAGCCTCGCAACGAGCATCGCCTCCAGCTGAGCAGTCTCGTAACGTGTGATACCTCTAGCCGAGTATTACTTTATGTTGAGCATTGCCTTGTGTTGAGTACTGGTTCAAGACATCTAGCTACTTCGGCCCATACATGGATTGGATTTGAAGTCTCCAGCCAAAAGACTCTCTTGACTGAAGACTTAAGGGACTCCTATTGGTACCATATATTGGGCCTCGTCTTTGGGCCTCATCCCTAAGCCGATGACAAATGGAGAAGGGGAGGGAGCCCTTATTCTATAAAAGGGATTCCCTCACCCTCATTGGGGGACTCACATTCAGCCTCACCTTCACAGAGTCTCACACTTAACCCTCACAACAATATAGAGGGCAATACCCTCTCAGCCAAACAGAGAGCAAAATGGCAAGAGCTGCATCCACAGAGAGCTCATTTGCCGATCTATTGTAATCCATACATACATAATCAACATCAGTGTGGACGTAGCCCAAACATTGGGGTGAACCACGATACATCTTTGTGTTCTTGTGTGTTTGTGTGATTCACGGCCAGATTTACGTTGGTCCAAGATCCTCCTAATTTTGTGCATCAACAAATAGAATGCCATGCACTACTTTGTCTATGAGATCTCCCTATCTTTGTCTGTTTGGTACACCTCCACTCTTAACACATTTGAAAACATTTGGTTGTAGTTGTTTTCCTTTACTCAAACCTTACAATACCAATAAACTTCAACCCAAAACTGCACACTGTGTGTTTCTGGGTTATGTAGGCCAATACAAAGGTTACATATGTTTTAAACCAAACACATGCAAATTTTATGTGTCCAGAAATGTTATGTTTGATGAAACACTTTTCCCTACATAACTTTAGTGTCTAAATCTCCACCTTCAGAGTCTGTTTCAAAATGCACTTCTTTCCAGGTTAGTCCATTTATCACAGAACACAACACAATGATTTCAACTCCTCCATTATCTTTGTCACCATCACTATCACAATCAACTCATTCATCATCATCCTCTGCATCATCTACATCATTAACCCTTCGAGCCCCAGAGTCATTTATTGAACCAACTAGTGCTTCAGAGTCTTTGAATGATCATTCTTCAGCTCCAGAGTTGTTCAATATTATACCTGACCTTCATACCTCATCTAATGCTTCAGAATCGTTGTCTCCAAACCCTATCACAACTACACAGTCCCAAATCCCTTATGATCCTGATTTTCAACATGAAAATCTAACTATTGTACTTCCAATGTCTTCAGTTAATATTCATCCAATGCAAACTCGGTCTAAAAGTGGGATTGTAAAAAGGAAAGCATATTCGGTTATCGTTACTTCCTCTGAGAGCTCTATTGTTTGAACCAACAAATTATAAAACCGCTAGTAAAATACCAGAATGGCAAGCAGCTATGCAAGATGAGATCATTGCACTACATACTCAACAGACCTGGGATCTTGTTCCACTTCCAAGTGGCAAAAATCTTGTTGGTTGCAAGTGGGTTTATCGATTTAAAAAGAATCCTGATGGCTCAATTTCCAGGTACAAGGCATGGTTAGTTGCCAAGGGCTATAGCCAAGAGGAGGGGATATACTATAGTGAGACCTTCAGTCCAGTTGTTAAACCAACTACAGTACGTTTAATTCTGGCTCTTGCTGCTCAGTTTCATTGGGATTTGAGACAATTAGATGTCAAAAATGCATTTTTGCATGGAGACTTAAATGAAGAGGTGTATATGGCTCAACCTCCAGGTTTCTTCAGTGCTGATCATCCATCTCATTATGTTTGCAAGCTCAAAAAATCATTGTATGGCTTAAAACAGGCCCCTCGAGCATGGAATGAGAAATTTACAAGTTTTCTGCCAGGTTTGGGTTTTCAACCTTCCCTTGCCGATCCCTCTCTATTTGTGGAACATTCTGAGCATGGTATTGTAGTGTTATTACTATACGTCGATGACATCATTATAACTGGTAGTAGTTCAAGTGATATTTCCACAGTGATCTTGGCTCTTACTAAACAGTTTGATATGAAGGATCTGGGACAACTCAGTTATTTTCTTGGCTTACAAATA
This sequence comes from Malus x robusta, assembly GCA_963082935.1. Classification (NCBI taxonomy): domain Eukaryota; kingdom Viridiplantae; phylum Streptophyta; class Magnoliopsida; order Rosales; family Rosaceae; genus Malus; species Malus x robusta. The sequence goes on from OY720326.1 coordinate 18,994,263, forward strand.
CAATAACAATCTGATGGCATATTTGTATCACAATCAAAATATATCAAGGATTTGTTGGCAAAGGTTGATATGCAAAGTGCCAAGGCATGTGTTACTCCTTGTCTTCCATCTCAGAGGCTCATCAAGGAAGAAGGGCAACCCTATCATAATCCTGAATAGTATCGTAGTGTAGTAGATGCATTGCATACCTGACATTCACTCGGCCGGATATTGCATTTGCATTAAATCAATGCTGTCAATTTATGCACCATCCCATGGATTCTCATGTAGTTGCAGTAAAACGAATTCTTCGATATCTCAGTGGTACAATTGACTATGGCATTCATTTTAAGTTTAGACAACTGTCCTTACAAGCATATAGTGATGCTGATTGGGCTGGGGATTCCAATGACTGTCGATCGACTTGTGGTTACATTGTCTACCTAGGTACAAGTCCCATTTCTTGGGCTTCAAGGAAACAACATACTGTCTCTTGATCTTCCACTGAGGCAGAATATCGAGCTTTAGCTATAACTACTACTGAAATGGCTTGGATACGATAGCTTCTGTGTGATTTACAGGTTCCTTTATATGTTCCTCCAACGTTGTACTGTGACAATATATCTACTATAGCACTGTCTTCTAATCCAGTTTTCCACTCTCGGGTGAAACATATTGAGATTGACTATCATTTCGTTCAAGAAAGGATAGTTCGAGGAGACCTAGTTATTCATCATGTGTCTTCAAATGAACATTTTGCTAACATCCTTACAAAGGGTTTATCTATATCCTTGTTTCAGCATCATTGTGCCAATCTCATGCTTGGTTCCACCAACCATGTGATTGAGGGGGGATGTAAAGCTATAGATAAGCAAGTTCAATCCAATGGTCAAGAAGATGCCATCTATCAAGAGATTAAGTGATATAGTTGTTAGTTTGTTAAAGATCTGTTACTTACTGTGCAAGTAGTGTAAGGTGTATAAATAGGAGCTTTTGAATTCATTCAAAAATATGAAGAAATAACAAACAGTGCAATTCTTGCTCATTCTCTTCGATCTCTCTCTCTTTCTACATTCTGTGGTTACAGTTTCTCTCTCTAAAAACTCCATTGATATTCTTCAAGTTCAAGATTATTAATTCAACAGGTGGGTCTGCTCACCGGAATCCGCGTCGTCCTCTTCAACTACTCTGTATGTTTGATTTTTACCCATTACTCAATTGTCCATTTTTGCATTTCTTGCTTGCTTATACATAAAGTTTTGAGCTTTTTCTGAGATTTTGACAAGAATGGGAAGGCTCATGAGATAGGTGACGTGTTCTGGGGTGGGATGCGGCAACGGGGAGCTTCGTGGCTGAGAAAGGAGTACATGGGAGATACGTAGAAGCAGGTGATTCTGGTTCCAGCTTCTGGGGATTTGTGTAGAAGCCTAATATCTTGCAGTAATCAGTTTTGTGTATATCTATGCTGCCATTATCAATACATGTATGCCCTCATTGTATTTGTTGTTCTGTTTAGACATGGTTTAATGCTGTTGTTTCCGGTTGTTTCTTTCCCGTAGAGTCCATCACCACCTAATTCCTCGTCCATTTCACTTGTGAATATCACTTCTATGGTCATACTTAGTGCTGTGATAGCTTCTGTAGTTTCAGAAGCTGGTCTTTGTTCTGAACCAGCCTTTAAGGTCCATACTATGACTTCCGCTCACCTGCTGGTACACTGTCAATTATCTGTTGATTCTTCAAAATGATATATATAAAAACTTATGTGCCGAGTGAACAAAAAATGGTTCTTTTATTTAAATAATTTCTGCAATTGACTATGGCATCAGTACATAATCTCGAGTATTTCTGCAATTGACTATGGCATCAGTACATAATTTCTGCAATTGAGAAAGGCCTCTCAGCTGTGTTGTACTTTATGCGCAAACGGAAGCGAATTCTAACAAAGTACCAATATCAACGTCGTAGGTGAAAGCTAAAACAAACAATCTCAAACTAACACAAGAGATTTACGTGGTTTGGCATAAATCCTATGTCCACGAGCAAAGCACAGCGAGGAATTTCTCTAAACAAATGGAGATTACAAAAGAGTGTTTAAACTCTCACAACCCAAATCCCACAAATTACAAACCCTAAACCAAACGAGTAGAGAACTCAAAACTAACGGAGAGGATTCTCCCAAATTGCTCTCTAACATACAAACTCACAAATTGATTCTCACCAAATTGCCACACGAATGAGCCACCAATTTGCCACACTCATGACTCCAAACGGTGACCTCCACCCAAAACCAAAATAGAGAAAAGCTCTCTAAACCATGATGAGGCACACTAAATACACTAACCCTAAGGTCCTATTTATAGTGCATAGGATTAGGTTACAATAAAAATTCTAATAGGAAATAAATCCAAATCCTAATCAAATAAGTAATTAACAAAATCTCTCCACCAAGAAAACTAACCAAGAAGTCAAATCCAAACCCAAATAGTGCATACGGCCTGGTACTGTTCTATGTCATTTTCATATTTAGAAGATAGTTTACCTTCAAAATTGAAATATCTGGAAATGTTCAACTAGTATGCTTGATATAATGTTTTTTTTCTTCCTATTTTTGATAATTTCTGAGAACAAAAGTCACATTTGAATGTTATTTTCCAAAAACCTATAACCATTACCTTCAGGGGCAAATACCTTTCTTTTTAGAAGTAGAATGTGTTTCCTGCAATTGTATTAGTTCCAAAGTGTCGAATGGTCTTTTGACAATTGACATGGAGTGTACATTGTTAAAGTTGTTGGTTTAGGTTTCCTTGTTTCTAGGGCTACTCACGTAGTTGTTTGTGTAGCTGTTAATAATGCCTGATTGTAAGGAACATGTTTGTTGCATTTTCAGTTTCAAGCTTAGTCAAATACCATGATTCTAGGTGCTGTAAAATCGTGGGTTGTTGCATTTACATTCCGTTATTTTGTAAAGCCTTATAAAGGCCATTATTATCTTTGAATTGAATAAGAGAATCCTTCCTGAAAACTAGTGCGCATCAGATTTTTCCTTGCTCAGGTTTCTTGTGGTTCTTCAGGTTTTAACATCTGGTATCAGAGCCCCACCACGGGGCCTGATCAAAGTCTTAAATCAAACACGAGTTCAGTGAGAAGGAGTAACGATATGGCTGGTGAAAGCAGTTTTGTGCAGCCAGCCATTCCTAAGTTCGATGGGCACTATGATCATTGGAGCATGCTCATGGAGAATTTTCTGCGATCCAAAGAATACTGGGGTCTGGTGGAAGTTGGGATTCCTGCAGCAGCAGAAGGAGTGGATCCTACAGAGACACAGAAGAAGGCGATCGAGGATCACATGCTAAAAGATCTAAAAGCGAAGAATTATCTGTTTCAAGCTATCGATCGATCAATATTGGAGACAATCTTGAAGAAGGACACAGCGAAGGACATTTGGGACTCCTTGAAGCAGAAGTATCAAGGCACGGCCCGCGTAAAACGTGCACAGCTGCAAACTCTTCGTAAAGAGTTTGAGGTACTTCACATGAAGACGGGAGAGTCAGTGAATGACTATTTTGCAAGAACGCTCACCATTGCCAACAAGATGAGATTTCACGGAGAACAGATGGGTGATGTGGTGGTCATCGAGAAGATCTTAAGGTCCATGACGCCTAAATTTGATTATGTTGTGTGCTCCATAGAGGAGTCAAATGATATTGACATTCTGTCCATCGACGAACTTCAAAGCAGTTTACTCGTTCATGAACAACGAATGAGTAGGCATACCATGGATGAACAAGCATTGCAAGTCACAAATGAAATTCAGCCAGGAGGACGGAGTGGGGGTCGTGGTTCTTATCGAGGAAGGGGAAGAGGACGTGGCCGGTCTGGGTATGACAAATCCACGGTTGAATGCTACCACTGTCATAGGCTTGGTCATTTTCAATGGGAGTGCCCTAAAAAGGAAAAGCAGGCAAACATTGCCGAGACAAGTGAAGAAATGCTACTCATGGCATATGTGGATGACAACAAAGCTAGAAGTGACTGTTTATGGTTTTTGGACTCAGGGTGCAGGAATCATATGTGTGGGAGGGAAAAGTTTTTCTGTGATCTTAATAAAAACTTCAAGGACTCAATCAAACTGGGAAATGATGCAAGCATGGAAGTACAAGGAAAGGGCAGCATTCGAATGGAGATTGATGGTATCATGCACGTGATCACCGAGGTGTTTTACGTACCAGAATTGAGGAACAATCTATTGAGCATTGGGCAACTCCAAGAAAAGGGTCTTGCGGTTCTCATGCAACATGGAACCTGCAAGATCTTTCATCCTCAGAGGGGTTTAATTATTCAAACTTCCATGTCACACAACAGGATGTTCATTATCATTGCTCGATGTCAGACAAAGGAACAAATGTGTCTTGTCTCCCTTATCACAGACCAATCTCAGCTATGGCACTGTCGATATGGGCACTTAAGCTGGAGTGGTCTTAAAATTCTTTAACAAAAGAAAATGGTGGAGGGCATGCCACAATTCAAAACTCCCTTTAAAGTCTGTGAAAATTGCTTGGTGGGGAAACAACGAAGGGACGCATTTCCAAAGGAAAGTGCATGGAGGGCTTCTGGAATCCTTCAGCTAGTACATGCTGATATTTGTCGGCCTATAAATCCAACATCAAACAGTAAAAAACGGTATCTCATTACTTTCATAGATGACTTTAGTCGAAAGACTTGGGTATATTTTTTGGTTGAAAAATCTGAAGCTTTTGCTGTTTTTAAGAACTACAAAGCTAGAGTTGAAAAGGAAACAGGAGCATACATAAGGACTCTTCGCACTGATCATGGAGGCGAGTTCACATCACAAGAATTCACAACATTTTGTGATGTGAATGGAATTCGAAGACAACTGACAGCCGCATATACTCCCCAGCAAAACAGAGTTGCCGAAAGGAAGAACCGGACGATTATGAACATGGTTCGCAGTATGCTTTCTGGAAAGCATATTCCAAAAACATTTTGGCCTGAAGCTGTTAATTGGACAATGCATATTCTCAACAGAAGTACCACACTTGCCGTGAGAAGCAAGACACCAGAAGAAGCATGGAGTGGAGTCAAACCATCAGTGAACTATTTCAGAATCTTTGGATGTATCTCGCACGTTCATGTGCCTGACAACAGAAGAGTAAAGCTTGACAATAAGAGTCTGAAATGCATATTCTTTGGGGTAAGCGACGAGTCAAAAGCTTACAGATTATTTGATCCGATCTAAAAAAAAATAATTGTAAGCCGAGACGTTGTTTTTGAAGAAGATCAAAGCTGGGATTGGGAGGCTTGCTATAAGGAAGCCATTGTGGCTGACCTTGAGTGGGAAACAGATGAAGAAGTAGAGACAGAAGTTGATGCAAATGAGGAGTCAGAAACCAGTAGCACTGAAGAATATGAGGACAGTGGTGAAACTGAGGACAGTGAAGATGTGGATCATGGTGCTCAAGAAGACTCACCTCATGAGGCACGGACACGAAGACCGCCAACATGGATGAAAGATTATGAGAGTGGGCAAGGCCTCTCTGAGGAAGAAGACTTTGCCAACTTGGCTTTGTTCATTGACAGTGACCCCATTTTTTATGAAGATGCAGTTAAAAATGAGAAATGGAGGGCATCCATGAACTTAGAGATCGAGGCAATAGAAAGAAACGATACGTGGGAACTTACAGAGTTACCAACTGGCAGTAAGGTTATCGGGGTGAAGTGGGTCTACAAGACGAAACTCAATGAGAATGGAGAAGTAGATAAATACAAGGCGCGACTCGTTGCAAAAGGGTACAGTCAAAAGTATGGGATAGACTATGAAGAGGTATTTGCACCTGTAGCGAGACTAGACACGATTCGAGTTGTGATTTCGATGGCTGCTCAAAAGGGATGGGAGATCTATCAACTAGACGTCAAGTCTGCCTTCTTGCATGGAAAGATAAATGAGGAAGTCTTTGTTGCTCAGCCTCCTGGCTATCAGAAAACGGGACAAGAACACAAAGTGTACAAGCTTAAGAAAGCCTTGTACGGTCTTAAACAAGCTCCACGAGCTTGGTACAGCCGTATAGAGACTTATTTTATTAATGAAGGTTTCAAGAAGTGTCCATATGAACATACTTTGTTCATCAAAACAACAGAGGGAGGTAAAGTTTTGATTATTTGTCTCTATGTTGATGATCTCATATTTACTGGAAATGATGAAGTTATGTTCAAAGATTTCAAACAGTCTATGATGATAGAATTTGATATGACGGATCTTGGAAAGATGAAGTACTTTCTTGGCATTGAGGTATCGCAGAGGTCTGGTGGTATTTTCATTGGACAACGAAAATATGCGCAGGAGGTGCTCGACAGGTTCAAAAAGGATCAATGCAATCCAGTGAATAATCCAGTAGTTCCTGGATTCAAACTGGTGAAGGACGAAGGTGGAGTTATGGTAGACAGCACTTTTTACAAACAAATTGTTGGAAGTCTTATGTATCTGACTGCTACACGTCCGGATATGACATATGTAGTGAGTTTGATCAGTAGGTACATGGAGAGGCCTACTGAAATGCACTTACAGGCAGCAAAAAGAGTATTGAGATATGTGAAGGGGACTATTGGCTTCGGGGTGTTTTATAAGAAGGGAGGAAATGAAGAGCTTCTGGGATACATGGATAGTGATTATGCAGGTGATCAGGATGACAGGAAGAGCACTTCGGGGTATGTGTTTTTAATGAGCTCAGGTGCTGTATCTTGGTCTTCGAAGAAACAGCCAGTGGTCACTCTTTCCACCATTGAGGCCGAGTTCATTGCTGCAGCGTCCAGTGCTTGTCAAACTATCTGGCTAAGAAGAGTTCTAAGGGAACTAGGTTATGATCAAAGCAAAGCTACGGTGTTATTCTGTGACAACGTATCAACCATCAAACTCTCAAAAAATCCAATCTTGCATGGTCGTAGCAAACACATTGATGTTCGCTTTCACCTTCTTCGTGATCTTACGAAGGATGGAACTGTGGAATTGGTTCAGTGTTCAACCCAGGAGCAAGTCGCAGATATTCTTACAAAGCCCCTGAAGCTTGATGTGTTTGTGAAATTACGGAGTTTGATGGGTGTTGGCTCGTATTCAACAGTAAACTGAATAACTTGGTATTCAGTTTAAGGGAGGATGTTAAAGTTGTTGGTTTAGGTTTCCTTGTTTCTAGGGCTACTCACGTAGTTGTTTGTGTAGCTGTTAATAATGCCTGATTTTAAGGAACATGTTTGTTGCATTTTCAGTTTCAAGCTTAGTCAAATACCATGATTCTAGGTGCTGTAAAATCGTGGGTTGTTGCATTTACATTCCGTTATTTTGTAAAGCCTTATAAAGGCCATTATTATCTTTGAATTGAATAAGAGAATCCTTCCTGAAAACTAGTGCGCATCAGATTTTTCCTTGCTCAGGTTTCTTGTGGTTCTTCAGGTTTTAACATACATAATATCACTCTTCATGGTAAACTTGAAAAGTCCGAACTTTACTCGGTGAATATATTATTTCTCTTTCTGGTACTTGTCTGCTAAATTCTGAAGGTATCCCAAAATCTGGATGGAGTTGACAATCGGAGAGATTCCATTTTCAGGTTGGAATGGGTGCTAGTCTTGCAGGAGTCTGTTTCTTTTTGAATTGACACAAGATTATCGTATTGTGCTGCCGCTACTCGGAGCTGTTGGGTTATCTTCGTGGATTACATCTGGACAGACGAGGAGAAAAGTTATCGGGAAGGCTAAGAAACTCAAACAGGGAAACACTAGTAGCATTCAACAACCTGAAGTGCTTTCCCCTACTGCAAATGGGATATCTTCAAGTGGTGCTTCAGCTGAAAGGGCATCTAATGCAAGTGACCTGTGTGAAATTAAAAGTTCACTCTGTATAGATGGTTCTGATACTGATACTGAACACTCAGCAAGTCTTCCAGTCGATGCTCGATTGCGGAAAAGGGCTCAGAGTTGGTTCTGCCTGAACAACTAAAAATCTAAATACAACTGATGGACACAGGAACATATACAAAGTTATTGGAAGAGAAACCGTCAAATTGGGGTTTTCCTTTTACCATTTTGCCTTGTAATATAGTTACTGGTTTTACTCCAATACCGTATAGGTTATCGTTTGTTAATGATACATGAAATGCTGCTTGTACTTTTATGCGCAAACGGAAGCGAATTATAACAAAGTAACAAATATCAACATCGTAGGCAAAAGCTAAAACAAACAATCTCAAACTAACACAAGAGATTTACGTGGTTCGGCGTAAATCGAAGATACATGAAATGCTACTACTCAAATAAATTACCAACTTCACAAATCGATGGACAGTTAAGTTTGAATGACTTTGCTTGTGATCAAGTCACCCTAAATAAATTTGATCGTGATAACGTGTATATCTGGTCCGCAGGCTTATTCATAGTGTCTTGTTCAACTTTGACAGTTGGTTCATCCACTGATCCATATCCCATATCCAAAGCCTGCAAATATCAATTTCACAGAGAAAACTATTAGTGGGAGGGTTTTCTTATGAAAGAGGAACCTGATTCTAATGGACTTATGTGTTAATTTCACCTTTGCGCCTGTTGTTATCTCATCTACCGCTGGATCATAGCCTGAGCTTCTAATATTCTCCGAGGTCCCTTTCTGGATCTCCAGTGTGCCACAACAACCAGAATTAGATAATGTTGAGGCAAATAAACATAACAAATAGGTTATCATCCATGTTTATGTACGTTTTAAAATGCGGCACAGCAAAGGAAATGAGCACATCGTAAGAAAGTAATGCTACATGCAGGATATAAACATATAATCATAAACAGCAGTAGATACCATAGCTGGAAGCATTATATTCTCATAAGAAAGAAAGGGAACATTACTAATCACCAATGTAGGCTTCATGCAACAATAAACAAGAAATAGGATAACAAAGGGGAGCAACGAAACACTATGAAGAGACAAGCTTCCTCTTTTTATATGATTTGGATGGTTTGAAATTGATTCTAGTCAAATCCAGGTTTTAGTAAGTTTACAGTTGGAGCCGTCAAGAATGGTGCATATTGAATAGGTTCATTGCGTCATCTAAATGAATGAAACAGTAAACTCCAGAGGGACTATTTACCTTGTGTACATGGGAGATTTTGTTTTTCCTGTAACCTTCATCTTTTAGCCTTTCATCAATATATTTCTGTTTCTTTGCCATGAATAAACAATATAACCACTTGTCCATTATCAAAGACAATGAGCACAGTTTTACAATACATGAAATTTAATGTAGTAGTGTTTAAGAATAGACAAATCAATTGGTAGCCAATTACGGTGAATTATAGTCTAAATGATTCCACACCCAAAAAAAAGTTGAGCTCGAGAGATGATTTGTGACGTACCGGATCTTTATCCTGAGGTTCAACGATCTCTTTCTTTACTCTGCTTGGTAAAGGCTTACTGTATAAACCATAAATCAGTATGTTGCAAAGACGAAAGTGCTAGATAATGAGAGCAAATTAGGAGAATAAATTGAAGTACCGTTCATCATCAACCTCCATATCAGAATCTGGATCCCAACTCTCGTCTGGGTCATCCTGTTCTTCATTCTCCTGAAAGAATTTCAGAAAGAATAATATTAGAACATTAAATACAAGCCAATATAACAACATTAAACATTGAGTACATAACAACTGAAATTAGATAGATTTGAACTAGCAATCTACATTCTTTATGCATAGATTAATAAAAGTCAGAATGGAGCATTGCTGCTATTTAGATACAAAACTTTTCCTTTTGGATCATCACTATACTCATTAAAAAAGTCTATATGACTTCCATCAACTATTCTACCAGTTATGGAACAAGAACTATCATATTACAGGAAGGAAGTGGAAAACATAGGAATGTCAAAATGTAAGCTTGATAGCAAATAAATGGAAGAAAAAGACAGAAATTTGGGTCTTCTGCTCAGGAACAATGTGGCTTTGGAGTAAATGCGGTCACCAGTTAGCTCGTTATGTTATAAGAAATCTTGAGAACAAGAAGTTGTCTATTACAAGTTACTAATTTAGACTTTAGACAGAAGAAAAGGTCATGCACTATAGCTGTATCATGTCAAATCAGAACAATGAACAGTAACTTGCTCTGATAAGTCTGACAAATAAATGCTGAAGAAATCATTTCAGTCAGATGATTATTATGTTTTGATGATTATAGAAGATGGAAAAATGAATTAGTTGAGAATATGATTAGTTGCAGAAACAAACCTCCGGAAGCTCAGTATCAGGAGGTCTTTCCTGAAACTGGACAGTGGGTGCATGCTGCAGCCTGGAGAGGTTTTCAAGAAGCTTTGACCGTATTTCTTCCAGTAACACATGAGAATTCTTATTTTCCATATTACTCGGGACAAACATGAAGAGTATAATCTGGACCGAAATACTCATAATACCCGTGCTGTGGCATTTTGTCCTCAACTTCTGCTCCAAGTGCTACTCCTGTCTGTATTACAAACAATATATCAAAAACAAAAGAATTCCATAAAGACTCCAGACTAAACAAAAATTAGATGCACCAAATACTAATGCTGTGAAACTACGCATGTCACGTTTACAACAATGTATTAAAGAGTATCCATTTGCCAGGCACTATAGTCATATTATGCAATCACAAAACATTAACATGCTATCTGGCAAGAGATTATAACTGTTGATAAAAACCATGCTATGTGCACAATCATATAACAGGTGAAACACCTTGGAAACGTTAAGAGGTAAAACAGAATATGAGAAGTATACCTCGTAGCACCAACAACTAGCAACATTGCGAATGGTATAGCCATCGCCACCTAGAAGCAAGAGCAAAACATTGAAGGATCTAATACATCTAACACGTGAACTTTGATGGAAAGATTGAATCAGCCCAGCCTGTTCCCAACGATGGGCTTGTACAAGTAATGGTAGCTCTCATCATCAATCCCGTCATCCAATGGAACATTAAGTGAGTAATACTTCCCCTTCCCGTAACCAATATCACGAATGTCCCCCGTGCCAGGGAAATTCTCGAAATTTTCGGGATGTCATACCGAACTGATCCCGAACCATTTGTACGGGATTTGGTATTGCCTATTCAATGGTTCGGTAATCCTGAACCAAACCGGCACTATGTATTTATTTAGTTTTTCATTGATATCATTCCAACCCTGAACTTTGTATAGCAATTCACCAGAATTAAGAATTTGAATGGTTAATCTTAATTATGCGCGGAATTAATCCTAGATTTGGGTATCCTATAAGATGAATCAGGTCAGATACCTACAGGTCTGGCAACAACAACAAGACCAACAAAGCCTTTTCCCACTAAGTGGGGTCGGCTATATGAATCCTAGAACGCCATTGCGCTCGGTTTTGTGTCATGTCCTCCGTTAGATCCAAGTACTCTAAGTCTTTTCTTAAGGTCTCTTCCAAGTTTTCTTAGGGTCTCTTCCAAAGTTTTCCTAGGTCTTCCTCTACCCCTTCGGCCCTGAACCTCTGTCCCGTAGTCACATCTTCGAACCGGAGCGTCAGTAGGCCTTCTTTGCACATGTCCAAACCACCGTAACCGATTTTCTCTCATCTTTCCTTCAATTTCGGCTACTCCTACTTTACCTCGTATATCCTCATTCCCAATCTTATCATTTCTCGTGTGCCCACACATCCCACGAAGCATCCTCATCTCCGCTACACCCATTTTGTGTACGTGTTGATGCTTCACCGCCCAACATTCTGTGTCATACAACATCGCTGGCCTTATTGCCGTCCTATAAAATTTTCCCTTGATCTTCAGTGGCCTACAACGGTCACACAACACGCCGGATGCACTCTTACACTTCATCCATCCAGCTTGTATTCTATAGTTGAGATCTCCATCTAATTCTCCGTTCTCTTGCAAGATCGATCCTAGGTAGCGAAAACGGTCGCTTTTTGTGATCTTCGCTAGATTGCTCCGGTCATTAGTGTGGATAAGTATATAAATGGATAGAGATAGGAAAGCAAACACAAGATGTACGTGGTTCACCCAGATTGGCTACGTCTACGGAATAGAGGAGTTCTCATTAATTGTGAATGGTTTACACAAGTACATAGGTCCAAGCTCTCCTTTAGTGAGTACAAGTGAATAATTTAGTACAAATGACATTAGGAAATATTGTGGGGGAATGATCTCGTAATCACGAAACTTCTAAGTACCGGAGTGTGATATCGTCTTGACTTGCCTTATCTGTCTCATAGGTAGATGTGGCATCTTCTCTGGAAGTACTCTTCCTCCATCCAGGGGTGGTATCTTTAACTGGTGGAGATGCACAAGGTAATGTATCAATTTCACTTGAAGCTTACTTGTAGTTTCAGGCTTGGTCAAGCGCGATACAAACCATGTAGTAGGAGTCCCCCAAGTCACCGAGCTAGGGGATCTGCTGAAAGAGGTGACAGACAAGGTAAGCAATCAGAGCTCCAAGCAATCAGTCCCAGATCAGAACTTTGATTTCGAGTTTCGGCTGATTGTTCACATTCTCCCTATCTTGCAGGCAGCATGAAGGATAAAGAGAAGAAAATGAGAAGAGATGATATGGGATACTTTTGCTTTTGAAGAAGTAACTTTCCACAGGCTTATTCTTGAACTGGACTGGAGGGTTTTCTGGTTTCCTCCAGAGTATAAGGCCAACTGAAAAATTTGAGGGTCAAAACAAGTCCATCAAATCTAGAGTACGTTCGACCCTGCTGATATGGGATACTTTTGCTTTTGACAGAGTAGTGGATGTATCGGCACGTGTGCTGTTACGCTTGTCTCCACATGCTTCCTTATATCCTTCTCACTTGCCCTATCTGTTTCTCAAGCAGATGCGGTATCTTCCCTGGAAGCATAAGATGTTGAAGATGAGTACTCGAGAGCAATGTCAAGTAAGTAATCAGGTAAGGGGTTCCAGGCAGTCAGTTCTTGACTGGAAGCTTGATTCCAAGTGCTGACTGATTGCTCTCTTTCTCCTTGTCTTGCAGGTAAGAACAAGGCCAAAGGAAAAGACAGGGAAAAAGCATGATATGGGATACTCTTGCCTTTAACCCTGATGATATGAGATATTCTGGCTCTAGTATAGCTTGTTTGCAGAGATATTATCGGGGGGGGGGGGGGGGAAGAAAGCTGAATATTTCGAAAGGCTTCGTTGGGAGTGCCCTCTCAGATATGAGGAAGGGTTGAGCATTTTTGCAGGTCTGCATGTCCGTTGGGGATGGAGGTCGACATATATAGGAGTCTCCCTAACAACAAGTAGTAATGCTATTCCTTTACCCTGCTTGGTCATAGCACGATAGTGGGAACTGCCAGCTTCACATGTTTTAACTCTGTCAGAGCACTTTGAAAAAGTGGTCTGTGGTATCTGGAAAGCTGATGTTGCGTGTGAAGATTACAAACAAGCTTTATCCAATGAGATCCGGCTCTTGAAGTTGGGAAAGTGGTGCCTCTTCGGTTTTCGAACAAGCAATCCTGTCGAAGATCTAGCTCTCGAGATTCGGAGAACGATGCCTCTTTGATTTTTGAGAAAGCAATCCTGCTGGGGGTCTGGCTCTCGAGATTCGAAGAGCGGTATCTCTTCTATTTTTGAGAAAGTAATCATGTTGGGAGTCTGGCTCTCAACATGTAGTAGGAGTCCCCCAAGTCGCCGAGCTAGGGGATCTGCTGAAAGAGGTGACAGACAAGGTAAGCAATCAGAGCTCCAAGCAATCAGTCCCAGATCAGAACTTTGATTTCGAGTTTCGGCTGATTGTTCACATTCTCCCTATCTTGCAGGCAGCATGAAGGATAAAGAGAAGAAAAATGAGAAGAGATGATATGGGATACTTTTGCTTTTGAAGAAGTAACTTTCCACAGGCTTATTCTTGAACTGGACTGGAGGGTTTTCTGGTTTCCTCCAGAGTATAAGGCCAACTGAAAAATTTGAGGGTCAAAACAAGTCCATCAAATCTAGAGTACGTTCGACCCTGCTGATATGGGATACTTTTGCTTTTGACATAGTAGTGGATGTATCGGCACGTGTGCTGTTACGCTTGTCTCCACATGCTTCCTTATATCCTTCTCACTTGCCCTATCTGTTTCTCAGGAAGATGCGGTATCTTCCCTGGAAGCATAAGATGTTGAAGATGAGTACTCGAGAGCAATGTCAAGTAAGTAATCAGGTAAGGGGTTCCAGGCAGTCAGTTCTTGACTGGAAGCTTGATTCCAAGTGCTGACTGATTGCTCTCTTTCTCCTTGTCTTGCAGGTAAGAACAAGGCCAAAAGAAAAGACAGGGAAAAAGCATGATATGGGATACTCTTGCCTTTAACCCTGATGATATGAGATATTCTTGCTCTAGTATAGCTTGTTTGCAGAGATATTATCGGGGGGGGGGGGGGAAGAAAGCTGAATATTTCGAAAGGCTTCGTTGGGAGTGCCCTCTCAGATATAAGGAAGGGTTGAGCATTTTTGCAGGTCTGCCTGTCCGTTGGGGATGGAGGTCGACATATATAGGAGTCTCCCTAACAACAAGTAGTAATGTGATTCCTTTACCCTGCTTGGTCATAGCACGATAGTGGGAGCTGCCAGTTTCACATGTTTTAACTCTGTCAGAGCACTTTGAAAAAGTGGTCTGTGGTATCTGGAAAGCTGATGTTGCGTGTGAAGATTACAAACAAGCTTTATCCAATGAGATCCGGCTCTTGAAGTTGGGAAAGTGGTGCCTCTTCGATTTTCGAACAAGCAATCCTGTCGAAGATCTAGCTCTCGAGATTCGGAGAACGATGCCTCTTCAATTTTTGAGAAAGTAATCATGTTGGGAGTCTGGCTCTCGAGATTCAGAGGGCGGTGCCTCTTCGATTTTGGAGCAAGCAATCTTGTTGGGAGTGTTTTCTCGAATGTGAGTAAAGGTTGGGCATGTTTGCTAGTCTACCTTGCCACGAAGCACAGAGGTTGACACACAGGGACTTTCCAATTATCCAGCAGTGGTACTGTTCCTTTACCCTTATGGGTAATAATATGGTAGCTAGACCTTCAAAGTTTATGTGTCTAAACTTTGTTAGTGCTGTTTCTTTGCTATTATTTTACCCTTCTTGGTCAGAGAGATGTAGTGGGAGCTGCAAGCTTCACGTGTCTCAACTTTGTCAGAGAACTTTGGCAAAGTTATCTGTGGTACCCATGAGCTAATGTTGCGTGTGGGAAGTGGGTGATTGAACAGTAAGATTCATGTGCTTTCTACTTCACCAGAAATCTTCGACAGAATGCCCATAATTTCCACAAAGCTGAGTGTGCGTGTGACAGGTGCTGACAAGGCTGGAAAAGTAGGTGTCTCTTTGATTTCTGAGATCGGCCCTTATGGTCTCTGAGCAGCCCAGCTTTTAAGAAAGCAAGCGCATCTTCGATTTCTGAGATTGGCCTTCGTGGTCTTTAAGCAGCCCAGCTTTTGAGAAAGCAAACGCCTCTTCGATTTCTAATATCGACCCTCGTGGTCTCTGAGCAGCCCAGCTTTTGAGAAAGTAAACGCCTCTTTGATTTCTGAACAGGCGCTTCTTCAATTTCTGAAGCTCCGTCGAGTGCAGATTTTTATAGAGGCTGGCATTAAGTTCCAAAGCATACTTGAATCTCCACCAGTAGAAGCTCCATTCTTGCACTTCTAAGATCTTGATTTGTCCGACCTTTTCTCTCTTCAACACCTTTGAAAATGTTTGGCCCCTCCGACCGTCGTTTTGACTTGAACCTTGTTGAAGAGGCAACCACGCCTTCTCCAGACAACATATGGCGCCCGTCCTTCGTCTCCCCTACTGGTTCTCTTACCGTTGGGGATTCCGTGATGAAGAATGATATGACCGCTGCAGTGGTGGCCAGGAACCTTCTCACTCCCAAAGATAACAGACTACTTTCCAAACGGTCTGATGAGTTGGCTGTTAAGGATTCTCTGGCTCTCAGTGTTCAGTGTGCAGGTTCTGTGTCTAATATGGCCCAACGCCTATTTGCTCGAACCCGCCAAGTTGAATCATTGGCGGCTGAAGTGATTAGTCTCAAACAGGAGATTAGAGGGCTCAAGCATGAGAATAAACAGTTGCACCGGCTCGCACATGACTATGCTACAAACATGAAGAGGAAGCTTGACCAGATGAAGGAATCTGATGGTCAGGTTTTGCTTGATCATCAGAGATTTGTGGGTTTGTTCTAAAGGCATTTATTGCCTTCGTCTTCTAGGGCTGTACCGCGTAATGAAGCTCCAAATGATCAACCTCTGATGCCCCCTCCTTCTAGGATTCTGTCCAGTACTGAGGCTTCGAATGATCCCCCTCCGGTGCCTTCTCTTTCTAGGGCTCTACCGACTGCTGAGACTTCTCCTAAGCAACCTTTGTGAAGGCTCACTCTTGTTTGTTTATTTTGACTCATGTATATGTACATATTTGTAACTTATCAGGGATATCAATAAATAAGATTTCCTTCATTTCAACGTATTGTGTTAAATACACCAAAGCCTTCTTCGCTAAGTTCTTTGAATTTTCTTTTGTTGAAGCTTGTATGTTGAAGCTTTGTGAGTGGAGCATGTAGGTTGAGGTAGTGTTCCCTTAATTTCCCGAGTGAGGAAAACTTCTCGGTTGGAGACTTGGAAAATCCAAGTCACTGAGTGGGATCGGCTATATGAATCTTAGAACGCCATTGTGCTCGGTCCTGTGTCATGTCCTCCGTTAGATCCAAGTACTCTAAGTTTTTTCTTAGAGTCTCTTCCAAAGTCTTCCTAGGTCTTCCTCTACCCCTTCGGCCCTGAACCTCCGTCCCATAGTCGCATCTTCTAATCGGAGCGTCAGTAGGCTTTCTTTGCAAATGTCCAAACCACCGTAACCGATTTTCTCTCATCTTTCCTTCAATTTCGGCTACTCCTACTTTACCCCGGATATCCTCATTCCTAATCTTATCCTTTCTTGTGTGCCCACACATCCAACAAAGCATCCTCATCTCCGCTACACCCATTTTGTGTACGTGTTGATGCTTCACCGCCCAACATTTTGTGCCATACAGCATCGCCGGCCTTATTGCCGTCCTATAAAATTTTCCCTTGAGCTTCAGTGGCATACGGCGGTCACACAACACGCCGGATACACTCTTCCACTTCATCCATCCAGCTTGTATTCTATGGTTGAGATCTCCATCTAATTCTCCGTTCTTTTGCAAGATAGATCCTAGGTAACGAAAACGGTCACTCTTTGGTATTTCTTGATCTTTGATCCTCACCCCTAACTCGTTTTGGCCTCCATTTGCACTGAACTTGCACTCCATATATTCTGTCTTTGATCGGCTTAGGCGAAGACCTTTAGATTCCAACGCTTCTCTCCAAAGGTTAAGCTTTGCATTTACCCTTTCCTGAGTTTCATCTATCAACACTATATCGTCTGCGAAAAGCATACACCAAGGAATATCATCTTGAATATGTCCTGTTAACTCATCCATTACCAACGCAAAAAGGTAAGGACTTAAGGATGAGCCTTGATGTAATCCTACAGTTATGGGAAAGCTTTCGGTTTGTCCTTCATGAGTTCTTACGGCAGTCTTTGCTCCTTCATACATATCCTTTATAGCTTGGATATATGCTACTCGTACTCTTTTCTTCTCTAAAATCCTCCAAAGAATGTCTCTTGGGACCCTATCATACGCTTTTTCCAAATCTATAAAGACCATGTGTAAATCCTTTTTCCCATCTCTATATCTTTCCATCAGTCTTCGTAAGAGATAGATTGCCTCCATGGTTGAGCGCCCTGGCATGAACCCAAATTGGTTGTCCGAAACCCGTGTCTCTTGCCTCAATCTATGCTCAATAACTCTCTCCTAGAGCTTCATTGTATGACTCATTAGCTTAATACCCCTATAGTTCATGCAATTTTGTACGTCGCCCCTATTCTTGTAGATAGGCACCAAAGTGCTCGTTCGCCACTCATTTGGCATCTTCTTCGTTTTCAAAATCCTATTGAAAAGGTCAGTGAGCCATGTTATACCTGTCTCTCCTAAAACTTTCCACACTTCGATTGGTATATCGTCTGGGCCTACTGTTTTTCTATGCTTCATCTTCTTCAAAGCTACAACCACTTCTTCCTTCCGGATTCGACGATAAAAAGAGTAGTTTCTACACTCTTCTAAGTTACTCAACTCCCCTAAAGAAGCACTCCTTTCATGTCCTTCATTGAAAAAATTATGAAAATAACCTCTCCATCTGTCTTTAACCGCGTTCTCTGTAGCAAGAACATTTCCATCCTCATCCTTGATGCACCTCACTTGGTTTAGGTCCCTTGTCTTCTTTTCCCTTGCTCTAGCTAGTTTATAGATATCCAACTCTCCTTCTTTGGTATCTAGTCGCTTATACATATCGTCATAAGCCGCTAACTTAGCTTCTCTCACAGCTTTCTTCGCCTTTTACTTCGCTTTTCTATACCTTTCACCATTTTCATCGGTCCTATCCTTGTATAAGGCTTTACAACATTCCTTCTTAGCCTTAACCTTTGTTTGTACCGCCTCATTCTACCACCAAGATTCCTTTTGGTGTGGGGCAAAGCCCTTGGACTCTCCTAATACCTTTTTTGCTACTTTTCGGATACAACTAGCCATGGAATCCCACATTTGGCTAGCTTTCCCCTCTCTATCCCACACACACTGGGTGATTACTTTCTCTTTGAAAATGGCTTGTTTTTCTTCTTTTAGATTCCACCATCTAGTCCTTGGGCACTTCCAAGTTTTGTTCTTTTTCTCACTCTTTTGATATGTACATCCATCACCAACAAGCGATGTTGATTAGCCACGCTCTCTCCTGGTATAACTTTGCAATCTTTACAAGTTATACGATCCCCTTTCCTCATTAGAAGAAAATCTATTTGTGTTTTTGACAACACACTCTTGTAGGTGATCACATGTTCTTCTCTCTTCTTAAAGAAGGTGTTGGCTAAGAAGAGATCATATGCCATTGCAAAATCCAAGATAGCTTCCCCATCCTCGTTTCTCTCCCCAAAACCATGGCCACCATGAAAACCTCCATAGTTGCCTGTCTCCCTGCCCACGTGTCCATTTAAATCTCCTCCTACAAATAACTTCTCCGTCTGAGCAATTCCTTGCACCAAGTCTCCAAGGTCTTCCCAAAATTTCTCCTTCGAACTTGTATCCAACCCTACTTGAGGTGCGTACGCACTAATCACATTGATAAGTTCTTGTCCTATTACAATCTTGATTGCCATGATTCTATCTCCTACCTTCTTGACATCTACAACATCTTGTGTCAAGGTCTTGTCCACGATGATGCCAACACCGTTTCTCGTTCTATTTGTGCCTGAATACCAAAGTTTAAACCCTGAGTTTTCTAGATCTTTTGCCTTACGACCAACCCACTTAGTTTCTTGTAGGCACATAATATTTATCCTTCTCCTCACCATAACTTCCACTACTTCCATAGATTTTCCCGTTAAGGTTCCTATATTCCATGTTCCTAAACGCATTTTGCTCTCTTGAACTCTACCCTTCTGTCCTATCTTCTTCACCCTCCCCCCATCTAATAGGATCAAAGTACTTCTTTTGTGTGTCCCGTGTAAAGTTGATAGGAGCATATGCTCCCATACAACTTTGAGTGGAGTCGTTCGAAAAGAAGTTTCTGTGGCCCCCTTGCTCATTTAACACTGCATCCGGGTGCCGATGGAGATACAGCGACCCTTGCTCACTTATCACTGTGCTCGGGCCACACAGCGCGCCACTTACGGGTGACGCCCTAGCTTTAGCGCGATTTCGTTCTGGATTCATTTTCATAAGGATTCGACGTAATCATGGAGTGCCAGCTGTCGACTACCTGACGCCCTCCCCCTCCTCCTTTATCTGGGCTTGGGACCGGCAATGTAAGATAAACTTACACAGGCGGAGTTACCCAAAGTTCTGGCAACGATGGGAGAAATTTATTCTAGTTTTTTTAGTACCTTTGTTAGCCTAGAAACATGGTTAAGCTTTGCAGGCTTGCTTGCCTGTTGCTTTGGAGTTAAGAATTCAGTTGTTTAAACTTAAGATCTATATTTTGAAGCGAAGGGAAAATATGGTGTATAGTCTTTTACATTGAAGTCGATACAGAGTCCGAGACTAGGGTAGATAATTTTGTGTTCTGTGTATTGTGTTTGTTCTGTGTTTTGTATGTGTGAGTTGTGTGTTTTGTGCGTGTGTGCGTTGCTTATTCATGAAGTTTGACTGGTGATTTTTCCCTTAATCTTGAACTTTTCCAGATTAAGTCTGAGACCCAGTCTCTACATCTGTTCATATATTATTATTGTTGCCATGCCATCCCTTATTTTTCTCAACAACTGTGTAGTCTCTCGTCCTTTATTTTTCTCTACATCTATTCATGAATTGGTATTTTAGTTAGTATGAAATTTCATATTAGTACAAAGTAAAAAGTTCAAATTTCAATTGATATGAAATTGGGCTGACAAAATTTTAGGCGAAGCAAATTTTAACCCACAAGCCCAAAATCTCAAGTTTCAGCCCAAAAACCCAAAACCCAAAATCCGGTCCCAAAATACATAAAACATTTCGAGAATTCTAAAAGGTTTATTATATTAACACCTCACAAATTGTTGAATAAACCTCATATACTTAATACACCCCATATTTGTTTTTTCAACTAAAAATTATCTTAATACACCCCACATACTTCCCCATAATACTCTCACATCCCACATTCTCAATATACACCTTATATTTTCTACATGCACCCATATTTTCTATACACCCACATTTCTCAAATCTTATAAAGCTTTTAATTTGGACAAAAAATGCTGACTGGAATTTTGGCAAAAGATGCCGCCTGGGATTTAAAGCATATGTGGGTTGTTTTCAATTCCACCATTAAACCCATGTCGTCTGTTTTTAATATTTTTTGGTGATTTTAGGTGTTTTATTCTTCGTGTAATCCATGTGATCCCTAAAAGATGAATACGAACATAGAAGCTTGAATAACATAGCAAAAACAAGATTAAATAATTATCAATGTCGTCAAAATCACTAAAACAATAAAAAATATGAAGTCTTACCTCATGTGAGGCTTCCGAAACATCGATTTCGTGTTTCATTCGTCAAACATAATTTTTCTCAATCAACATGTTTGTAGTTTTATTGGTTAGAAGTTCAACAATGGAGGGTCGGAGGCGTTTTGATAGTTGAAGAAGATAAATTATACATTAAAAGTGATTTTGGGTGTATTTAGAAATTTTTTATTTTTTTTAACCTAATAAGGTCAAAATTGTCATTGCATAGTAGGGTAAATAAGTCATTTAATATTACATTTTAATGTATTCAACATTTTGTGGGGTGCTAATATAAAAAGCCATTCCGAAATTCGGGAATATAGAAATTTCGAATCAGGGTCGGTCTTCAGATTCACGTCTCAAAAATGATTGGTTCGGGATTCGGCATCCCATATCAAACGAACCCTAATTATGACTTTCTTACTTTGGCCAAGGCACATATATTCAGGCAAAATTATGAACTTTCTTATGACCTCTCGATAGCCTTGGAAATAGAAGTCATAAACTAACCCATCGAATTATTAATGAATAACTACGGGAGCTTTAATGAAAATGGTTTGGACTAAGTTTATTTTTAAAGAGAAAATTGTAGCAATGGTCATTTTCGTTAACTTCGTCAGAATTCCTTCAAAATGAGTTATATTTGAATGATCATTGCTCTAACTAGGTTATAGTTGAGGGACTGTTGTTTTAATTGTGTTAAGTTAAGGAACCATTTCTCCAGTTGGGTTAAAGTTGAGGGACCATTGTTACAAATTTTCTCATTTGATTTGCCTTTCCGATTCAGCCTTATATGCGTGGCACATGACTCATTTTAACGGAAGTTCTAACATAATTGAAGAAAATGACCATAATTGTACGTTTTGAGGAGTTAAGGGACCAATGATCATGAATTATTAATTGAGAGACCATTACTCCAATTGAGTTAAAGTTGAGGGATCATTGCTACAATTTCCTCTTTAACAAAAAATTGTCTTATAACTTTGTTTAATGAAAATGTTTTAAAGTTTAATGAAAAAGAGTTAAATTTTAATATAAAAAACAAACTTTTTGTTATATCCCGGCCCGGGCCCCAACACATTCCGGGCTCGACTCCGCTGTAGCACGATATTGTCCGTTTTGAGTCCGACCACGCCCTCACGGTTTTGTTTCTGGGAACTCAGACTAGAACTTCCCAGTGGGTCACCCATCAAGTGAGCTCCCAAAAGGCCTCGTGCTAGGTAGAGATGAGAATATACATATAAGGCTTACAGGATCTACTCCCTGAACGATGTGGGATGTCACACTTTTACAGGGAGGAAGTGGAAAACATAGGAATGTCAAAATGTAAGCTTGATAGCAAATATATGGAAGGAAAAGATAGAAATTTGGGGTTCTGCTCAGGAACAATGTGGCTTTGGAGTAAATGAGGGCACCAGTTAGCTTGTTATGTTATAAGAGATCTTGAGAACAAGAAGTTCTCTATTAAAAGTTACTAATCTAAACATTAGCCAGAAGAAAATAGCTTTTAGACTTTAGACAGAAGAAAAGCTCATGCACTTTAGCTGTATCATGTCAAATCAGAATAATGAACAGTAACTCGCCAAGATAAGTCTTAACAAATCAATGCTAAAGAATCATTTCAGTCAGATGATTATTATGTTTTGATGAATATAGAAGATGGAAAAACGAATTAGTTCTGAGAAAATGATTAGTTGCAGAAACATACCTCTGGAAGCTCAGTATCAGGAGGTCTTTCCTGAAATTGGACATTGGGTGCATGCTGAAGCCTGGAGAGGTTTTCAAGAAGCTTTGACCGTATTTCTTCTAGTAACACATGAGAAGTCTTATTTTCCATATTACTCGGGGCAAACATGAAGAGTATAATCTGGACCGAAATACTCATAATACTCGTGATGTGGCATTTTGTCCTCAACTTCTGCTCCAAGTGCTACTCCTGTCTGTATTACAAACAATACATCGAAAACAAAAGAATTCCATAGACTCAAAACTAAACAAAAATTAGATACACCAAATACAGATGTTGTGAAACTACGCATGTCACGTTTACAACAATGTATTAAAGAGTAGTCATCAGCCAGGCACTATAGTCATATTATGCAATCACAAAACATTAACATGCTATCTGGCAAGAGATTATAACTGGTGATAAAAACCATGCTATGTGGACAATCATATCACAGGTGAAACACTTTGGAAACGTTAAGAGGTAAAACAGAATATGAGAAGTATACCTCGTAGCACCAACAACGAGCAACATTGCGAATGGTATAGCCACCGCCACCTAGAAGCAAGAGCGGGACATTGAAGGATCTAATGTATCGAATACACTCGGCGTGAACTTTGATGGAAAGATCGAAGCAGCCCAGCCTGTCCCCAGATAAGGAATCAGCACCACACTGGAGAACCACAGCCTCAGGTTTAAAAATTTCCATAACCTTCCCAATGATGGGCTTGGACAAGTAATGGTAGCTCTCATCATCAATCCCGTCATCCAATGGAACATTAGGTGAGTAATACTTCTCTTTCCCGTAACCAATATCACGAATGTCCCCCGTGCCAGGGAAATTCTCGAAATTTTCGGGTTGTCATACCGAACTGATCCTGAACCATTTGTTTCAATGGTTCGGTAATCCTAAACCAAACCGGCACTATGTATTTATTTATTTTTTCATTGGTATAATTCCAACCCTGAACTGGGTGTAGCAATTCACCGGAATTAAAAATTTGAATGGTTAATCTTAATTATGCGGGGAATTAATCCTAGGCTTGGGTATCCTATTAGATGAATCAGGTCAGATACCCAAAGTTCTGGCAACGATGGAAGAAATTTATTCTACATTTTTGAGTACCTTTGTTAGCCTAGAAACATGGTTAAGCTTTGTATTGTTAGCCTAGAAACATGGTTAAGCTTTGCAGGCTTGCTTGCCTGTTGCTTTGGAGTTAGAGTTCAGTTGTTTAAACTTAAGAGGTAAATATGGTGTATAGTCTTTTACATTGAAGTCGAGCGCGTGTTGCTTATTCATGGAGTTTGACTGGTGATTTTTCCCTTAATCTTGAACTTTTCCACATTAAGTCCGAGACGCATTCTCTACATCTGTTTATATATTATTGTCGTTCGTTGGCATGCCATCCTTTATTTTTCTCAACAACTGTGTAGTCTCTCATACTTTATTTTTCTTTACAACTATTCATGAATTGGTATTTTAGTTGGTTTGAAATTTTAGATTGGTATAAGATAAAAAGCTCAAATTTCAATTGATATGAAATTGGGCTCACAAAATTTTAGGCCTAAGTCCAAATTTCAACCCACAAGCCCAAAATCTCAAATTTCAGCCCAAAAATCGAAAACCCAAAATCCAATCCCGAAATACAGAAAACATTTCAAGAATTCTGAAATTCGGGAATACCAAAATTTCATATCAGGGTTGGTCTTCAGATTCCTGTCTCGAAAATGATCGGTTCAGGATTTGGCATCCCAAATCAAACCAGCCATAATCATGATTTTCTTACTTTGGCCAAGGCATATATATTCAGGCGAAATTCTAGACTTTCTTATGACCTCTCGATAGCCTCGGAAATAGAAGTCATAAACAAACCCATTGAATTTTTAATGAATAACTATGTGAGCTTTAATGAAAATGGCTTGGACTAAGTGTATTTTTAAAGAAAAAATTATAACAATGGTCCCTCAACTAAATATTCATTATCATTGATCTCCTAACTTATCAAAACGTGCAGCTATGGTCCTTTTCGTTAACTCAGTCTGAATTCCTTTAAAATGAGTTATATTGGAATGATCATTGCTCTATTTGGGTTATAGTTGAGGGACTGTTGCTCTAATTGGGTTATAGTTGAGGGACTGTTACTCTAGTTGGGTTAAAGTTGATGGACCATTATTACAATTTTTCTCATTTGATTTGCCCCTCGATTCAGTCTCATGTGTGTGGCACATGACTCATTTTGACTAAAGTTCTAACAGAGTTGAAGAAAATTACTATAGTTGTACGTTTTGAGAAGTTAAGGGACCAATGATCATGAATTTTTAATTGAGATATCATTACTCCAATTGAGTTAAAGTTGATGGACTATTGCTACAATTTCCTCTTTAACAAGAAATCATCGTATAACTTTGTTTAATGAAATGATTTAAATTTTAATGAAAAAGACATAAATTTTAATATAAAAACAAACTTTTAATATAATAAAAACAAAATATAAAAAAGTAATTAAAAACTGACACGCACACTATTTTTTAAACTAAACGGTACTACACTATTTCTAAAATTGAACATTATTTCTAAAAATTGATCACTATTTGTAAAACCTGAGTATTAATTATTTCTGAAATTAAACACGAGTACTACATTATCTCTGAAATTGAATACAGGTACTACACAATTTCTGACATTGAACATGAACACTAAAATTATTTATAAAACTGAACACATGCCTATTTTTGAAACTAAATATAATTAGTGTCCATTGATTATTTCTTAAACTAAATATGGTATGATAAGTTATTGGTGGGAAAGAGAGCGTAGTTCTCTAGCTCACACATCAATGCCATCGACAACGGACCAAGATTGTCTCCCCTCATTTTCTCATCCCCTCCTACTTTCTCAAATGTTCATTTCATGCTAAGTTGATTTAAAGCTCTAGATTTCGCCAGGTCACCAATAGCACTCATCCCTAATTTTCTTACCTTTACCACCACCACCACCAAAGCTCAACCTAAGATAGAGAACGAGTCCAAACCCCTTAGGGTTAGAAGAGTCCTCATGAGACATGGCAAAACTCTTTTTCCTGGACAACTGTGACTTAGCCAATGACCCACTAGCAGAACCTCATCCACTCTCCATTGAAACAAACGAAGCTTCCCCCTTTCCACCTCAAATCCAACCAGAAAGCTCACAGGATCAGAACCCAGATGGTGAATTTTATACAATTTGCAAGTGGAGTGATTGCATAAAAGGAGAGACAAGGCAGCTTATAAGGTAGATAGGAGGGGGTAGGAAATGCAGTTAAAGTGGTCGGAATATTTGGCATTAATGAAACGTGAAGGGTGTTGGCAACGTGGCAAAATCTGAAGCTTTAAATCAACTTGGCATGAAATGAACAGCTGAGAAAGTAGGAAGCGATGGAAGGGGATGGGAAAAGGAGAGGAGACAATTATTTCTGAAATGAAACACAAGTACTACATTATCTAAATTGAATTGGAGGTTTCAGTTTATTTACTACATTGCCACTGGGTTTTTACATTTGGGCCCTTCTTCACAAAAAATGGGCAGGTTCAGTTTGTTGTTGTTTGGGCCCGATGTGGGCTGTCACGTGAGTTGGGGATAGGATTCACTGAAAGTATTAAAATTACTCTTTTGCCTATTTTCAATCCAGATCGAACTAGGGATGGGCAATGGTTATGGCGGACGGGTAACCGCGGTTATTTACCCATAACCGTTTATGCTCATACCCGCATAACTGTTTACCCGTTGGGTAATTGCCTAAACGGTTATACCCATACCCATAACCGTATTTAAACGGTTAATCATACTCATAACCGCATACCCATTTAACAGTAACCGTTTAATACCCGTTTACCCATTTACCCTTTTAAACCCATTTATCTTATTTTTTTAAACATTACCCATTTTTTATCCGTCTACATGTTTTTTTTTTTTTACCAATTCCAAACCAAATTTTCGTATATGGTCCACGATTACTACAGAGGGAAAATCGTATGCAATCACTAGGACAGAAAGTCCACATCTGATTGTTTCATGTATATATGTGTGTGTGTGTGAGTGTGTGTGCAATCACTAGGACGGAAAGTCCACATCTGATCGAACGGATCGAGCTATAAAACTTGGGGGTAACTTTGTAATTGTGCATTTAAAGGGATGTGATTGGTGTGATGGGAGGTGGATTGTCTGCCCTCCCATTTCCATACTCTTCCCATCCTCTTCTGTTTGTGTGGTCACGGTTAAGCTACGTCAACATTTTATATTTCTATTACTTTTTATTTTATTATTTTTATAAAAAAAATTAATATAAAATATTGACGTGGCTTAACCGTGACCACACATCGCAGGAGGGCATGGAGAGGGTATGGAAATTGGAGGGCAGACAATCCACCTCTGGTGTGATGACATCGAGGGGGATGGTTCTGAGAGGGAGGGAGTAGGCGTAGGTATTCCAGAGAGAGAAAGAGATAGGGTTGAGTGGTGATGCTGAATTTGGGGTATGGGAGAAGTGGGAATTGCAGAGAGAGGGAGGGAGGGATGGGGTTGGTTTTGAAAGATTTGCTCCGCCTAGGATTGTTTGTGTAAGATTTCGACGGCGTTGTCCCTCTTCTGTTTTGGGTTTTTTTTTTTCCTATTTTAGGCCAAATAAAAAAATTAGTATGAAGTCTGGATGGTCATTTAGAATTTTGGTGATATTGAGAGTTGATGAAGTAGGTGATGAAGGAGGAGGGGATGGAGAAGGTAAAGGTACTGACGGAGAAGGTGAAGGTACTGATCGAGAAGGTTATGAAACTGGTGAATTTAAGTCTGAAGGCACTATTACCTTGCTAATTTGCACCACTGATATATGATAATTTTCATCAGAATCAATATGTCGAACTACTGCTACTTCGTCATAATGGGCAATTGAAACAATCGAGTTTATTTAATTATTGATTTTCCTTATTAATTTGACCTTGAAAATTGTCAATTATTTTCTAAATATTGGATGAATTGAGCAGTTTGTGTTACCCCTGTTAGTCATTTTCATGCTCATTATTTAATTGCGGACGTAACACTAAACCTGTTCAATCGGTTTCATAATTTCTGATCAGTTCATGCCCATTGAACGCATCAATTTATTATATATATATATATATATATACAGTGGCGGATCTAGGATTCTCACATTGGGTGGTCCTAACCACCCAATGTAAAATGTCCAAAAAAAGAAATAAACGATAAACTTACAAAAACTAAATAATAGTATTTTTCATTCATAAATCATGGTAAAAACAAAGCTAGGTCATCATGAATAAAATCCCTTCTTCTAATTTGTAAATATTTATCACTTAGTACTACGGTCTAATGACATTCTTCTTCACTTGTAAGTGAGAGATTTTAGGTTTAATTCTCACCAAAGGCGAATTTGAACCGCATTATTGTTATTTCATTATGAGGCTAAACCCACATCTTCCTTCTTAATGTAGATAATATCAATTGTTCAAAAAAAAAAATTGTAAATACTTTGATAACGTTTCACAATTTTACAATTTTACGGAAAAAGAAAAAAAATTATTTAGATGTAATTTACAAAATACGGGATTCTTGGCACATAAAATAGGATTCACAATAAAAACTGCACCTTTGACCATTTTTCACCCAATAGAGATTTAACCAAAAAATAAAAACCAAATAGAGATTATAAAAATTAAAAATAAAGTAATAAGAAATAGAATAGTAGATGAGAAAGTGCTTTTTAAAAGCAATATTTTAGTAGCAATGGTAGGCTCATGTAGCAGATAAAAGAAGAAAAAAAAAGAGTTTCAGCTTTCTTCCTCACAGGAAAGCTGCAACTCCTCTACCTCCTCCATGGATACACTGCACCAGAATTTTGATTGTACCACGGTCCATCCATAACTATGTCATTTAACAAAATAAATTTCTTAAGCATAGCCCATATAGTCCTAGGCATGAATATGCCCTCCCTATTGTAATATTTGGAGGGTTCCCGAAGGATCTTCATAGGCGTTTTTCTAGCATCCGGGTGGTCCTAGGACCACCTTGGTCCCTATATGGATCCGCCCTTGTATATATATATATGTATGTATGATCAAATTTGTGATTAATGTAATTGGAATTCTTAGTCAAATTTATGGGTTCTTTTGATGGAAATTTATGTGACATATTAAACAACTGTAATGTCGGATATGATAATAAGTGGGCATGTTCATATGTTTTCCAATGTTGTTATATACTCTCTTATCAACTCTGAATGTTGAATTAGTCAACTATTAATGTCAGATTAATCAAAGTTGGGCATCAGTTCATATGTTTTTCAATGTTTTATAAAAAACAACGCAATTTTCACTTGGTTTTGAGTATGTGATTTTTAAAGTAGGATAGTGGGAGATTCATTTGTAAAAATTCCTCAATGATCATTTGAATATAAATTCTGAATATTGTACTGCCATTCTGCTTAAAGCGCTCTAATACATGAATAATCTGAATGAATATGTAAAGACTACTTGAGAAACTAACATTATACAAAATCTGAATGATTTTATTTCTGTCTTTTTCTGGGTTTGTCTGCTATGGCTGTTATGAGTTTCTGTTTTTTCTTCGTGTTTCAGGCAGTTGCTTCATTAGGGACTTATGACATAGCATTAGAGATGGGAAAGAAGGTGATATGTCAAAGGTAATTTTCGTTATCCGTTCAATTTTAATGGTGGTCGTTATCTTAGTTGTGTTTATTATATATCCATGTACATATGCGTATGTGTGTGTAGCTCGATTATCTAACAAAAAACACACAACAATTTAGAACGTTTTATGTGTAAATTTTCAAAATCATGGCACTATTGATGGTTGCTCTCTAAGCTGCCAAATTAGGTGCAAAAAAAAAAAAAAAATTCTGAGCTGTGAATTTTTTTCTTGGTGTACTTGATGACATTACTAGGTTCATAGTGTATTGAAGTTGGATGATTTCTGAACTGCAGTCTTGAAGTGCAGGAACTGTGGAACCTGCAATGGTTGGCAGGCATTGCGGTGTGCCATGTGCAGATGATTAGGGAGGGTGCAATAACAAGTGAAGAATTACACCTTGAGAAGGTAGACTCTCCTTCATTTAGATTTTGACCCCTATGTCTGGAAAATAAGGTTTGTGATTTTGGTATGCATATGTGGTTCTTGGGTTTAAGAACAAAAGTTACCTTTGTTTTCAAATTGCAGTTTGAGTTGATGTCTGTGTCTGTGTTATGTGAATTTGTTTTGAGAACAAAAGTTACATTGGTTTTGAAATGGCATGCTTGATTCATTCAAAAGTAGGAAAAAATGGGATTTTTAATTGGTTTATATAATCTTTTATACAAAGTCTTAAAATGACATGCTTGATTCATTCAAAAGTAGGAAAAATGGAATTTTTGCAGTGAATTTGTCCTCTTTTGGTTCAATGGTTTGGGCAATATGGACAAAAATTACATTGGTTTTCAGATGGCATGTTTGATTCATTCGAAAGTAGAAAAAAAATTGGGATTTTTGCAGTAAATTTGTTCTGTTTTGGTTCAATGGTTTAGGCAAAAAAGCAAAGCTGCCTATTTGGTTCAATAGTTTAAGCAAAAAACAACGTTGCCCTACTAAAATGCCATGCTTGAATGCTCCTCTGCATGTGTGTGTTCTGTGTTTTGTCTGCGTGTGTGTGTGTGCGCGTGTGTGTTTTGTGTTTTATTTGGTTTCTGCTTCAATTAGATTTCAATCTTTAGACTGAATAAAACAAAGAACATGAATAGATTGTTAATGGATTTACTATGTTTGGGAATTTCAGGAATTTGGTTTGTTAGAGGCAGAAGTTGGTCCCTTGACATTTTGAGGTGTATAGTTATATGCCCTTGGCATTTTAATGCAATTGAAAATGCATTATGCAATCAGAACCCGCAGCAGCCTGCGGGCAATTTATAATTATCTCTGAAATTGAATATGGGTACCACACAATTTTTGAAACTGAACATAAACATTAACATTATTTTTAAAACTGAACGCACGCTTATTTTTTAAACTAAACACAATTAGGATGCATTGATTATTTCTTAGACTAAATATGGTATGACAAGTTATCGGCGGGAACGAGATCGTAGCTCTCTAGGTCACATATCAATTGCACCGTCAACACCGTACTACCCACCTCGGGCATGAATCGGCTGCTCTGGCTTTGTCACACCACTCATCACTGCATTTGTCATTTTCTTTTGTGGCCTCGAGATATCTTCCTCCTCGATTACCAACTGCTGGTTTTCGTCGACAACACTAAAAGCCAATCCAACGGTCCCGTGCATTAATATCTCCCCTTTGTACATACCTTTTCCATTAAATACTATTCTTTATGAAAGTATTATTTTCCATGGATTTTTTACCCTTGATCTTTTGTATACCCTTCCTATTTTTTGACATTTGAAAATTTACTATTTTAGACTACTTTTATTATTTTGTTTTACACTTTTATTTAAAAACATTCAAGCATAAAAACACTCTACCATATATGCCCTTCTGTACCTCTTACGTTCTTCTACTGCCAGAGCAATCCGAGGTCCTCCCTAGTCATTTGATCAAATTACTACTCAGCAATCCAAATACACTTTAATCCTCATAATAGCAGTCACACGCCCAAAAAATATTTCTTATATCATTATAAGCTTTTACATCTTGCTTGCACTATGTTTGGCCTCAATTTTGTGTTCAAAATGAGATGTCAATGTTACCAAAAAGATTGAATCAACCCATGCCAAGAAAATGAAAACATGCCAACAAAAGGAGAAAATTACAAACTTGATTAGTATTTTTATGGGGAAAAATTAATTAAAATGTGTGTACGTTCGTGTGTTCTTTACACATCTAAGTTATTATTAACAAAAAGTTTCTTTGGCAAATCATTATGCTCCTCACACCTATAAACAATGAACATTAAGTTATACATATATATAAACAATCATGATCATAGTAGAAGTCGTAAACAATATTAAACGATAAATCAATAATAATGACTTACCTGTCGAGTACGTTTCTGAGTCTTCTCTACTATTTCAAACTTAGGGTATTTGTCGATTTTCCCTAAACTTGTAAGGAGCTATCAATTTCCTGCCTGAACTGTTATTTTAGTCAGTTATCCCCTATGAACTTGTAAAATTAGCTAATTTACCCATTGACGTTAGAGTTGCCAATTTTTCATCCAATTTCTATCCAACTCGATCACATGTCAAAACGAAATTAACGATTTTTACGAGGATTAGTTTACACAGCATATGTTTCTTGGCCTTGGATGACTCAAACTGATGTTCAGAAGTACACTAATATTTTTTGTTGACACAGACAGAGCTGGGAAAATCACTGGTGAACAAGCCTGCGACCTATTTCTGAAAGGGACCACCAAGAGGTAGTACTATTGTCTTTGAATTCATATTTTGGCTTGTGTTTTATAGGCACAGGTGCATGTGGTTAAGGAAGCTCTTTTCTTTTGTTTGTTTCTCTTCTATGTTCTTTTTTAAATGTTAGATAGGGTATTAACAGAGTTTGAACCTATAACGTGATGCCAAAGTAATACTTTTCTTCACCAAAGTTTAAATTCCATGTAAATATGTGTCATTTCTCAATTTCTATGATTGAGAGTTTAAAATTAACAAATTTCATTCTCAATTCCATTGTTCTTTTAGGTTAACCAAACAAAAAATTTCATAAATTCTAGAAAATAAAATCCATTCATTTCAATTTTCGTCATTTTAAAATTCCTTAGTAATCTTAAATTTCTTTAATTATTTTTATTTTACCTTTTCTGTTTAGTTTAGTTTAGGTTAAGTTTTGTTTTTTGTGTTTTTTTTTCCGGTTTCATTAATTTTAGTTTTAAATCTTTCTAAATTTTGTTTTTCATTTTATAATCTACATGGCACATATATTGTGGGACCCACGACGTCCATGTAAGAATAATAGAGAAACTGATAGATTTTTTAACGGATGTATGAAATTAAAACAAAATAATAGGTAATGTATGATATTGAAATATTTTAAAGATGTTGTATGAAGTTGTAATTGCATTTAAACTTGAGGTGGTAAAATGTAATTTACCATTTTTTAAATGTTAGATAGGATGTTGACAAGATTCGAACCTATAACGTGATGCAAAAGTAATACTCTTCTTCACCATTGTGATAAAGAACCACTTGCTACCTTTCTCTTCCATGTTAGCCGGAGTTAAAGTTTTTTATTTTTCCTCTTCTCGGTGATGGATGATTAACAATGTTTGGTTCCTGACAAGTGTCTTGTCATAACTGCTGAATTTGTGGCTGCATTCCATTAGGCTTTAATTGATCTCATCAGCCCATTAAATAGACCTCTTATTTTTAGCCCACATGTGAAAGCCACGTGATGTGGCTAGGGTTTTTACATAGCAGCAGCTGATGCCCTTAGTAGTCAGCAAAGAGGAAAAGAAAGGCCGCCGACTGCCCCATTTGTTAGAGAAAAAGAGGAGAGCTGCTGCCCTCATTTGGTTAGTAATCCCTCTATTAAAGTTGTATTTTGTAAATTAGTTTTTTTTTGCTTTTTATAGAAATGAAATTATTCATTATATATCTTACTGTTTGTTTTTTTTTTGTGAGAGAGATATTGAGTGTATTAAGGTGTTGGGTTGTGATATTGCCAAATACTTTATATGCACTCTCATTTGATTGATAGTGGATTATTGTTGAGCTCCTACTGTTTTGAAGACGTACTCCAGTTACATTGACAGTTGAGGAACCTTGTTAAATCTTGATGCCTTTTCTATTTTATTCTTGCATTTTGTTCGTCGCAGGAATTTCTGTCGGGAAATGATTTCCTGGCCAACGAGCACACAGCTCCCCTGGGAGGTTGGCGTCGGTTGAGGGCTGCTGTCGGGCTTCTGCTTTCTTCTTGGGCCTAGTCGGGCAAGTCTCGTCGGGCAAATCTTGATCGGGCAAGACTTCGTCGGGCAAGACTCATCGAGCAGTGCTGAAAGAGAAGGACAAAGTTAATTTGAAAGGTGCCTTTGTGGGGCCTTAGGTGTAGGCCTTGAGGCTCACAATCAAGATTAACTTTGAGGTGCTCAGGCGTGCCACTACCATCTTCAGTATGGCAGATGTCGAATGGATGTTAAATTTTAGTTATAGACATGCATATGCCCGAGAAACCGTGTTAGATATAACATGTGCCTTTGTGGGGCCTTAGGTGTAGGCCTTGAGGCTTCCTGTCAAACTAAACCAGTACTTGAACATATCATGTTTGGTCTTTTATGGTTGCCGGAGTCTTATCACTCTTATACTCTTGATTACCCGAGTCCGAGAGGTAGGACGAACCCAAATGAGTGCCTTTGTGGGGCCTTAGGTGTAGGCCTTGAGGCTTCCCATCAGAGTTCATCCTTATACTCGGACTGTTTAGACCGCAGCATAAAGTGAATCCAAATAGATGCCTTTGTGGGGCCTTAGGTGTAGGCCTTGAGGCTTTCTATCAGAATTCACTCCATACTTAAGCCTTCTACGATAATCAAGATATAATAGAAACAAAACCAAGAGGTAGGTCGATTACTTGCACCCCAAGTAACTTCGGACTTCTCGTTTATCAAGGGTTGTCGTGGATGGGTTAAGTCCACATAAGGTTCTTTTTTTATGCCTTGAGGCCAATGACTTTTACACTAATCAGATTTACATGCCTGAGGGCTTAGGACATAGATCTAATTTGAATACTGAAGATATATTTAGATCGGATCTAAATACTGAGGAAGCCTTTTCATCATGGTTTTGCTAGAAACAACTTGTATATAACTAGAAATATACAACATATTACTAGGCTTTTAAAGAAAGAAAAGACAAAGACAGAACAAAGCAGGTCGGGCAAGATTAAACCTTATCAATTAAGGCTGATCGTCTTGCAGATCCTTATCTTTGTGTTTCTGTCGAAGGTCTGAAAGCTTAGAGGGAGAAGACAAAGGGTGAATCGATACTACAGCAAGTGGGAACAAGGTAGCAGAGCTATTACAGGGGTTGGAAGAAAAGATTATCCCGTGGGGGATAAAGGCTTGTACCGAATGGGATGAAGGCTTGATGGTGACTACAGCTTTGTTTGGAAGGCAAATCTAGCTTTGAGCAGAGTTTTGGCTTGCATTTGTTTGTTTGATTGAGTGTCCTTAATCCTGTCTTCTATTCCTCCTTTTATAGACAACTTTGGCTTGGGTTCCTGTAGCAACAGTCTTGCCCGAATGCGGTTTGGAGGTGATGACTCATAAGCTTTTTTACATGAATGCCACCATAAAGTACTTTATTGGGCTGTGCAGTCTGACCAACCTACACCACTTGGTCCTTGGGTAGGTAAGCAAGTGGCCATTTTCCTGCTCCCTAAGTTTCGTCTGGGCCTTCGGTTGGGCCGACTCCATCCCTGGCTCAAAATTCAGTTTTAACCCAAACACATTTCATTTGGTAATTTCTTATAGGTTAGTTTGAGTTAGTTTCCAATTGATTTGGTGCTATCCTAGCACAACATTAACAAATATCCAAAGACTTGGAGAAAGAAATTTTGGATGCTAGAGAGAAAATTGATTATTTCCGGGTCAAAATGCAGTGAGATAATTTGGACACAGCTGCTGCCTGTGAGATAATTATAGACAGAGCTGCTGCCTGTGAGATAATTTGGTTAAAATTCAAAGTTTTGAAAAAATTTCATTAGTTTTCTTTAACTATTAAGATTTGTTTAATTTGATTTGACTATAATATGGTAGAGAGATTAATAGTTGCAACGAGTGTGTAACATCTTATGGTGAAATCAAACAAAATGAGTTTGTGACTCTAAAGATTTTTCATTAATAATTTAATGAGTTGATTTGTCACTTGTGCTCGGAAATACAGATTTCAAATCCTGTTCAATCTCCAAACAACTGTATTCTCAGCCCTCTATAATCTTGCAGTGTGGAATTCACATATTTTCTTTTGGAAATTCTAGAAATCTCCGAACAATTGTCTTCCTTTTGACGCTTGGATTAAACGGTTCTCTTAACAGAGGTTCTGAAAAGCTTCAATACAAAAGATTGAAAGAGAAAGCGCCAATGGAAATAGAAAACAAGGAAGAGAACACAAGAAAAAGGTCTCAAGTTGATTTTTTGCATCCTTTTTGTGTGGTGTTTTTTGGTATGCATAATAATCTGATTTATGTTTTTTGACTGTATGAAACATAACCAAAACTTGACTTGCAGGAATCGATCAGGTGACGATGATGATACTGATTGTGAGACGAGCAAAGCAAGGAGAAAAGGTTCGCATTTATATCATTTTATGGTTTCAACTACTGGTAGTTTTACATGCTGAGATGACGTCGTTCATACCAAGATTGCAAATATATGAATATCTTTATTTAAATTACAGTTTTTTTCAAAGAAAATATGTGCCTATCATGTGCTCCATTTTCTACTTTCGTTCATCTCTCTCTCATTGAAACTTTGTGCCAATTCTAGGTAAATTCTCCTTATCGTGCAACGTCATAATTTTTATAACCTTAATTAAAAATTAATCTGTCTGCAACTACGTCTTTTTGCTGGATCTGAAAACTAGAGGTCATGGACATTGCTTCTTCTTCATCATCCGCTGCTGATAACCCCCCACGTCGAGGAAAGTATGATGTGTTTCTCAGTTTCAGAGGTGAGGACACCCGCCTTGGTATTACCAGCCATCTTCATGCTGCCTTAATTCAGAAGAAAATTGAAACCTACATCGATAACAGACTTCAGAGAGGAGAAGAAATCGGACCTGCCCTTCTAGAAGCAATCGAGAAATCCACCATTTCGGTGATCATTTTCTCACAAAACTATGCTTCTTCCTCATGGTGTTTGGATGAGCTTGTGCATATACTCAAATGCAAGAACAGAGAAGGCCGGATGGTTATACCCGTATTCTACGACATCAATCCATCTGATGTAC
The DNA here is from genome assembly GCA_963082935.1 of Malus x robusta. NCBI lineage: Eukaryota > Viridiplantae > Streptophyta > Magnoliopsida > Rosales > Rosaceae > Malus > Malus x robusta. Next base: position 19,031,009 of record OY720326.1, read on the forward strand.
GAAAACAACACGGGAGTCATGAAGTTGCATTTGCTCAACTTGAAAAACGTTTCGATAAGGACAAGGTGCAGAAGTGGAGGGATGCTTTGACGACTGCAGCCAATCTATCTGGGTTTGATCATTCAAACAAATCTGGGTAGCTAAATCATTCCTTAACTTGTCTAAAGTTATAAATTTTCTTTAAACTTGTGACAATTTGATTTGTGCTAAGATTTGGTAAAGCGTATTTAAGACTAACTATTGCTTTTCTACCTAATCATATACATCTATACGCCAGGACGGAGGCAGATCTAATTCAGAAAGTTGTCGATCATATTTGGACCCAATTGTGTCGTGAATCATCCTGTGATTTAAAGGGCTATGTTGGAATTGAAAGCGGCATCAAGAAGATAGAATCGCTATTAAGCATTCATTCACCGGACGCTTGCATCACTGTAGGTATTTGGGGAATGGGTGGTATTGGCAAGACCACCCTTGCCGAAACTGTATTTCACAGACTCTCTTCTAAATTCGAAGCTTCTTGTTTTGTTAAGAATGTCAGGGAGAACTCAGAAAAAGCAGATGGACTAGATCACTTGGAAAAAACACTTCTTAAGGAGATATTAAAGGAAGAAGGTCTATCCATAGGAGCACATGGTGTTCGAAAAAGGCTCAGCCGCACAAAGGTTCTCATTGTTCTTGATGATGTGAGTAGTTCAATGCAAATGGAACGTTTAGCTGGCAGTCGTCTCCAGTTTGGCACTGGAAGTAGAATCATTATCACAACTAGAGATAGGGGCACACTTGGAAAAACTATTGAAGAGGATAATATCTACAAGGTTGAGGTATTAAAATCGAATGACTCTCTTCAGCTCTTCAATTCGCATGCTTTCAAGGATAACAGTACTTGTAGAACAGATTATAAGGAGTTGGCAGAAAAGGCGGTGGCTTATGCCAAATGCGTTCCTTTAGCTCTTATAGTTCTGGGGTCCTTGTTCTTCAATTGCAAGAGCAAAGAAGAATGGGAAGATGAATTCAACAAATTGAAACGATTTCCCGTCGAAGATATCCAGAAAGTGTTGAGAATAAGTTATGATAAATTGGGAGACAATGAGAAGGATGTATTTTTGGATATAGCATGTTTTCATAAAGGGAAGTCTGTGCTTGAGGTAAAACGAATGTTAGATGTTCGTGGATTCTTTGCGACATCTGGAATTAGAATTCTCATTGAGATGTCTCTCATATCAATTCATTCAAAAGGAGGAATGGAAACTAGAGAGATGGACAATTTGCTACAAGAAATGGGAAGGGAAACCATAGAGATGCACGATTTGCTACAAGAAATGGGAAGGAAAATTGTTCAAGAACAAGGTATTAAAGATCCCGGTAAACGGAGTAGGTTGTTCAATGATGAAGATGTCTATCGTGTATTGAGGAGTAACACGGTAAGAGCCAAATGCATTCAATTTTATTCTTCTCTTTTGTTTTTTTAGAAAATAAAAATTACAAACTTGAGATGATAACAGAGCAAAGTAAAACTAATGTATAATAAAGAAGTGAGATTGTTAAAAGATGAATTAGATTGAATATTTATTGTGTTAGGAAGTGTTTGGAATATGAACAAATGTTTGTTTATTTAGACAAGTAGGGGAGGATACAATTATGTTGGATATTTGAGTAGACTTAGACACTTGTACATGATTACCATCGCAAATACTCTTTGTTCCAAATGTGCGTTACATTTTAATATGTTTATATTCACATTTAAACTTTCTTCTTATTCTCAGGAAACTCCAAATGTTGAAGCCATAGAGTTGTATAATCTTCAAGAGTGACCGTTGAAACATGCAGACTTCAAAAATATGTCTAACCTAATAATGCTAAGCTCGCTTGGCAAATTGACCGATTCTCTAGACCTTCCCGATTCTCTTCGTTATCTTTACTGGCTTAGTTATCCACTGGAATCTTTACCATCAAATTTTTGTCCGGAAAATCTAGTTGAGCTTCATATACGATATAGCAAAGTTAAGAAGCTTTGGAAAGAAGAGCAGGTATATTATATTATATGCCTATTTTAATTCTTGTATAAAATCAAGTGTAGAAATTATATTAATTCTTTATATTTCTATTTAATTTGTTGCAGATACTTGTCAACTTACAAGTGATTGATCTGCGGGGCTGTTCAAATCTAACTGAAGTTCCAAATCTCTCTGGGAGTCTAAAAATTGTGGAGATAAATCTCGAGCGCTGTCGAAGTTTGGTTGAAATTCCTTCATATTTTCAACATCTTGACAAGCTTACTCATCTTGAGCTTAGAGACTGCACCAGACTCGGGTATCTTCCAGAGATGCCAGTAAATAATAGATACTTAGATTTACGAGGCAGTGGTATAAAGGAGTTGCCTGAATCAGTTTGGTCTAACGAAAATATTTCTTACTTGAATTTAAGGCAATGCGAAGACCTTAAGAAACTTCTAAGCAGTAGGTGTAAGTTGAAAAATCTCGAGAAACTCGATCTCAATTGGTGCTCTAAATTTGAAAACTTTCCAGAGATTTTGGAGCCAATGGAACATTTGAAGTCCTTAAGTTTAATTCATACAGCAGTTACAGAGGTACCCTCATCAATCTGTAACTTGAAATATCTTGAGAGTCTTGATCTCACCCAGTGCTCTAGCTTTTCCAAATTCCCTGAAATCTTGAAGCCAATGGAACATTTGGTGTCTCTTTGTTTGCAAGACACAGCTGTCGAAATGCTTCCTTCGTCTATTGGAAATCTAAATAGGCTTCAAGATTTAAACCTTAGTCGCCGCTGTCAACTTAAGGATGTCCCAAAAAGTATCTACAGTTTAATCAATCTTAAACGTCTCAACTTTTGGGGCTGTCGGAGACTTGAAAAATTGCCTTCCAGCTCTGTTGGTTTTCTCTCCTTAGAAGAACTAGAACTCAGCTTCAGCGGTATATTGGAAATACCAGCAAGCATCAAACAAGCTTCTCCGTTGTTTATGCTCCACTTATGCTGGTGCAGCCGGCTTCAATCTATACCAGAGCTCCCAGTGCTATGTAATGTTAAAGCTGAAGGCTGCACGTCGCTGAAGATAATGTCAAGTTCAAGGACAGCCCTCACACAAGGTTGGGATAAACCTAATTATTGTTTTAGACTTTTTACTAATTGCCCAAAATTGGATAATAATTCAAGGAGAAACATAATGGATGAAGCACAGATTACAATTATGCGAATGGCAACTGTTGCGCCATTAAAGGATTACTGGCGTCATAGACCCTGGGCTCATAATCCTTGGCCTCAGATTAACGTTGTATGTCCAGGAAAAGAAATTCCAAATTGGTTCAGCTATCAAAATGAGGGATCTTCAGTAGACATTGAGCTTTGTCCAGATTGGTTTCGAACAGGTTTATTTGATTTCACTTTCTCTGTTGTTCTTTCTTGCAATTCAGACGTGAAGTATTTATTCAAGATGGTAAGAGCTAATTTCATCGTCAAAGTCATGGGTGAAAGCCATGAACTGTTTAGTTCTAAGTACATTATCCGAGGCTCCAATGACGGCCAACATCACGTGCATGTGTGGAATGAGGCCTTTAGAAGTGAAGAGGTAGGAAAAAACTGCTCCCCTGATGTTTACAAACTTGCCAAAGAGGCCTCTGTCATCTTCTTGTGCCCATTTTCTATTGAGGTGGAAAGCTGTGGTATATGCCCATTGTATGCCGAAGAGGCTGAGAAATTCAAATTTGGTCATGTGTTCATGTCGAGGGGACCAAAAGTAGAAGAAGAAACAAGACAAGATGATCATTCCAAAGGTGGTGTATCAGGAGATGAGCCTCAAGTTAGTGGATCAAGTGATGAGTCTGAAGCAAATGAAAGTGATTAGGAAAAACTTTTTAAGGCAAATTTGTACTTTGATAGCTCACTTGTCTCACCAAGAAATAAGACAACAACCAGGCAAGGCTTTTATTATTTGATATTGTTTATGCTTTATACATTATAAAGCGCTAGTTATGGACAAGTGTATAACTAGACATTAATTAACACATCATGCCAGGGCAAAGTAAAAATCTCACAACCAAGCGCGATAGTTTGAACATTTAACATGACAAAAATATGCGATTTTTCAATATGCGATTGGATAAATTAAACATGTTCGTCGCAGGAATTTCCGTCGGGGAAGACTTCCTGGCCAACGAGCACACAGCTCCCCTGGGAGGTTGGCGCCGGTTGAGGGCTACTGTCGGGCTTCTGCTTTCCTATCGGGCTTAGTCGGGCAAGTCTCGTCGGGCAAGTGTCGGTCGGGCAAGACTCTTCGGGCAAGGCTCGTCGGGTAGTGCTGAAAGAGAATGACAGAGTTAATTTGAAAGGTGCCTTTGTGGGGCCTTAGGTATAGGCCTTGAGGCTCACAATCAAGATTAACTTTGAGGTGCTCAGGCGTGCCACTGCCATCTTTAGTATGGCAGACGTATAATGGATGTTGAGTTTTAGGTGCAAATACGCATATGCCCGAGAAATCGTGTTAGATATAACAGGTGCCTTTGTGGGGCCTTAGGTGTAGGCTTTGAGGCTTCCTGTCAAACTAAACCAGTGCTTGAACACATCATATTCGGTCTTCATATTCGTAAGAGTCTTATACCTATTATATTTCTGATTATCCGAGTCCGAGAGGTAGAACGAACCCAAATAGGTGCCTTTGTGGGGCCTTGAGGCTTCCTATTAGAGTTCACTCTTATACTCGAACCATCTAGATCACATCATAGAACGAATCCAAATAGGTGCCTTTGTGGGGCCTTAGGTATAGGCCTTGAGGCTTCCTATCAGAATCCGCTCCATACTTAAGCGTTCTATGATAATCATGATATAATAGGAACAAAACCAAGAGGTAGGTCAATTACTTGCGCCCCAAGTAACTTCGGACTTCTCGTTTATCAAGGATTGTCGTGGATGGGTTAAGTCCACATAAAGTTCTTTTTTATGCCTTGAGGCCAAGGACTTTTAAACTGATCAGATTTACATGCCCACGGGCTTTGGACTTGGATCTGATTTGAATACTGAAGATATATTTAAATCGGATCCAAATACTGAGGAAGCCTTTTCATCATGATTTTGCTAGAAACAACTTGCATATAACTGGAAATATACAACATATTGCTATACTTGAAAGCAAGAAAAGACAAAGACAGAGCAACGAAGGTCGGGCAAGATTAAACCTTATCAGTTAAGGCTGATCTTCTTGCAGGTCCCTATCTTTGTCAAAGGTCTGAAAGCTTAGAGAGAGAGAGAGAAAGGATACAGAAAGGAGAATCGATACTACAACAAGTTTGAACAAGGTAGCAGAGCTATTACAGAGGTTGGAAGAAAAGATTATCCCACGGGGGATAAAGGCTTGTCCCGAGTGGGATGAAGGCTTGGGCTGACTACAGCTTCGTTTGAAGGCAAATATGGCTTTGAGCAAAGTTTTGGCTTGTATTTGTTTGTTTGTTTGAGTGTCCTTAATTCTGCCTTCTCTTCTTCCTTTTATAGACGACTTGGCTTGGCTTCCTGTAGCACCACTCTTGCCCAAATGCGGTTTGAAGGTGATGACTCATCAACTATTTTACATACAGTGCCACCAGAAAGTACTTTTTGGGCTGTGCAGTCTGATCAGTCTACACCACTTGATCCTTGGGTAGGTAAGAAAGTGGCTTTGTGAATTGTATCTAGTCAGAAAAGGCGCTTTCCTGCTCCCCTAAGTTTCGGCCGGGCCTTGATCTTTTATTCTTCCAGGCCTTCTTTTGGGCCGGCTTCAACCTTGGGCCCAAAATCAAGTTTTAATCCAAACAGTGCCCCCTTCAATTAATGTGAAGGTTGGAATCCCAGGTGTCGACATTGATTGAATACCCGCATGCATGCATATCCGCCTTTGGGAATTTGTGCCTCTGGTGTCCCTTGCTCTTCTCCCGACTTTTGAACTATCCTCTGGGCCCTATAAATTCTTACTTGGGACCTCTCTCATCAAACCATCAACTCCTTTTGGCTTTGGCCTTCACTTTCATCTATTTTGAGCGTTCTTGTCTCCTCTTAGAAACTGGAGAAATGAGTTCCTTAGGTTTTGAGTGGAGTTTCCTAAAACTTCCCTTCCGTGAGAAAAGAGGTTTCTCCTGATGACCGCTATCTCCAACACCCTTGGTCGACCACCCCTCTATCTCCAACACCCTTGGTCAGGCGGCCTCCTTCTAATGGCTTATCTTCCCGCAATTTGCGGTGATAAATCAGGCTTCACCATCACATATGGTGACAGCGCCGTCGGACGGTCCTCTACCAGGCTCATGTTGGCCGCACAACCCGATCACCCGATTGGGTTCCATCCATGAAGACACCGGGAAACCAGCTGAAAACATCACCAAATTCAGAGAGAATCAAATGTAATACATAGGATTTGAATTCTGTAAACTTCACCAATTTGTCGACATGAAATAAATATTATTCCAGCAAGTTTTGTTTCTCTGCCTTCTTTGAATGTTTGATGAACCAAGTACTGCATACGAAACTTCTGCAGTCCGCCTCACTCTGCCCCCTCTTCAATGTAGCAATCCCTAACATCCCATAATGTAGGACAATATTTTTTTTAAGAATTTAACATTAATGGGATGTTTCTGCTCATTTCCCTCGAGGTCCGCTAGGTAGTATCCCCCTCTATTCAAAACCCGACTAATAATGAAAGGACCTTCCCATGTCGGGCTCCACTTCCCAAAGCCCCAAAGCTGAGCTCCTAGCGGGAGGACTGTTTTCCATACCAAATCTCCTTCTTTGAAGGATTTTATCTTCACCTTCTTGTTATAAGCTCGGGCAACAACTATCTTTCCTTTTTGAATCTGGTTCAAGGCTTCAATTCGGGCTGCATCCAGATCCTCAATACCTTGACACATGGCTTTGATATATTCTGCATTATGTAACCCAAATTGGTTTTGAATTCTTACGGAACTAACGTTGATCTCCATGGGGAGCACTGCATCTTGCCCGAAAGTCAACGCATAAGGGGTCGTGCCTGTTCCTGCCCTCTTGGAAGTCCTGTATGCCCACAACGTATTCCCCAGTGTCTCATGCCACTTTTCTGGACTATCCATCACCATTCTTTTGATAATGTTGATCAGGATCTTGTTGCTAGCCTCGGCCTGACCATTGGATTGAGGATAATATGGACTGGACTGGATCATCTTTATCTTGTACTTGCTTGCAAACTCCTCGACTTCTTTTGAAATAAAAGATGGCCCACGGTCCGTTACTATAGTCTCGGGCACCCTATATCTGTGCAGGATCTTGGTCTCGATGAAATTCTTAACTACGGCTGAAGTTATGGATTTTACTGCTGATGCTTCCATCCACTTGGTGAAGTAATCCGTTGCTACAATTATAAAAGTATGCCCTTTACTGGAGGCTGGATAGATTTGACCGATGAAGTCCATTGCCCATCCTCGGAACGGCCAAGGTTTGACCACTGGATTCAAAGGTACCGAGGGCATGTGCTGGAGAGGTCCGTACCTCTGACATTCTTCACAACCGCGGGCATAAGATTTACAGTCTTTTTCCATGTCGGGCCAGAAATAACCGTACCTTCTGAGTAGCCATCTCATTTTTGTCCCTGCTTGATGTGCTCCACATATCCCCTCATGTACTTCGGCCATTACTCTCATGGATTCTTCTTGGCCTAAGCATTTTAATAGTAATCCATCTGGGGTTTTTCTTAGCAGGTTCTTCGCCCATAAGACATATTTGGTTGCTTGCTGCCTATTTTTCTTACTTGTAAGCGAAGAGGGATCCTTCAAATGATGAATGATAGGTGACCTCCAATCTTCCATCTTGATTTCTAGAACCATTACATCCAGACTGAATCCCCTGTCTAAGATAGAAGGAAGGTTTCTTGTCTGGATCTCGACATCTACACCATACTTTCTTTCCTGTATTGGCACTCCTGAGGCTAATTGCGCCATCTCATTGGCCGCTAAGTTAGTCCCCCTAGGAATATGATTGATTGATATCTCAGACTCCCAAAAACTCAACAATTGCGTCGTTGCCATATAGTACCCTGCCATAGTGATATGTCTGCACTTGAACTCACCATTTAGTTGGTTTATCACTAACTCTGAATCACCAAAGATCTCTACTTCTGCTACCCCCAAATCCATCAGGATCTCCAGACCAATAATCAAGGCCTCATACTCTGCCCGATTATTGGTATTTTCTTGGTAATCGAGCAGGAATGAGTAATCCCTTGAGGATTTATAATCACAATCCCAGCTCCTGCTGACTTCTGAGTGTGGGATCCATCAAAATACAGCTTCCAAGGTGTAATCCAGAGACTCGTTACTCTTCTTATCTCCTGTTGGATCCAGTCTTCTTTGCCCGAAACATCACTTCTTGGTGGGATCCAAATGCTAGTAACCTCCAAACTCCCTGGGATATTGATTACTTCACTTTGAGATTCTTGATGCTCGGTCAGAAAGTCAGCAATTGCCTGGCATTTGACAGCCCTTTGGGGTACATATTGAAAACTGAATTCTGATAGTGCTAGAATCCACTTCCCAATTCTTCCTGTTAGCATAGGCTTTGACAACATATACTTTATCACATCTGTTTTGGCGATGATGTGCACGTGACAAGGTAGCATGTAATGCCTTAGCTTGCTGGCAGTAAAATATAGAGCTAAACACAATCTCTCCACTGGAGAATATCTTGTCTCTACCTCGGTTAGAATTCTGCTGAGGTAATATACGGCCTGCTCCTTTCCGCCTTCATTATTTTGGGCTAGCAAGCTCCCGATTGATCTTTCCGAAGCAGAAATGTACAGCTTCAAGGGCTTTCCCCTTTGAGGTGGCACTAGCACTTGTGGAGAAGTTAGGTAGGCCTTGATGCTGTCAAATGCTTGTTGGTGGGTCAGCCCCCACTCGAAATTCTCTTTATCCTTCAATTTTAATAGAGGAGTCAGCGGCTGGATTTTGCCCGCTAAATTGACAATGAATCTCCTCAAGAAGTTGATTTTGCCTAGTAGCCTCTGAAGCTGCACTTTGTTGGTGGGTGGAGGTGATTCCAATATTGCCCGATACTTGTTTTTGTCTACTTCCACACCTCTCTGATGCACCAAGAATCCTAAGAAGTTGCCCGCTCTCACTCCAAATGCGCACTTCTTTGGATTCATCTTCAATTTGTGGATCCGTATCCTCATCAATGCTTGCCTGAGGTCTACGAGATGTTGCTCTTCTGTCTTAGATTTCACCACGATGTCATCGATATACACCTCCATGCTCTGGCTAATTAGATCATGAAAAATGGCATTCATTGCCCTTTGGTATGTTGCGCCCGCATTCTTGAGCCCGAATGGCATGACCAGATATTCATATGCCCCCACATGACCGGGACACCTAAAAGCTGTTTTATGAATATCTTCTGGCGCCATCTTTATCTGATTATAACCGGCATTTCCATCCATAAAAGATAAAACTTTATGCTTTGCTACTGCATCTATGGATAAATCAGCCATGGGCATGGGATATTCATCTTTTGGCGTAGCACTATTAATATTTCTGTAATCAACACAACATCGTACTGCTTTTGTTACGGCTTTTAAAACGGGTACAATGTTGGCTAGCCATTCCACGTATTTGGCCGGTCGGATAAAGCCAGCTTTTACCAGCCTTTCGATCTCCTCTTTGACATTTTCTTCTATCTCCTTCGACATCCTCCGTGGTGCTTGCTTAACAGGTTTATATCCCTTCTTGATGGGCATTCTATGTTCCACCAAGGATGGATCTAATCCTGGCATCTCGGTATAATGCCAAGCAAAACAATCTTTGAATTCTTACAAAAGACAAATAATCCTGGCCCAATCCTCATCCCCTAATAAACCACTGATCTGTATTGGTCTTGGATCCTCCTCCGTGCCTAGATCAATAACTTCCAAAGGATCCTGGACTTCTGGTGGTGGCTTATCGGGCTCTGCACACAAAAATTCGACCAACTCTGGGCTCTCGGGCAGGTCGTCTGGCTCGTCTAGATCATATATGCATTCGGCCATTTGAATGGCCCTATCCAATTCCTCTTTGCAAGATTCCTCCTCGTTTCCATGCTGGTTGGTTGAAGCTTTTCCCTGCCATTCCTGCTCTTCTTTATCTGAGAGCTCTCTTTCTTGTCTTCTTCCCTTCCCATACACCAACAGTCTTTTAATCAGGGATCTGACTGCCATGACCTGATCTCTCTTCTTTTGTTCAATCATTGATGGTGTAGGGAATTTGGCATGAGACAGGGTATTTCCCACTCCTCCTCGGTAAGGAGCATTCCTTGTTCCAGAAGCTTTTGGGCCGTCACCTTAGTAGGGCGGCCGTTCTAATCAGCTCTTGAACATTTCAAGATTCCTACGTTGGGGTTGTAGAAACTTGCTTCCGCAACATTGGCTAAGGGGAGGAACGACCGTGATTCGGCCTCTACTATCTCCCAAAAGCCTGATCCTTCAGTACCCGCCTCATGATATACAGCCACTTGTTGATGAAGAGTGGAAGGTATGGCTAAACTTTGGTGGATCCAATCTCTTCCGAGTAAGGCCCCGTAAGTGGAGGTGCAATCCACCACAAAGAATGCCAGCATTATCTTTTTGGATCCCAAGTCCACTTCCAAAGGCAATATCCCATGAGTCCTGGTGATAGCACCTGAGAAGCTCGAGACCGTAAGGTCTGTGGGAATAAGATCTTCCGTGCCTCTCCCCATCTTCCTCATCTGCTTGGCCGGTAACACGTTAACAGCTGCTCTTCCATCAATTAAAATTCTTTTGAAGGGCACACCTTCCAAGTGAGCTGAAACATATATAGGCTTCAGATGGTTGGCCAACGAAATACTCGGGCGGCTGAACATCATCTTGTCTGTGTAGATCCTTAGGGGACCACCTTTGGAGGCTTCTGAGGGTTCAACCTTACCCGAGTCTTCTTCTTCAGCTACCTCCACATTGACGTGTGCCATCATTGGCTCAGTTGTTACGTAATCACCCTCCATAGTAGTGGGCTGATCAGGTCTGGCGCCAAACGTGGCGGATAATACATACGCCATATTGATGTGGAAGTTACTAGGTCCGAGCAACTCTTCCTTCTTGCTCCCAATTTGGTCCATGAATTCGTCTAACCAGGCCATCGCATCGGCCGGAAGTAGTGGTTCTGGTATCCCTTCCTGTTGCGGTTGATTCATGCCCTCATACAGCGTTTGTTTTGGAACTTCACCAAAAGGATCTACCAGCGGCAAAGAATGTGGTCTCCTTTCAGGTGCAACAGTTCCCCCGTGAATAGGCTCCGACTTCCAACCAAGGGTTGGTACCATAATCAAATCTTCTTGAGCTCTTCTCAAGATTCTATACTTTCCAGGATGTTGGCTCTGCGTCACATGATCCTCCACACCCTCTGTTTTGCTGTTGGCCTTTTCCAACTCCTTCTTACTTTGCCACCGAAGTTGGCTACTACCTCCAGATGTTGCTCTCTCCAGCTTTTGATTTTTTGAGGCTTCGGAGGTGGTGGGGGTCATCAGGGAGTTCATGTAAGCTTTGTGCTACCTTTGAACCCTTCTGATCATGGAGGCTCCCATCGGTTTGGTGGGTTGTCCATCATTTCCAACTACGTACCATTTTCGCCCGAGATGTGCAGGATTTGCTTTTCTAACGGGATTAACTATCCCGTCAGCTCTCTTGACTTCCCTCCCCACCTGGCCACTCTGAAGATGATCTGCACCTCTCTGGATTTTGGCCTCCATTTTTTCTGCCTCGTCAGAAGCTTCATGATTCGGAATACTTCTGACAAAGCCTTGGGTTGGGGGTCACCTCCTAAACGTTGAAAAACGCTTCAGGAAATATCCTTCTTTGTTGCCTGCTTAATCTTTTCGCGAGCTTCTCTTTTTGTATCTTCTTCTTTCCTCCTGATCAATTCGTGATCAATGAGGATTCCAGCTGGGGGAATCTCGAGCTCACATTTGCACTAGCATTTACTACACATAACCATCCCTTTGATTATGGCAGCCTTTGGGTACTCGGGCAGTTTGCTTATCCCCTCCGTAGGTTTTTTAGCAAGTTTTTCTTCTTCTTCTTCCCTTGTAATCTTCCCTTTTCCCTTCTCCGCCCATGTCATATTGAGCATATTTATAGGGGCCTCTGAAAAGGGAATGCAGGGTTGGCTACGACCATCTCGCCTGGCTGGCTAGTTCTACGTCTTTTTCCTTTGGGAAGAACCAAATCTATATCACTTTTAGAGCCTGTGGAGGCTTTCTCCAATCTTTGCAGCATTTGAAACAATGTAGTCTGTAAATCTTCTGGCATGTTTGTTATCTATCTTTTGATCAGATGATCCCACCGGGCGTGCCAAAACTATGTTCGTCGCAGGAATTTCCGTCGGGGAATACTTCCTGGCCAACGAGCACACAGCTCCCCTGGGAGGTTGGCGCCGGTTGAGGGCTAATGTCGGGCTTCTACTTTCCTATCGGGCTTAGTCGGGCAAGTCTCGGTCGGGCAAGACTCTTCGGGCAAGGTTCGTCGGGTAGTGCTGAAAGAGAATGACAGAGTTAATTTGAAAGGTGCCTTTGTGGGGCCTTAGGTATAGGCCTTGAGGCTCACAATCAAGATTAACTTTGAGGTGCTCAGGCGTGCCACTGCCATCTTTAGTATGGCAGACGTATAATGGATGTTGAGTTTTCGGTGCAAATACGCATATGCCCGAGAAACCGTGTTAGATATAATAGGTGCCTTTGTGGGGCCTTAGGTGTAGGCCTTGAGGCTTCCTGTCAAACTAAACCAGTGCTTGAACACATCATATTCGGTTTTCATATTCGTAAGAGTCTTATACCTATTATATTTCTGATTATCCGAGTCCGAGAGGTAGAACGAACCCAAATAGGTGCCTTTGTGGGGCCTTAAGTGTAGGCCTTCAGGCGTCCTATTAGAGTTCATTCTTATACTCGAACCATCTAGATCGCATCATAGAACGAATCCAAATAGGTGCCTTTGTGGGGCCTTAGGTATAGGCCTTGAGGCTTCCTATCAGAATCCGCTCCATACTTAAGCGTTCTATGATAATCATGATATAATAGGAACAAAACCAAGAGGTAGGTCGATTACTTGCGCCCCAAGTAACTTCAGACTTCTCGTTTATCAAGGATTGTCGTGGATGCGTTAAGTCCACATAAAGTTCTTTTTTATGCCTTGAGGCCAAGGACTTTTAAACTGATCAGATTTACATGCCCGCGAGCTTAGGACTTGGATCTGATTTGAATACTGAAGATATATTCAAATCGGATCCAAATACTGAGGAAGCCTTTTCATCATGATTTTGCTAGAAACAACTTGCATATAACTGGAAATATACAACATATTGCTAGACTTGAAAGCAAGAAAAGACAAAGACAGAGCAAAGAAGGTCGGGCAAGATTAAACCTTATCAGTTAAGGCTGATCTTCTTGCAGGTCCCTATCTTTGTCAAGGGTCTGAAAGCTTAGAGATAGAGAGAGAGAGAGAAGATACAGAAAGGAGAATCGATACTACAACAAGTTTGAACAAGGTAGCAGAGCTATTACAGAGGTTGGAAGAAAAGATTATCCCGCGGGGGATAAAGGCTTGTCCCGAGTGGGATGAAGGCTTGGGCTGACTACAGCTTCATTTGAAGGTAAATCTGACTTTGAGCAGAGTTTTGGCTTGCATTTGTTTGTTTGTTTGAGTGTCATTAATTCTGCCTTCTCTTCCTCCTTTTATAGACGACTTGGCTTGGCTTCCTGTAGCACCACTCTTGCCCGAATGCGGTTTGAAGGTGATGACTCATTAGCTATTTTACATACAGTGCCACCAGAAAGTACTTTTTGGGCTGTGCAGTCTGATCAGTCTACACCACTTGATCCTTGGGTAGGTAAGAAAGTGGCTTTGTGAATTGTATCTAGTCAGAAAAGGCCATTTCCTGCTCTCCTAAGTTTCGGCCGGGCCTTGATCTTTTATTCTTCCAGGCCTTCTTTTGGGCAGGCTTCAACCTTGGGCCCAAAATCAAGTTTTAATCCAAACAAAACATAACATTGCTTGGTAGCACTGCTGGAAGAGGGCGTCCCTCCCTAAACCGCTCCATCAAAGATAACGTGGCATGATGGGTAGTCATTCTATCAATCTAGACTGCACAATGAGACATGACTCAATTTAATAGTATATATTTATGGATGTTCGTATGTGAATTGGCCATCAAAAGATTACTCCCAATCACAAATTAAAGTTTATATCTACAAAATATCTATTGCATCTGAAGTTTTTAGATCAAAATACTAAAACATCATGCAACGAATGAACATCCAGCAGCAAAGCATCTCGCAGAAAAATATGCTTGATTGAGCCTGTTATGTTCAGCAATTCAAGCTAATGAGAAAGTGCATTCATATAATCAATATTTAACATAACTCTCTCAACCTCACTAACAGTAGTATAAATTCTTCATCTACTTATTTTCTACCATTTGAACATCAATTCCGCATTTATACTAACACGAAATAAAAATCTCAGCTTAGATAAGAGAATTAAGACATCTCGAACTCACATTTACCACTTCAACTACAATTGGACTACAAATTCAAAATCGGCCCGTCGGAAATACGCATCGAAAAGATCCACATTCACCGATTGGTTCTGCAGCGATGCCATCTCCACCGTTGGATTGCGATTCGCGGAGGATCAGACCACGGAATCAATCAAGGGCACCGCGCGCTGAGGCTGCAGTACGCACAAGGAGCGTCGGGAAAACCACAAATTCGGAGGACCAGGATTTGGTTGCCTTTCTTCTCCGATTCGGAGGAAAATCAGAAGACGACGAAGACACCGAGCGATGCCAATAGTTTGGGGTACAAAAACGATGATTTTTCGTCTTATATTTTGTGACAAAAATGGTGTTGTATTTGTGTTATATTTCAAAATTGCCACTGGTCCTAATGAGCCCAACCCATTAGGTACTACCCCAACAAATACAATTTAGAAATCAGAGTTGGTTTGCAAGTTTATGTTTTCGATTTGTCAACTTAATGTGAGATTGAGAAGGAAGCTACAATTTATAAATCAGAATCATTTGTTTGTCGGATATTTGACATGCTATATTTTGAGACTGTAAATTGCAGATGTACATTTAGACATCGTTATGTAAATCCGTCTAAAGAAGGAACCTAATTGATAATCCATACACACCCATATAGATTAAATACTTTTATCATGGCCAACAAGCAGCTTTTGTCCACGACGATGTTGTGTTCACGTTTCGTCGGTTTCACGTTTTCTTCTTCTTTTAGGAGACGATCAATGATTAGTGTTCTAAAATATGATTACAAACCTTTTAAATAACTTCATTAGTTGGTACAATTAAGGCATTTTGATTGATCCCTTTTGTGATCGCCTCATTTTCGCTATTTAATTAGTCCCTGAAACTTCTTGCATTACATGATGTGCATGAAAAGGTCTATTAAATAAAACATTGGGAATCTTTGAGGTAGTACTATGTTTTAGATCAAAATCAAAGAAACGGCCAAATAATTGATGTAATTAGTAAATCTTGACACATAATGTAATGCATACTTAATTGGAGCTACAACATCATACACCCAAACTAGAACAATTGATGAGTCCATATTGTACAATATATTTTACCCTATTCTTTGTATTAGTTTATTGGTTATTTTGGTAGAATTTTGATACTTTGTTATATATTTCCAATGTAGGATATTCGAATTCATCTGGAGCAAAAGGTGGTCAAACAGATGAATTTTGGAGTGATTTCAATTGGAAGATGTTTGTGTGCCATTCAAGATGAATGTGTCAAAATTCCAGATTTTTCTACCAAGCCGTTTGATCGTGACGATGAAATTAAGGCCCAGCAAGCAGCTTTCCCATATTGATGTTTCTGGACGTTTTGGGTATTTTGGAGGTCAAGATGGCATATTTCGAGGAAGATTCATTCTGTGGATTTGCAGGGGACATCTTCAGCTTTCAAAAGAGACCTTTTGAGACCGAATCGAAGTTGATTTGGTCAGTCAAAAGTATAATTTTCTAAGAAGTCAGAATTTTAGTTTAAATAGGAAACCTTTTCTTTTCTGTTTTATTATTTTATTATGTTTCCTAGTTTTATTCCAAGTCCTTTTCTATGTAGGGTTTTATTTTCTAGTAGTATAAATAAGGCTTTTAGCCATTAGGATTTTTTGAGGAGGAGGAGGAGAAGAGAGGAGAACGCACTATTCAAGAGGGTTTTTGAAGTTTATTTTCTAGGTGTTTTCTATCCTTTCTCTATTTCAATAAAATTCCTTTTGTTTTATGGTTGTTCGTAGCTAATTTTTGTTTGCTAGGGCGATGTCTTGAGCCTTAGCATGAATATGTAGTTTTTATTTAATTTCTTATGATATTATTCATGCATATTTTGAATTATTAATCACTGTACTTTAAACTGTCTCTATATCTTAATGCTTAGCTACCACTAGGATGTTAGATAAGTAATTGGATGCAATTCGGTCGGAATGCCAACGGGGAATTGAGTATTGCCTCTTGTGATTGATAGTTGTAATTTCACCTAGGGCAAATGCCACGTCTTAGGGGCTGCATGGTTTTTTAAAGGCTTTTCACAAAGCGTAATGAGTCATGCATGTTTATATTTGATTTGAATGCCACAAACGGCTTGCATGTTTGATATACGTTCTAGCTTGAATGCCACAAGTAGAATATGCATAAGGAAAACCTAACCTTCAAAGTTGCATAGGTAATTTATAAGTAATTGATAAATCTACATAGGATTCTTAAGGGGACGATGGATCCCTAGGCTTTTACAATTTGGTTTTCAAAACGTTTTCTTTTGTTTTCTTTTCTTTGTCAATTTATTTAATTGTGTTAATTTAAAATTCGTTTTTATTATTTTAAGTCATAAAATCACCTTTTATCAAACTTTGTTTTCAAATAGTTAATTAAGAATTAGTTTAAATACAAATTATTCATTGAATCCCTGTGGAAAACGACCTTGCTTGAACCGTTTATACTACAACTACCTTGTTCTCTTGCAAGTATTTTTTTAGTGTTTTTATCCCTACTTTTGTAGGTGGTAAAAATCCTATCAAGAAATTGGCACCGTTGCCAGAGATTGTTTCAAATAATTTGTGTTTATCATATTCTTAGTTACTTATTATTGTACATAAATATTTTATTTATTTAATTGCTAATTTTATTTTGTAGGTTTAATTCTGAGAAGAGTGCAACAATGGCGTGGGAACTACCATCACCAACCGGACCACAACCTTTATGGGATTCTTCAGCGGCAATGGTGGACATGGAAATACCACCACCAGGACCACCTTTATGGGTTTCTTTCGCAAAACAGGGTTTCTATGGATTTAAGCCTATACTTTGTGCCCTTTGTTGTTCAAAAAACCCATGAAATTTTGCAATGCCCTGATAGGAAATATTTTCCAGACTATGTGGAGGAGCATATTAATATGAGGAACGACTCACTTTGGCGTTGGAATGATCCCACTTTTGATTTCTACGCTCCAGATTTGAAAAAGCATCCTACTTTTAGATGGGCAGGTACTCTACAACCTTTTGAGCAGCCTAATGTGCCCCAAAGTTCAGAAGACGGTTCGGCTACCAGTACATTAGAATGTGTGGAGAGCTCTAATTACATACTGGAAGATATTGAGATTGAAGAGCCATCAAGGTTTGACTCATGCACAACGGAGGAAACAGAACCTGCTGATCTTGTCATAACCCCAGAACCCAGTCCTACCCAGACCTATATACCACACATTCTCTTTCAAGAGGCTGCAATGCAACCCACAAAGTTGCAGGAAAGCTTTGAAACTGCCAGCACACACGGAAAGCCAATCATAATTGCAAAAATAGAGTGCAGGTCCATCAAGCAGGCAAAGGCATACGAGAAGAAGAAGATGCTTTGTGGCATCCAAATTCCTCATAGACAAATTCGGCCAATGCACAAATTATGGGTATTAAATACAAGATTCAAGGCAACTCGACTGTAGACATCGAAATTTCGGTAAATAAATGTTGACCGATAAATCAAAGTTTCAACACTCATGTATTACATAAATTTTACACGTAGCGTGTGTCTAAACAAAAAATCGAAATAAGTTGGAAAAGTCATCAAACAGGACATGTGTCAACACCTGGCAGAAACGACTTATTTCATCTGGGATATTATATTCAAATTAGGCCTTGGAAATTTCTATAAATACAAGCCCATTTCATTCATTTATGGGGGGGGAACCAAAATCATTAGGCAAAATTCTTGAAGCTCTGAAGCTTTGAAACTCCGAAGCTCTCAAGCATCCAGGTTCCCGAAGAATCAAGAAAGCGTTCTTCGTTCTTCGTTCATCGTTCTTCCAAGATCAAGCCCCGACAGCCCTTGGATTAACAATCACCAATTCAAGATCAAGCCCTGACAGCCCTTGGATTAACAATCACCAATTCAAGATCAAGCCCCGACGGCCCTTAAAGAAAGTGTTCTTCGTTCTTTGTTCATCGTTCTTCCAAGATCAAGCCCCAACGGCCCTTTGGATCAACAATCATCCACCAATTCAAGATCAAGCCCCGACGGCCCTTGAAGAAAGTGTTATTCGTTATTCGTTCATTGTTCTTCCAAGATCAAGCCCCAACGGCCCTTTAGATCAACAATCATCCACCAATTCAAGATCAAGCCCCAACGACCCTTGAAGAAAGTGTTCTTCGTTCCTCGTTCATCGTTCTTCCAAGATCAAGCCCTGACGGCCCTTGAATCAACCATCCACCAATTTAAGATCAAGCCCCAAAGGCCCTTGAAGAACTTCCACCAATTCAAGATCAAGCCCCAACGACCCTTTGGATCAACAACGTCAACAAATCCACACATCCAACCGTTCTTCAAGATTAAGCCCAAAAGCCCTTGAAGATCCGTTCATCACTGTTCTTCAAGATCAAGCCCAAAAGCCCTTGAAGACCCGTTCATCACCGTTATTCAAGATCAAGCCTTAACGGCCTTTGAAGAAACATTCATCCTTAACATCAAGCCCCAACGACTCCTTGAAGATCCGCTCAAATCCACCTTCAAAGATCAAGCCCACGGCTCCTTGAAGAAACTTCCAACAGTTCATCCAAGATCAAGCCTCAACGGCCCTTGGATCAACGAAACATTCACAAATCAACACCTTACGGAGATCGAATCAGAGGATCAAATTTGAGAGAGATTGTAATCCAAAATCATCAAAATACAAATATTTGTTTGTGCACGTTGTTCTTGTCTCTTTCTGTGAACACGGAAAATTCCTGAAACGAAAGAGACAAGAACAACGTGCACAAACAAATATTTGTATTTTTTGATGATTTTGGGTTACAGTCTCTCTCAAATTTGATCCTCTGATTCGATCTCCGTAAGGTGTTGATTGGTGGATGTGCGGTTGATCCAAGGGCCGTCGAGGCTTGATCTTGGATGAACGTTCTTTAAGGGCCGTGGGCTTGATCTTTGAAAGTGGATTCGAGCGGATCTTCAAGGGCTTTTGGGCTTGATCTTGAAGAAACAGTGATGAACAAATCTTCAAGGGCTTTTGGGCTTAATATTAAATAACGGTTGGATGTGTGTGGATTTGTTGACGTTGTTGATCCAAAGGGCCGTTGGGGCTTGATCTTGGATGAACGGATGATGAACGATGGTGCTTTCTTCAAGGGTCGTCGGGGCTTGATCTTGAAAGAGCGATGAACGAAGAACGAAGAACACTTTCTTCAAGGGGCCGTCGGGGCTTGATCTTGAATTGGTGGATGATTGTTGATCCAAAGGGTCGTTGGGGCTTGATCGAAGGATGAACGATGAACGAAGAACACTTTCTTTAAGGGTCGTCGGGGCTTGATCTTGAATTGGTGGATGATTGTTGATCCAAAGGGCTGTTGGGGCTTGATCTTTGAAGAACGATGAACGAAGAACGAAGAGAGCTTTCTTGATTCTTCGGGAACCTGGATGCTTGAGAGTTTCGGAGTTTCAGAGCTTCAGAGCTTCAAGAATTTTGCATAATGATTTTGGTTTCCCAAATGAATGAAATTGGCTTCTATTTATAGAATTTTCCAAGGCCTAATTTTGAATATAATATTCCAGATGAAATAAGTCATTTCTGCCAGGTGTTGACACGTGTCCTATTTGATGACTTTTCCAACTCATTTCAATTTTCGTTGAGTCACACGCTACGTGTAAAATTTATGTAATACATGAGCGTTGACACTTTGATTTATCGGTCAACATTTATTTACCGAAATTTCGATGTCTACACTTTCGTTTCGGGAATTTTTCGTGTTCACAAATTGGCACGCCCGGTGGGATTATCTCTACCTCTCATCTTTTTCTCCGTTCAAGGAATCCAAACACACCTCAAAGTCAATGGCATCAAGCAAAGGACAAGCCGTTCTCGCAACCACTGAGGGAAGGATCCTAAGCACTTTTGCCGCAAACGGGCAATCCATTGGCGCCACAACCACTCCTCAACATGCCACTTCAAAGTTGGTGCCGCTAAAAGAGCAAGGGGAGCATCAAAGGTGTGAGTCTGTCATCAACCTAACCTCGCTGGGGGCACCGAAGCATGCTGCTGAGGCACACAAGATGACATCCCAAAACAGCCAACGACGTTCTTCGTCAGCATCCTGGATGTCTAAGGGAAAGTCACGTCTATTGGTTGCACAAGTCATGACCATCAGCGTTACCTCCATCGAAGAATAACTAGCTCAAATGAATGAAGCGATCGCAAGGCTAACACGGATTGTTGAAGAAAAAGACTTGCAAATCGCTGCATTCGTCAGCCGACTGGAGCCACGGGACGACGAGACCCCGACCCAGAGAATGATCCACTAAAGAGAAGAGATGACGAAGAAGATGAGCCTCAGGTGGAGAAAAACGATGTGAAGCCGAAGCCAGACCAAGCAACGGTACTCATGGGATCTCTTTCTATCTAGCAGCTGCAGGAGATGATCACCAACACCATCAAGACATAGTACGAAGGGAGCTCACATACCTCCTTGTTCTACTTGAAGCCCTACTCCAAGAAGATTGATGCCCTGAAGATGCAAAGGGGTTATCAACCACCAAAGTTCATGTAGTTTGATGGAAAGGGAAACCCGAAGCAACATGTTGCACATTTCATCGAAACCTGCAACATTGCAGGGACGGGGGGAGATTACCTGGCCAAGCAGTTTGTGCGCTCGTTAAAAGGAAACGCCTTTGAGTGGTACACGGACCTGGAGCTCGAGTCCATCAACAGCTGGGAACAGTTGGAAAGTGAATTCCTCAACCGCTTCTACAGTACCCGCCACACTGTGAGCATGCTAGAGCTAACGAGCACAAAGTAGTGGAAGGATGAGCCAGTCATTGACTACATCAATAGATGGCGCACTCTAAGCCTCGACTGTAAAGACAGGCTCTTGGAAACCTCTTCAATCGAGATGTGCATCCAAGGCATGCAATGGGGTTTGCAATACATCCTTCAAGGCATTAAACCACAGACCTTCGAGAAATTGGCCACTTGCGCCCATGACATGGAGTTAAGCATCGTCCATCATGGGAAAAAAGAACCAATCGTTGACTACAAGAACGACAAAGTTCTTGGGACAAAGGTGGAAAAGACTGCGTGGAAACCCACCAAAGAGACAATGACGGTCAACACAGCTCCCATCAAAATCTCCACACGAGGCAAGGCGATTCAAACCGAAGCTTTTCGTGATCAAGAGATGTGTAGACGCACTTTGAAGGAGCTTGAGGAGAAGACTTATCCGTTCCCCGACTCTGATGTGGTTGCCATGCTGGATGACTTGTTGGACAAAAAGGTGATCAGTTTGCCTGAGTGCAGACGGCCGGAAGAGATAAATCGTACCGACAGCCTAAGATACTGTAAATTCCACCGCTTCATCAGCCATCAAACGGAAAAGTGCTTCATACTGAAAGATCTCATCTTGAAGCTAGCACAACAAGGGAAAATCAAGCTTGACCTCGAAAACACGGTTGCGGCACACACTACTACTATCGTGTTTGGATCACTTGATCACGTGCCTCTCTGAAGCATGCATGACCATTCCCGTCAATGTTCAAGTCACAAAACACCTCCTACACAACCATCACCGGGGGCAAGCAACCAAGATGCATCTACTGGTGATAAGAAAGGGTAGACATCGGTGACCTGCAAAAAAACGAGGAAGCCAAGACCACAAGCCACAAGGCTAAAAGAGGAGCCTAAACCCGCCCCTCGAACTTCAGTCTTCGAAAGGCTGAATTATTCAAAACTTAGAATTTCGGCACTTGATCGCATCAGTGTTCGAGACCAAACTTCCGTCTTCAAAAGGCTTGAGAAGCCAACACCGCAAAGATCTGTCTTTGAAAGGTTATCAAAACCCAAGAAACAAAGCGGCACAGCTAGATATCCTCCACAACGGTCGGCTTTGGACAGACTTGAAGAAACTAAGAAGCCTTCTAAAAATAGGAAGACAACGCCAAAGGGAGAAAAGCTCGACAGTCTAGCAGGAAAAGACGATGTTCAAAGCTTGATTCCTTCAAGGATGAAGTGCCAAGCAACTTTGGAAGTCGACACAAAAGGACCACTGAAGGTAAGGAGGCGCACCATCATCTACACTGGCCAATCTTCACGGCAACAAACCCAAGAAGACCGCATTGAAGATGAAGCCCAAGAAGACAAAGAAGACGAAATCCTGGAAGAAGACGTCACTTCCGGCTCTGTCAACTCAAAATCTTCACCTCAGTCGCTGGGGGCATGCTCCAAAACCATGCTAGTCAAGCCGAGTGAAGTTGAAGGATGAACTTATGTCATTCTGAAGAAACTGCACAAGAAGCATATGTCTTCTCCACAAGTTCACCAATGGGAAATGGGGCAAAACAGCTCATGTTCGCCTCCAGAACAATGTGAAAGTGTTGGAGATAATGAAACTTTGACACGAAGATCGTCCATCCCCATCACGATGCATGATATCTTCCCAGAAGACTTCTTCAACTACTCAGTCAAGGCTCCTTGCTATGAAGATTGCGAGGAACGACTCTCCCGGATCGTTTGACGAACCAACAAAGCTCCTTGTCCACAAGAGCCTAAACTGCAGGACACAAGGCTCCTCGCCTGCACGAGCCTAAACTGCATGACACTAAGCTCCTGGTCTGCACGAGCATAAAAGGCAACACCAACGCTCCTTGCCTGCACGAGCTGAAACTGCAACACGACACAACGCTCCTGGTCCACACGAGCATAAAAGGCGACAACAAACACTCCTTGCCTGCATGAGTCAAACTGCAAACGGCACAAAAAGAAAATACCAAAAAATATGTATATATTCGAACTACGTTTTGACTTGATCTCTTTCTTTGGAAGGGTACGTAGGCAGCTTGATCATTCAACTTCGAGTTCAGTCATATCAAAATAAAAAAAATAAGTGTTTTATTAAATAGAGTCAATTTTATTACAAAAAAATGAATACATATGTTATTATGTATTTACCAAAAAAAAAAGAAAAAAAAAGAAAAGGAATATACAAGTATTATATATATATGTGTGTATATATATGCGTATACATAACTCAAAAGCCGGGCACTCGTCAGCAACCCATCTTCATTAGTGTCTCGGCCTAGGAGTAAAAGGGCTCAAGCCACAACGGGCACAAACTCCAGCTTGTCTTCTTCCCCATTTCTTCTCGGCCTACAGTGCGGCCCAGCAACTCACATTCTCCTATTTCCTCACGAGCAAAGCCTCAAAGTCAAATCCCCAGAAGCTGCACCAAGCTCGGCTTCTTCTTCCTCTTCCTCTTCCTCTTTAAGTACCGTGGCGCCAAGCTTCTAATCATGGAGCAGTTCCCAGAGACCGCCGCCTCTATTGTCTCCTTCAAAGTCGACTTCGACGTCGTCTCGCTCGATGGTCATGATTTTCTCGAGACCGATGCCAAAATCGATGACAACGGAAAGCTCCATGTCAAGGTCTGGAAGTCTAACGCATCAAGGTGGTCGCTCTCCGCAATGACGCCTAGGCCGTCGAACCTCACCGGCATCGAGATTTACAGCCTGAACTCTTCCCGAAACCCGACGTCGAGAGGCTCCAATTTCAACCCCTCCAATTTTTACTCCATGATGAGAATCCAAGGGTTCAACGCTCGACACTCCAATTTCGAACCTGCTGACTTGTATTCGGTTTAGTCCTCCCACGGTCTGACTCCCCAACCTCATCCCCAACCAAATACATGCACCCTTCTTCGACACACGCTTCCGGGAGACGCTCTTCCATTTCTCTTCCCTGTTCGACATGTTCAAGGAGACTCTGCCGCGAGAAGATCAACATAGGCTGCTCTATGAGAGATAAGTATATGGTAGAGATGCTATCAATGTGATAGCATGTGAGGGTTCAAGGAGGGTCGAAAGGCCGGAGATGTACAAGCAGTGGCAGATTAGAAACAAGAGAGCTGGGTTCAGGCAGTTACCGTCGGACCAGAAGATCTTGAAGTTAGTCAGGAGTATGGTGAAGAGAGATTACCATAAGGATTTCATCGTCGACGAAGATAGCATGTGGGTGTTGCAGGGATCGAAGGGCAAGAAAAAGCCAGACGACAATGCAGGGATGGTTGATTTATGGTCGATGCTGACTCAATGTGCACAAGCTGTTGCAAGCTATGACAGAAGGAATGCAGATGAACTACTCAAGCAGATAAGGCTCAACTCTTCTCCCTCCGGCGATGGCACACAGAGATTAGCTCATTACTTGGCAGATGGCCTCGAACTGCACTTGGGTTCTGGCGTTCCCTCGTACACTTCCCTTCCTCCACGACGACACACAGTGCAAAAGTTGTGCTCAGTGGCGGTGCTATGTGGCGGTGCTCCGAAAGCTCGGCTTCATCCCTGCAAATTCCCCATCCCATCATCAAACTTTATACAAAAAAAAATATATATTAAAAAATGGGATGGTGGAGCAAAGTGGCCACGTGAAAGAAAGAAACGAAAGAAATATATAAAATATAAAAAAATAAAATGAATGATGGATCAGCACCACCGAAAGCAAAGAAAAAAAAAGGTACAATAATAATGTAAAAATGGATGGTGCTTCAGGCACCATGTGCAAAGAAAATAAAAAAATATATAATATAATATATATATATATATATATATATATAAATGGATGGTGCATCGCACCATGTGCCAGCAAAAAGAAAGAAAAAAATAATAAAAATAAAAATAAAAAATAAAAAAATTGAGTGATAGTGGTAGTGCCAGCAAAAAGAAGAAAAAAAAATTAAAAAAAAATTAAAAAAAAAGAGAAGGAAGTGGTAGTGGTAGTGCCAATCAAAAGAAAAAAAAATAAAAAAAATAAAAAAGTATATATATAATAAATAAAAAAAAGAGAATGGAATGGTGGTGTCAGCATGGGCATCATATGAATATATATATATATATATATATATATACACACACGCACACACAAACAATGAAATAAGGCTAATTTATTGATTTCTCTAAAAAAAAAAATTTACATAAATTCGCATTCCACATGTCATAAAAAAAAAAGACAAATCAAATTTACAGGAGGGGATCTTCAACGTTGATCAGATGGCGCCTCAGTACTCGGCAGAACCCCAAGAGGAGGAGGCACCAAAGGTTGATCATTTGAGGCTTCATTATGCGGTACAACCCCAGAAGACGAAGGCAAATGCTGCTGGAACAAACCCACAAACCTCTGATGATCAAGTAAAATCTGACCATCAGATTCCTGCATCTGGTTAATTTTCCTCTTCATGTTTGTCGCATAGCTGTGTGCGAGCTTATGCAACTGTTTATTCTCCTGCTTGAGCCCTCTAATCTCTTGTTTGAGACTCATCACTTCAGCCGCCAATGATTCAACTTGACGGGTTCGAGCAAATAGGCGTTGGGCCATATTAGACACAGAACCTGCACACTGCACACTGAGAGCCAGAGAACCCTTAACAGCCAACTCATCAAACCGTTTGGAAAGTAATCTGTTATCTTTGGGAGTGACAAGGTTCCGGGCCACCACCGCAGTGATCATATCATATTTCATCACCGAGTCCCCGACGGTAAGAGGACCAATAGGGGATATGAAGGATGGGCGCCATATGTTGTCTGGAGAAGGCGGGACTGCCTCTTCACCAAGGTTCAAGTCAAAACGATGGTCAGATGGTCCAGACATTTTCAAAGGTGTTAAAGAAAGAAGAGGTCGGACAAATCGAGATCTTAGAAGTGCAAGAAGGGAGTTTCTAAGAGCAAAAATTCAAGTGTGCTTTGAAACGAACTGCGTGCCTCTATAAAAAATCAGCACTTGACGGGATTTCAGAGATCGAAAAGGCGAGCTCAGAATTCGAAGAGGCCAATTCAAAAAATCGAAGAGGTGCTAGCTTTCTCAACAGCTGGGCTTGCTCAAAAACCACGGGCCAATCTTCCTTTCCAGACTTGTCCGCACTTGTCACATGCAACCTCTGCACTCGACGGAGCTCAGAAATCGAAGAGGCTAATTCAAAAAATCAAAGAGGCAAGCTCAGAAATCGAAGAGGCATCTTGCTTTTCCAGACACGTCAGCACCTGTCACACACAAACTCAGCTTTACGGAAATCACGGGCAATTTGTCGAAGCGTCGATCCCAGATATCGAAGAGGCGCCAGTCTTTTTCAACCTCGTCAACACCTGTCACATGCACACTCATCTTGGCGAAAATTACAGACAATTTGTCGAAGATTTCTGATAAAGAAGAAAGCACGTGAAGCCATACTGATCAATCACGCATTGGTTGCCGACACGAGTGAAAGAATAGTACCTCTACAGGTATTAAAGAACTTCATATAACTGTCCACCTTCACCTTCCATAGCAAGGCAGACATACAGAACCTTTCTTCATCTCCAAACATACTTTCCTAACGAAGCATTTCGAGTCACTCAGTGTTCCTTATTCCTGATTGCCTACCTAGCACTGCTCTCGAGTACTCGTCTCCCACTGCTGCTGTACTTCCAAAGAAGCTGCCACATCTGCCTGAAAGACAGATAAGGCAAGTGAAAATGATACCTTGCAGCACGTGGAGACAACGTGCAGAAGAAACAAGCAGAGAAGAATGCAGCCTGCACAGTCAACTCAGCAGAATGAGTCTGAGATGAGGAACTCGAGAAGATGCTACATCTGCCTGAGGAACATATAAAGGAAATGAAAATGATACCTTGAAACATGTGGAGACAAGTGCAACAAAGCACGTGCTGAGTCATCCGCTACTTCTTCAAAATCAAAAGTATCTCATATCATCAGGGTTGCAATCACTCTGGACGGTGAACTCGTTTTGACCCTCAAATTCTTGGGTCGACTTACTAGGCGTTGCGGGCTGCACTTGCCAATTCACCCCGTTGAATCCAATCCTTAAAGATCAAGTTACCAACTGGAAGAAAAGCCCATCAATCTTGAAGATCATACCGCTGACCAAACTGCTCAGGTGTGAATTAGAAAGATTGAACAAAGCAACAAGTCGTCACCTTCACCTCGTGCCTGCTTGCCATATGTTCAAGTCAGCCTTCAAGAATCAAGCCTCAACAGCCCTTGAAGAAGCTTCCAGCCAAATTCAAAATCAAGCCTCGACGGCCCTGGAAGAAATCACAAGTCCAATTCAAGATCGAGTGTCTACCACTCTTGAATCAAAACCTAGTTCAAGATCAAAGCTGTGGAAAGTCAACAAAGCGTAAAAACAAATACGTGCCGATTCATCCACTACCAAAGCCAAAGATCATTTACCACATGAAGCTCCTTGTGGTCCAATTTCAACCTTCAAGATCAAGCCTCGACGACCCTTGAAGAAATTTCAAACAAAAGTTCAAGAACAAGCCTCAACGGCCCTTGAAGAAATCTCAAGCCCAATTCAAGATCAAGCCTCAACGGCCCTTGAAGAAATCTCAAGCCCAATTCAAGATCAAGCCTCAAGGGCCCTTGAAGAAATCTCCAGCCCAATTCAAGATCAAGCCTCATGGCCCTTGGATCGACATCTACAGTAAGGGACTTCAAAACGCATCTCCTACACGTGACAAGCACATGTATACGACGCGCCTTGAAGTGGGGGCATTTGTAGACATCAAAATTTCGGTAAATAAATGTTGACCGATAAATCAAAGTTTCAACGCTCATGTATTACATAAATTTTACACGTAGCGTGTGTCTAAACAAAAATTCGAAATAAGTTGGAAAAGTCATCAAACAGGACATGTGTCAACACCTGGCAGAAACGACTTATTTCATCTGGGATATTATATTCAAAATTAGGCCTTGGAAATTTCTATAAATACAAGCCCATTTCATTCATTTATGGGGGGGGGAACCAAAATCATTAGGCAAAATTCTTGAAGCTCTGAAGCTCTAAAACTCCGAAGCTCTCAAGCATCCAGGTTCCCGAAGAATCAAGAAAGCGTTCTTCGTTCTTCGTTCATCGTTCTTCCAAGATCAAGCCCCGACGACCTTTGAAGAAAGTGTTCTTCGTTCATCGTTCTTCCAAGATTAAGCCCCAACGGCCCTTTGGATCAACAATCATCCACCAATTCAAGATCAAGCCCCGACGGCCCTTGAAGAAAGTGTTCTTTGTTCCTCGTTCATCGTACTTCCAAGATCAAGCCCCGACGGCCCTTGAATCAATCATCCACCAATTCAAGATCAAGCCCCAAAGGCCCTTGAAAAACTTCCACCCATTCAAGATCAAGCCCCGACGGCTCTTGAAGAAAGCACAATCGTTCATCATCCGTTCATCCAAGATCAAGCCCCGACGGCCCTTTGGATCAACAACGTCGACAAATCCACACATACAACCGTTCTTCAAGATTAAGCCCAAAAGCCCTTGAAGATACGTTCATCACTGTTCTTCAAGATCAAGCCCAAAAGCCCTTGAAGACCCGTTCATCACCGTTATTCAAGATCAAGCCTTAACGGCCCTTGAAGAAACACTCATCCTTAACATCAAGCCCTAACGGCTCCTTGAAGATCCGCTCAAATCCACCTTCAAATATCAAGCCCACGACCCCTTGAAGAAACTTCCAACAGTTCATCCAAGATCAAGCCTCAACGGCCCTTGGATCAACGAAACATCCACAAATCAACACCTTACGGAGATCGAATCAGAGGATCAAATTTGAGAGAGATTGTAACCCAAAATCATCAAAATACAAATATTTGTTTGTGCACGTTGTTCTTGTCTCTTAGTTTCGGGAATTTTCCGTGTTCACATCGACAAAGACATAAACCTTGCTGGAGGGGATCCTATTTTATTACAAAAAGTCATTCACACAGAAGGGTGGACATCAAGGCTTCAAACAATTAATTCAGATGCATAATTGATAACCATCAAGTCACACCAGACCTACCGTTGCCCTACGCTGCTAGAAAAGAGTGGTTGACTCTTATGACGTGATCATACAATCCTCATTCCAATCCTTCTAGCTGTAGACGTTAACTAAACTCTAATTGGGAGGCAACCCAATTTTTTTTTCTAACTTTTTTTTTTATATTTCGTTTATTTTATTTTCCTGTTTTTATTCCTAATTACCAAAAAACAAA
The DNA here is from genome assembly GCA_963082935.1 of Malus x robusta. Taxonomy (NCBI): domain Eukaryota; kingdom Viridiplantae; phylum Streptophyta; class Magnoliopsida; order Rosales; family Rosaceae; genus Malus; species Malus x robusta. The sequence continues at coordinate 19,060,571 of OY720326.1, forward strand.
AAAAAACAAAACTTGTTATTTTTCCTTACTTATCTAATTCGGTTTTTGATTTGTGATTGCAGGTTGCATTCGGAATCGGTCTAATCGCAATTAATCGTGGATGCATAGCATTCATCCATTCACATTAGTATGCATTCAACTATCCATTCGTCACGGCTTTGCATTCAACATCAACACTAATATGCAGAAATTTAAAAGGAAAGCCAACTGGAGTTTGAGTTTTCAGAAACGTTACAGTGGGTTTGCAAAGAAGACTCTGTACTACTTGGACACATTCCACTCATTCGCTCTCACATTTCAATATGAAAAATAAATAAATAAAACTACAATACAAGTTTGGGGGTGGACCAAGTACTCAAAGCTAAGTTCAGATCCAGATTTTTTGCACGAATTTTCCTCGGCATTCATCATCAGGAGACATGCACACATATACAACAATATACATGAGCATTGATGAAATTCTAGATCCATGGATGCATGCAGTGGCGAAGCCAGGATTTCTCGGGGGGAGAGGCGAACTTAAAAGAATGCAAGGTTAAAGAAAAATGGCAACAACTAAATCTTTTTATATAATAATGTCTTCCATAATTAATCAATACAAACAAATTACAATTGTTGCCGGCGAGGTTTCATGTCATGAAAATGTCGCATAATAGGCTCACTATCAATAAAAGCAAATACATCTTTCTCAAAGTAAACAAGCATGCTATCACTCAACCATTGATCTCCCATTTTGTTACGCAATGGTGTTTTCAAAATCTTCATAGCAGAAAAAGCTCTCTCCACCGAAGCGGTTGCAACCGGTAACACCAAAGCCAATGTAAGAAGTTTATACACTAACATATAACTTTCACACCTCTCGATCTTCACTAACTCTTGTGCAAGATCACTAATTCCTCTCAATGATGAAAACTCACTATGCATCTTCATATCATGAATGTAATTGTCAAGTTGAATTGGAAGATTCATGAGGTCCATACGATCAAAATCTTGAGAATAAAGTTGGGTTAAACGAACAATTTTTGCTTTGTCAAAAGATGCAAAATTATTCACCGGACTCAAACATGCCATACAAAGAAGTAACTCGGTATTAAATACCAATCCCCAATCTTGTATTAAATAACAATATGATTCACATCAATAATCAATAACCAATAACCATATTAATGCATTACCATATAATTCTATACTAATTAAATGAAATTTGTATTAAATAATTAAGGTAGGGATTATACATTTAAGAATTAAAAAATTTACCTTTAAATAGTGATTGGAGCCGGCTCAAGCTCAGAGGAGAGGAGAGTGGCTCACTGGCTTGTGGAACAGAAATTAAAGAGGACTTTGTGGCTTTGGCTTGGCTACTGGAGTTTGGGGAGCAGCTTGGCTGAGATGGATGGCCCCGCTCTCTGTGTGTCTGTGTGTGTGTTGATTATTGGTGAAGAAGACTGAAGAAAAGGATAGAAAAGAGTAAAGGGTGCGGTGCGGATGGGGTCGTGTGTGGGGGGGACAGACAGAAGCTAGGGTTTCATTGGGGCGACAAGCGGAAGCGGTCCCCCACCCCATTATAATTTTTTTTTATTCAACTATCAAAACGACGCCGTTTTGATTTAGCTTTTTTAAATTTTTTTTACCAGGTCCAAAACGGCATCGTTTTGGCCTGGTTTTTTTAAAAAAAACAAAATTAGAATGCAATATGCACCGCAGATTCCCCAGAAAACCCAGAAAAACAGAGGGCATCGTGAACCATTATTTTCCGACGAGGCGCGTGAGGGGAGTGGCGAAGACCTGGGGTCCAGTGGTGTTTCCCGGTGAGGGGAGTGGCGGCCGCCACTCCTCGCTCCCACGTGGCTTCGCCACTGGATGCATGAATATAAGCACTATCTTCCAAACAATTCACAGAACAGTACAAAGAGATGAGGGGAGGATAGTTACCTTCGTGAGGAATCTTGAATCAACGCTTTGGACCATGGATTTGCAGACATCTCCGTGACAACAGTGATGTTTAAGGGCTGGAGATCAAGGGCGATTTTTCGGAGCTTCGAGAGAGGATGGATGGATCGAGACTCCGTCTGGGGGTTTCGTTTCACTTGAGGGTTGAAGCTGTGATTTAAAGGATTTTCAGAGAAGCCATGGTGTTTTAGCTCGATGATTTTGTGATGGAAATCGACAGGAATACAGCTATGGAGGGAGGCACGGCTGGGTATTTTTCTTTGAGTTCGAGTAATGGCGGAAACTATTGAGAAAATTAGTGTGTAAAAGAACCGCCAAAATTTCTGGTGCTCGTGTGTGTCGTGCGTGTGAGCATCAAAATGGGCTGCCTTGTTTCTATTTTCGTGGGCCATTCTTCATGTCTTTTCTTGGTTTTCCACGGCCCAATGTGTGGCTCCTCAAGACCTTGGATCCCTTCCTGTCATTACTTGAGTTCCATGCCTCAGGCCCCTATTCACACCAGGTGCACTCTTTTCCTTTATGTACTATTTTTTTTTATTTTGTTACCTTTCCGTCTGTTGTTTTTGATGTTTTTCTTTTGTCTTTTAGTTATTTATGTTTAGTTCAGGTTTAGTTGTCGTGTTTTGTTGTCTTTTATTTTTCTTTTATTTCGCACACCTTGAGGACAACATGCGATTTAAGTTTGGAGGTGGGAAATAAGAATGTTTAGACTTAATTTTTGAGTCAATAAAAAAAATTTCATTTTTTTGAATTTAATATCCATAGATTATTTTAAACGTTAGAACAAATGAACATGATGAAGATTAATCTCATATTAGAGTCTTTTCTATTTATCGTATGGTTTGTGGGGAGTGAGATTGAAACACTTATGTATTTTAATTTTTGTTCTTAGTAAAGTTTAGTATGTGTTACAAATAAAGTAATAATTGTTCCACCCGAGACTTTGCTTAGTAACAGAGCCAATCCTGCCTGATCAATAGTGATTCTCGCGTCAAACGGTAGAGTCTTGGTATGAGGCAAGGTGGTTAGTTGGTTTCATAACCTTTTCAGCTCGAGTTAGTAAGTCCTTAGGGGTGTTCTACACATAGTGCCCTAAAACCTTTGTGGTTTGGGAGTCATTGACCTAAAGCTCGTTACATGGGTTGAATAGAAAGCTTAAGGAAACTGGCATTGCACGACCACTACTATTACTAAATATAAAAAAAGGAGTATGAAAAGAGAAAAAAAAAAGAAAAAAATGGGAAAAAAAGTTATGTTTCAAGTTAGTATTTGTGAAATAAAGAAGACAAGATAAGGGTTTTAGTCGAGTCTCCTTAACTATATTGGTTCACTTTACACCAAAGGAAGTTCATGAATTCTTTTCTAATTGATTCTAAATGGCTTAGACTCTGTGGTGGGATTCGTTGGAACTTTTGGAAAGATGTTTTAATTTTTAACATTTTCTATAGATTGCAATTTGAAGATGAAAATTTTATCTTAGTAGAGTTTTAATATAGTTTTTAAGTTTGCTAGTTTTTATTTTTGTTTTTTAGTTTTGTTTTGCTTGAGGACAAGCAAAAAGCTAAGTTTGGGGGTATTTGATGGGTCCATATTATACCATATATTTTGCGCTATTCATAGTATTAGTTTATTGGTTATTTTGGTAAAATGTTGATACTTTGTTATATATTTCCAATTGGAGGATATTTGTGTGCCTTTCAAGATGATTGTGTCAAAATTTTAGATTTTTCTACCAAGCCGTTTGACCGTGGCAATGAAATTAAGGCCCAGCACGCTTTCCCAGATTGACGTTTCAGGACGTTTTGGGTATTTTGGAGGTAAATATGACATATTTTGAGGAAGATTCCCTCTGAGGATTTGTAGGGGACATCTTCATTTTCAAAAGAGACATTTTGAGACCGTACCGGAGTCGATTTGGTCAGTCAAAAATATAATTTTATGAGAAGTCCGAATTTTAGTTTAAATAGGAAACCTTTTATTTTATGTTTAATTATTTTATTATGTTTCCTAGTTTTATTCCAAGTCCTTTTCTAGGTAGGGTTTTATTTTATAGTAGTATAAATAAGGCTTTTAGTCATTAGGGTTTTTTGAGGAGGAGGAGGAGAAGAGAGGAGCACGCACTATTCTAGAAGGTTTTTGAAGTTTATTTTCTAGGTGTTTTCTATCATTTTTCTATTTCAATAAAATTCCTTTTGTTTTATGGTTGTTCGTAGCTAATTTTTGTTTCTCAGGGCGATGTCTTGAGCCTTAGCATGAATATGTAGTTTTTATTTAATTGCTTATGATATTATTCAAACATATTTTGAATTATTAATCATTGTGCTTTAAACTGTCTCTATATCTTAATACTTAGCTACCATTAGACCATCTCCAATGGTGGGCTACATGCTAAATTTTCTCCCAAATTCCCCCCCCCCAAACACTCTCAAACCCATGCTAAAACTTTGGGCTAAATGCCAAATGCCAAAGCTGGGCCAAATTCACCCCCCATGCGAGTGGACTTGTGGGTTGTTGGGCCAGTCTCGGCCCGCCCACGCTCCAACGTGCTCTACGCGGTGCACTTGCAAAGGTTTCCCAACAGGGGTGGGCCCCGCTGTCAGGCATGTGTCGGCCACCCACAAAATCCCAACGGTTATAATTTTGATCCTATGGTTGGGCTTTAAGGACCGTTGGTTGATCCAACGGTTCAGATTCAAATTTAATTTTTTTAGAATATTTTATTTTAAAATACATTGAATCCAACGGCTGAGATTGAATATAATCAAATCTAACGGTAAAAAAAAATTTAACGGCCCAAATTTAAATCCAACGACTAAAATAATTAAAAAAATTATTTTACTCAAAATTCATCCAAAATTTAGTGATTTTTCAATATTTATCAGAATTTAAATTTTTTTAAATTAAAATGTTCACAAAATTAATTTACGATAGTCTACATATTTATTTATTTATTTTAAATTTTATTTAAGAAAAAAAAAGCCTAAGTTCATTCTTTAATAATCCCGGGCTAAAATTTTAGGCCAGAACTGTTGGAGTAGAAAAGTTGTGTCTGGGCTAAAAGCTAAATTTTCCGAGCTAAAATATTTGGATTTTAGTCCAACCATTGGATATGGTCTTAGAATGTTAGATAAGTAATCGGATGCAATTCGGTCGGAATGCCACCGGGGAATTGAGTATTGCTTCTTGTGATTGATAGTTGTAATTTCACCTAGAGCGAATGCCACATCTTAGGGGTTGCATGGTTTTTCAAAGGGTTTTCACAAAACGTAATGAGTCATGCATGCTTATATTTGATCTGAATGCCACAGACAGATTGCATGTTTGATATACGTTCTAGTTTGAATGTCACAAGTAGAATATGCATAAGGAAAACCTCACCTTCAAAGTTGCATAGGTAATTCATAAGTAATTGATAAATCTATATAGAATTATTAAGCAGACGACTGAACCCTAGACTTTTACAATTTGGTTTTCAAAACGTTTTCTTTTGTTTTCTTTCCTTTGTCAATTTATTTAATTGTGTTAATTTAAAATTGGCTTTTATTATTTTAAGTCATAAAATCACCTTTTATCAAACTTTGTTTTCAAATAGTTAATTAAGAATTAGTTTAAAAACAAATTATTTATTGAATTCCTGCGGAAAACAACCTTATTTGAGTCGTTTATACTACAACTACCTTATTCTTTTGTAAGTATTTTTTTAATGTTTTTATCCCTAAAAAGTAGGTGGTAAACATACTATCAACAATCAACACCAAAAATGCCAGTGCTGGGTATAAGAAGAAGGGGAAGATGAAGATGGCAGAGATCTGACTCTCAGACCTCCTTTCTCCCTCTCTCAAAACCAACAAACCCAGCAACAAAACGATGAAGATGACGATGACGATGGCAAAGCAGAAGAACAAGAAGAAGGGGAAGATGAAAACAGAGCACGAGGCCGTGGCCGAGGGAACCGGACGATAGTGCTGTTGTCGAGCTTGGTGGGTCTGCTCACCGGAATCGGCGTCGTCGTCTTCAACTACTCTGTATGTTTGATTTTTACCCATTACTCAATAGTCCATATTTGCTTTCCTTGCTTGCTTGTTTGCAAAGTTTTGATCTTTTATCTGAAATTTTACACAAATTGTAAATGTTCATGAGATACATTAACATTGTAGTCTGCTAGTGATCTTTACATGCTTTTGTTATTCATTGTGAGGATGTTGAAGATTTGTCTCACATAGGAATGTGTCTTGTCCATCTGTTTGGCTTGAGTGCTGCAACATGTGACAGGGCACGTGAGGATATGAAAAACTGTCCCAGGTCGGAAAGTCGATGAACCTTGCATAGACTTACAAGGAGTTGGGCTACTCCCCCATTTTCAATTTGGGGTGGAACCTCAACTTCCATCACTCATTGCCTATTTTTGCTTTGCTTTTTTCTTGCTTGCTTATACTTAAAGTTTTGAGCTTTTTCTGAGATTTTGATATGAATGGGAAGGTTCATGAGATACATGATGTGTTCTGGGGTGGGATGCCGCAAAGGGGAGTTTCGTGGCTGAGGGAGGAGTTTATGGGAGATACGTGGAAGCAGGTGATTCTGGTTCCAGCTTCTGGGGGGGTTTAATCGTTGCCATATTAAACTTGCTTCGAGATGCTCTCTGAGAATGGTTCACAAGATAACAATGGCAATGAGCAAGGAGGAGAAAAAGGAGAGACTTTATTAGTGAAAATGGGAATGCCTGTTTCGGTTTTTTATGGTCTCAAGGCTGCATCACGTCCTTTTTTCAAGGCAATTGCTGCTTGTGTCACACTTGGGACTGGGAACTCGTTAGCTCCTGAGGGTCCTAGCGTTGAGATTGGAACTTCTGTAGCCAAGGGCATTGGTGCTGTGTTTGATAAAAGTTCAGAAAGCAGGCTCTCTCTTGTGGCTGCCGGATCAGCTGCTGGATTTGCTTCTGGTTGGTATTCAGTTTTGTGTATGTCTGTGCTGCCCATATCAAGACATGGTTGCCCTCATTGTAATTGTTGCTGTTCTGTTTTGACAGGGTTTAATGCTGCTGTTTCTGGTTGTTTCTTTGCCGTAGAGTTAGTCCTATGGCCATCACCACTGGATTCCTCATCCATTTCGCTTGCGAATACCACTTCTATGGTCATACGTAGTGCTGTGATAGCTTCTGTAGTTTCAAAAGTTGGTCTTGGTTCTGAACCAGCCTTTAAGGTCCCACAGTATGACTTCCGTTCACCAACTGGTACACTATCAGTTATCTGTCGATTCTTCAAAATTATACACATAAAAACTTATGTGCAAGTGAACAAAACATGGTTCTTTTATTTAAATAATTTCCACAGTTGACTATGGCATCAGTACATAATCTCTGAGTATTTACTTGTTCCTGGTAATGTGATTTCCCTTTACTGAATATGGTTTCTGAATTTTCCCATTATTTGGGTAGTTGGATTTACATTGCATATTCCAAATGGGTAATTTTTCAGGCATACCTTTAGTATATCTAGAGGTTGATGTTCAAGTTATTGTTTAAAGCTGCGGTTTTAATAATGAGACATATTCGAATCATGTTCAGAGCTTCCGCTTATCAAAGTGCACATCGTACATGTTGGTATTTGTTGACAATCTTCACAAGACCGTTGGCCTACCAAAATTTTTGTTCCCTATCGTGGGTGGCTTGGCTATCGGGCTGATGGCATTGGCATATCCTGAAATTCTTTATCGGGGTTTCTAGAGTGTTGACATTTTGCTGGAATCTCGACCACTTGAGAAAGGCCTCTCAGCTGATCTGTTGCTTCAGTTGGTAGTGGTCAAGATAGGTGCAACCTCATTGTGTCGAGCCTCTGGATTAGTTGGAGGCTACTATGCTCCATCACTTTTTATTTGTGCAGCAACAGGAATATCATACGGCAAAAACATCAGTTCTGCAGTTGCTCAGTCCAATCCTATACTTCCATCTTTCCGTCTTGGAAGTAGCATCATCGCAAGCATACGGCCTGGTAATGTTTTTCTTTTCCTATAAGCATTCTGTTTAGGCTCTTATTATCAGAAGTAAGTTGTTTCCTTTGATTGCCTCATTTTCGCTATTTAATTAGTCCCTGAAACTTGTTGTATCACTTGATGAGCATGGAAAGATCTATTAAATAAAACATTAGGGATCTCTTGGCCAAAACCACAGAACTGGCCCTAATAATTGATGTAATAAGCAAACATCGGCACATAATGTAATGCATTCTTAATTGGAGCTATAACTTTGTATAGTTTCCATTATTTTGTAACTGTGTATGTTGATTTGGTGTATGTCATTGGCTACTCTACATTGAAGCGTGCAACTCCGGTGATTTTCTTGAATTTTATCAAGCACATGCCAATTTTATGTGCTGCATAGTTACATCTTATTTGCAAATGCTAAGAACAGTTGTTCACGTGCACGTAAAATGTAAGTTGTTAATATATTGAAGTTGAGCATGAATCCTGTGGTATGTGTGATGGAATGGATTTTTCATGGAAAAGAGTTTCCAAGGGAAGCCAAGATAACTATGGCAAATGTGGATCTTCACGTGTTCTTTACACATCTAAGCTATTACTAGCAAAAAGACCCACGTGATGTTGCGGGTGTTTAAAATATTGTGAAAATATACAATGGAAAACAGAGGTTATAGAAGTTAGATTTATAGCTAAGTTCTTTGTTATCAAAAGATTGGTTGCTCACTGTTCAAAAGATAATTTCAATATGGGCAAAGTCTAACGTCTGAAATCAATCACATTAAAAAGGTTTCTCAAGCGTAGGCGCAGTACTGCTGTGTTTGTCTAGAACACCATAAAAACAAAGTTTATATTCTTCTAATCAAGAATCAAGTAAAATTACAAAGTTTATATTCTTATAATCATATTACATCTATATATATACATGCATAGTACCAATATATATAAGCATGCCGAGATTAATAAAGATCCTCAGTTCATTACTCCGAGCATACGAAATCAGGTCTGTAACAAGCCTGAAACGGAAGGAGAACTTGTCATAAATTATTTCGTTGAAACTTGTGACAGCAATGCATAAAGAGCGCTTTAATCAACAAAGTATCTGCAGAAGCTCAACATAAAACACGATGGGGATTGAAGTAGAGCAACTTTTCGTAATATTCAAGGTTTAATCCGATGCCATACATACCATACACCCACACTAATACAAAGAGAGTGCTTTATATATATCCTCTCAAAATTCCCGCAATATACCACTAATTTAAAACAGAGTGAATTGCACTATATGCAATTGAAAAATAAAGAAAAATTAGCAAGTCAAACAAAGAAAAGATGGATTCAAGCTGTCCACTATAACACATAATACGAATTACCGATGTATATGAGCATATCAGTTTAAGACAGTCACTATCACATACATTTAAATTGACATTTCACAGACATGATCTTTATAAAACGAATATGTGTTCAAGTAGCAAAGGAGAGCAATCCATAGTTTAATGACGAATATGTGTTCAAGCAGCAAAGGAGCAATCCATAGTTTAATGTTTTATAAGAAACCCATGAATATGTATGAGCATAGTTGGTTTCGTATGCCATGCAGCAGTCAAGGTGTTTGTTACCAATTTTGCGGTTCCATTGGGAAGTATTTGTATATTGAAATATAAAAAGCTAGGTATACAGACTCTATACCTCTCCCAAAGCATGCTTGGAATGCAACTGATGAAGAAAAGTGCCACTCTCTACCTATCGTCCTGCAATAATCAACAAATTGAAATTCAAAAACAAAGCCTGTCGTATCAGCGGTTCAATTAACTCTACCTATTATGTGTTAGTTCGAACAGTACATTTCTCATTGATGACCCCCAACTACTCCTCCACGTTTGCCTCTGCATACTCCTCCTCCGCTGCTGCTGCTCTTTTCCTTCCATGAAAACAACTACTCCTCTCCTCCTCTGGTTCAAGCCTCGAGTGGCCTATTACCACCTAATTTGACAGAACCTGGCCGGAATTGAGCTCGCCGCCTCTGTAAATTCGTCGGAAAACGCAGCAGTTGGGATTTGAACTGAAAATCGTAAATTTGAGGCAGATCTTCAGATGCAATAGGTGTAGAATGTGCCTGAGCTTATGAGGAGTTGGTTAAGACCAAACTCGAGACTGGCCGTCGCCGAAATCGTAGAAGTCGTCGCCGGCCTATTGAACCATCAGAGAGAAGGCAGTGGCGAGTGAGTTCTAGAATCTAGATAGAGAAACTGGCTCGGAGGAGGAGAGGTGAGAAGGAGTTTTAGAGGGTGGGTATTTTAGGGTGCGTTTGGTACGCAGACGGGACGGGACGGATAGAAGGTGTAATTTTTGAAAAAGATATGGGGTATATTTGTCTTAAAATTGTAAAACATTGTGTTCCACAGACGTGGAACAAACCCGTTCCAAGGGGGAGGTGGAACGCAAAAACACCCAAAATCTGTCCCGTGGAACAGCCCGTTCCACCCATTTTTGGCGCACCAAACGCGGGACGGAACGCCTCGTCCCGTTCCGTCCCATCCCGTCCCACGTACCAAACGCACCCTTAGAGAGAGAATGAGAGAAGCCAGAGACTCTCTGGCGGAGAGCATCGAGCTAGAGGAAAGAGAGAACGGAGAAAGAATAAGAAATTAAAAAAATATACAACAGGGACACGATCGGAATTAGCGTTAAAGTGCGAGGGCAAATAAGGGAGAACACTGTATATATAAGAGTGCTGATAAATCCACCACATTGTCTTATTTCTTCACCCATATTTTATTATAAATTTTAATGTCAATTTTATCCTCTTATAAAATGATATGTAAGGACCAAAACAAAAATGTACTGCAACTTGCCAATTTCCTTATGCCCACTGCACATTGCCGGATTGCCCATTTCCTGATGTTAGTTCACCATCTCTGTAAAAGAAAAAATTTCTTCTCTCTTTCTAAAACTTTAAATACATAACCCACTCATTGAATTCCATTGCAATCTGCAATTCTTGAAATTCATAGGAAAAATAAAATATCTAGACTATGCAAGGAACAAGAAGATGGGTGGTGAGGCAGTTTTGCTGCCATGGTGGTGTTCCGATGGTTGGGGGACCTAAGTTGGGTGTTGGGAGTTGGTGCGGGAGTTGGCGTGGCACTGCAGCGGAGTAGGGGTGTCAGGGGTTGAAATCACATTAGGGTATTTTAGGAATGATGGTGGATGAGAAAAGAGTATTTTCTTCTTTTAACATTTTTGGTGGGTGAAAAAATAAAATGAGGTGGAAAAATAAGACACTAGGGTGGGCGTAATTAATAAAAAGTTTATTTGGCAAATCATTATGCTGCTCACACTTATAAATAATAAACATTAAGTTATACGTATATATATAAATAATCATGACTATATTAAAAGACAAATCAATAAATAATGACATATATGTAGAGCACGTTTCTAAGCCTTCTCCATTATTTCAATTTTTTTTTATCGAAACACTATTTCAAATTTTAAAGGACTACACTTTGTAGAGCTTGATTCTTTTCTATTTTTGGATCCTACCGGATGACCTTTGTGAGATTTAACATTAGGTTCAAGAATTGAGGGAAGAGAAGTATCAAGAAATTCACAAAGTTGCATTTTGGTATCCTCTTTTTGAGCAAGATGCAACTTTTTAGGCTTATCTTTAAACTCCAATAGAAGGATGTCCACACATGTCATTCAAAAGTTCATGGTTATGTAACAAACTTTTTATCTCTAGCTTCCAAAATTATTCACGTTTCTTATTACTCCTCCTGACTTCGAATGGACAATTTATGAGCCGACATCTTGAGTTTCTCTTTCTTTCATCAAGTGAAGTTTTAGAGGCTCAATAATACCCACCTCTATCGCAACCAATAACAACATATGTATTTGTCTTAGATCTTTTAATAACGGTCACAAACCTTTGCATTAATGCTATCTTACGAACTTCACCGATGAGGTCTTCTCGACTTCAAAACATTTCGTCAACAAAGAGAGGGTTTTATCGGGCTCATCAATTGTTGATTGACTTCCTATATATCACACACACACACACACACACACATATATATATATATATATATATATATAATATACATATACATATACTTTTTTATCAAAGGGCTATACATATTTTAGTTTTCTTTTATCTTTAATTGAAAAGTTGTGTACATTTTGATACGTTACTGAGTGCTACGGTGACTTACCAGGTGTAGGTTAGCTGTCTTTGTCAAGATTAAATTTCATTGGATGACCTGCTGATCAAATATGAATATAGTAAGATGGAAAAAAAAAACCTTTGTACATAAAGCGCGTAAGGGATGACTGGTGACTTGTCAGCTGTAATGAAAGTTATGAACTGATGTTGGTGTGCCCTTATTTTGTCTTTCTTCATATGTGTGAATGCCTTGCATTTTTATACAGGAAAAGTAAGGTTCTTGAGTTGGGTAATTTCATTTGTCCGTTTTTTTTATTCGACATCTCCGTTGGATTGTCTGGAGCATATAGAACTTTTGTAACCTTTGTGTAGGTCAGGTCAACTAGTACAATTGCTGAACTCAAACTGATCTAGTCTTAGCGGGCAACTACTCTCTCCTCCCTTGCTTGCTTTTCATTCCCAATTTCTACCTCTGTCTGTCTTTTACTTAGTTTAGTGCCTAGATAGATAAAGAGAGATGGTGGATCATGACTCGCTTACTTGGGGCAAGACACATAATTTCAGGCGGAGTTATGGACTCTCTTATGACCTCTTGATAGCTTCAGAAATAAAAGTAGCAAACTAGCCCATTGATTATTAATGAATAACTATTAAGACTTGTTTAGTTTGATTCTTATCATAACATGGTGGTGAGATTGATAGTTTTAATGATTGTGTAATACATTATGCTGATATCAAACTAAATGACTTTGAGACATAATGATTTTTTATTAGTAGTCCAATGACTTGATTTGTCACCTGTGTTTGGAAAGTCAGATACCAAATTTTATTCGATCTCTATTGATGAACAACTATATTCTTTTATTTTTAATGGGGATAAATAGTAGCAAGTCCTAACTATTTATCTTTTTTTGACTCAGAGAGACTATGGAGAGTTTCATTCTCTCCACGATTTTGTAGTGTGAAATGCATTTTTTTGTGTCAAAATTATCAATGAAAGTGATTGGAAATTTCTTGAATTTCGAAACCGTGTACGTAAAACGCGTAAAGGGAGGGCTCCATCCCATGTGCGCCCGTTTTATACTCATTGCTTTTCCTGAATAGCCCTTGGAACTTTGTGCATCTAGTCAAAAGCCAATTCTAAGTAAATTCTGAAGTGAACTAGTCTCCCTCTCTCCCCTCTCTCTCTCTCTCTCTCTCTCTCTCTCTCTCTCGCTTTATTCTGAACCAGTCTCTCTCTCTTTCTCTCTATTCACAATTAATCTCTCTGCAACTACTGCTTCCTGGATCTGAAAACTAGAGGTTATGGATATGTCCTCTTCTTATTCTTCATCCGCAGCTGCTCTTGCTGATGCTGATGATGCAAAAAAGTAATTGTTTTGGATATTATTTTGAAGCTGGAGAAAGCAAATAAGCCCTCGTCAAATTGGTAACTTGTCAGACATTCATCTCTCTCAGACCCTGCGTAAAACAGGAGCCTTATGCACCGGGTACGACCTAGTTTTTAATTAATAAGTTTAGGTTTTATGTTATGCTGGCATTTAATTTGCAAATTAATTTTTGTTATGTCTGCTGTTAATTTCTTTGCTGGTGACCTGTCACCGGATGTCACTTTGTTTTGTTTGCATCTTTGTCAATTGTCTTCCTTTTGACGTTTGGATTAAACGGTTCTCTTAACGCAGGTTCTGAAAAAGCTTCGGTACAAAAGATTGAAAGAGAGAGCAAATGGAAAAAGAAAACAAGGAAGAGAACAGGAGAAAGAGGTCTCAAGTTGATTTTGCATCCTTTTTCGCATGGGGCTCTTCCTTTTTGTGTGGTGTTTTTTGGTATATGCATAATCTGATTTTTGTTTTTTGACTGTATGAAACATAACCAAAGCTTGATTTGCAGGAATCGATCAGGTGACGATGATGATACTGATTGTGAGGGGAGCAAAGCAAGGAGAAAAGGTTTACACTTATTCATTTTATGGTTTTCAAATACTAGTAGCTTTACATGCTGAGATGACGTTGTTCATATTAAGATTGCAAATATATGAATATCTTTCTTTAAATTATAGAGTTTTTAAAGATAATAGGTCCTATCATTTGCCCCATTTGCCACTTTCGTATCTCTCACTCGTTGATTTCGAGCCTTTGAAATTTTGTGCATGTCGTCAAAAGCCAGTTCAAGTAAATTCTGAACTAGTCTCTCTCTCCCCCCTCTTGCATCCTCTAAATTCGGTGCAACGTCGTAGTATTATTTCTCTCTAATTAACAATTAATCTCTCTGCAACTACATCTTTTTGCTGTTTCTGAAAACTAGAGGTTATGGACATTGCTTCTTCTTCATCATCCGCTGCTGATAACCCCCCACGTCGAGAAAAGTATGATGTGTTTATCAGTTTCAGAGGCGAGGACACCCGCCTTGGTATTACCAGCCATCTACATGCTGCCTTACTTCAGAAGAAAATTGAAACCTACATCGATTACAAACTTCAGAGTGGAGAAGAAATCGGACCTGCCCTTCTACAGGCAATCGAGAAATCCACGATTTCGGTGATCATTTTCTCACAAAACTATGCTTCTTCCTCATGGTGTTTAGATGAACTCGTGCACATACTCGAGTGCAAGGAAAGATATGGCCAGATGGTTATACCCGTATTCTACCACATCAATCCATCTGATGTACGAAAACAGCACGGGAGTTATGCGGATGCATTTGCTCAACTTGAAAAACGTTTCGACAACAGTATCGACAAGGTGCACAAGTGGAGGGATGCTTTGACGACTGCAGCCAATCTATCTGGGTTTGATTATTCAAACAAATCCGGGTAACTAGCTCATTCTTTAACTTGTCTAAAGTTATAAATTTTCTTTAACAGTTTGATTTGTGCTAAGATTTGGTAAAGCGTATTTGAGACTAACTATTGCTTTTCTACCTAATCATATACGTCTATACTCCAGGACGGAGACGGAGGCAAATCTAATTCAGAAAGTTGTCAATCATATTTTGGCCAAAATGTGTCGTGAATCATCCTTCGATTTAAAGGGTTTTGTTGGAATTGAAAGCCGCATCAAGCAGATTGAATTGCTGTTAGGCATTCATTTACCAGACCCTTGCATCACTGTAGGTATTTGGGGCATGGGTGGTATTGGCAAGACCACCCTTACCGAGGCTGTATTTGGCAGACACTCTTCTAAATTCGAAGCTTCTTGTTTTCTTAAGAATGTTAGGGAGAACTCAGAGCAAGCATGTGGACTAGATCACTTGGAAAAAACACTTTTTAAGGAGTTATTAAAGGAAGAAGTTTCTTTGCCCGTAGGATCAACTTTTCAAGAAAGGCTCAGTCGTACAAAGGTCCTCATTGTTCTTGATGATGTGAGTAGTTCAATGCAAATGGAACGTTTAGCTGGCGATCGTCTTCAGTTTGGCACTGGAAGTAGAATCATTATCACAACTAGAGATAGGGGCACACTTGGACAAACTGTTGAAGGGGATAATATCTACGAGGTTGAGGGATTACAACCTGATGACGCTCTTCAGCTCTTTTGTTCGCGTGCTTTCAAGGATAACAGTACTCGTAGAACAGATTATAAGGAGTTGATAGAAAAGGCCGTGCATTATGCTGGACGTGTTCCTTTAGCTCTTATAGTTCTGGGGTCCTTGTTCTTCAATTACAAGAGCAAAGATGAATGGGAAGAGGAATTCAACAAATTGAAACGATTTCCCAGCAAAGATATCCAGAAAGTGTTGAGAATAAGTTATGATGGATTGGACGAAGATGAAAAGGAGATATTTCTGGATATAGCATGTTTTTATAAAGGGGAGCCTGTGGTTGAGGTAAATCGAAGGTTAGCTTCCTGTGGACGCTATCCGGAAACCGGAATTGATAATCTCATTAATAGGTGTCTCATATCAATTGGTTCAAAGTGGGGAAGGGAAACCATAGAGATGCACGATTTGCTACAAGAAATGGGAAGGAAAATTGTTCAAGAACAAGATATTAAAGATCCCGGTAAATGGAGTAGGTTGTTCAATGATGAGGATGTTTATCGTGTATTGAGGAGTAACAAGGTAAGAGCCAGATGCATTCAATTTTTTTCTTTTCTTTTTTTTTAGAAAATAAAAATTACAAACTTGAGATAATAACACAACAAAGTAAAACTAATTTATAATAAAGAAGTGAGATTGTTAAAAGATGAATTTGATTGAATATTTATTGTGTTAGGAAGTGTTTGGAATATGAACAAATGTTTGTTTATTTAGACAAGTAGAGGAGGATACAATTATGTTGGATATTTGACTAGACTAAGACACTTGTACATGATTACCATCGCAAATACTCTTTGTTCCAAATGTGTGTTACATTTTAATATGTTTAATTGTTTATATTCACATTTAAACTTTCTTCTTATTCTTAGGAAACTCCATATGTTGAAGCCATACAGGTTAATTGGTATTATCGTCTAGTGCGACCATTGAAACATGCAGACTTCAAAAAGATGTCTAACCTAATAATGCTAATTGTGAATGGTGCCTCCGTATTGACCCCTTCTCTAGACCTTCCTGATTCTCTTCGTTATCTTAACTGGCGGAGTTATTCATGGGAATCTTTGCCGTCAAATTTTTGTCCGGAAAATCTAGTTGAGCTTCATTTGGCATTTAGCAATGTTAAGAAGCTTTGGAAAGAAGAGCAGGTATATTATATTATATGCCTATTTTAATTCTTGTATAAAATCAAGTGTAGAAATTATATTAATTCTTTATATTTCTATTTCATTTGTTGCAGATACTTGACAACTTACAAGTTATCAATCTGGAGTATTGTCCATATCTAACTGAATTTCCAAATCTCTCTGGGAGTTTAAATATTGTGGAGATAAATCTCAGGAGCTGTATAGGATTGGTTGAAATTCCTTCGTGCTTTCAACATCTTGACAAGCTTACTCATCTTGATCTTGGGAACTGCTGGAGGCTCAAGTATCTTCCAGAGATGCCAGGAAATATTCAATACTTAAATTTAGAACGCACTGGTATAAAGGAGTTGCCTGAATCAGTTTGGTCTAACGAAAATATTTCTTACTTGAATATAACTTATTGCGAAGACCTTGAGAAACTTCCAAGCAGCAGGTGTAAGTTGAAAAATCCCAAGAAACTTGACTTTAATGGCTGTTTGAGACTTAAAAAATTGCCTTCCAGCTGTGTTGACTTTCTCTCTTTAGAAGTACTAATCCTCAGCTACAGCCGTATATTGGAAATACCAGCAAGCATCAAGCAAGCTTCTCGGTTGTCTTTACTCGATTTAAACGACTGCAAGCTGCTTCAATCTATACCAGAGCTCCCAGTGCTATGTAATGTTAAAGCTGGAGGCTGCACGTCGCTGAAGATATTGTCAAGTTCAAGGACAGCACTTACACAAGGTTGGGATAAACCTAATTATTGGTACAGATTTTTTACTAATTGCCCAAAATTGGATAATAATTCAAGGAGCAACATAATGGATGAAGCACAGATTACAATTATGCGAATGGCAAGGAAGGCGCCTCATAATCCCTGGCCTCAGATTAACATTGCATGTCCAGGAAAAGAAATTCCAAATTGGTTCAGCTATCAAAATGAGGGATCTTCAGTAGACATCGAGCTTTGTCCAGATTGGTTTCGAACAGGTTTATTTGGTTTCGCTCTCTCTGTTGTTGTTTCTCGGGATTCAGATGTGCGGTCGTATAACTACACGAGGATCTATAACGACTGGGGGGCAAGAGCTAATTTCATTGTCAAATTCATGGGTGAAAGCCATGAACTGTTCAGTTCTGAGTACATTATCTCATGCGACTACAACATCTACTGGGACGGCCAATATCTCGTGCTTGTGTGGAATAAGACCTTTAGAAGTGAAGAGGTAGGAAAAAACTGCTCCCCTGATGTATACAAACTTGCCAAAGAGGCCTCTGTTGTCTTCTGCCCGGTGCATCGGAATGATGGTTCCCATATGAAGGTGGAAAGCTGTGGTATATGCCCATTGTATGCTGAAGATGCTGAGAAATTCAAACTTGGTCATGTGTTCATGTCGAGGGGACCAAAAGTAGAAGAAGAAACAAAACAAGATGAGCCTCAAGCCAGTGGATCATGTGATGAGTCTGAAGCAAATGAAAGTGATGATCATGGGTCTGAAGTCAGTGGAACTGAAGATGATTCAAGTGATGAGTCTGAAGCAAATGAAAGTGATTAGGAAAAACTTTTTAAGGAAAATTTGTACTTTGAAAGCTCACTTGTCTGACAAAGAAATAAGACAACAAGTAGGCAAGGCTTTTATTATTTTGGTATTGTTTATGCTTTATACATTATAAAGCGCTAGTTATGGACAAGTGTATAATAGCCTATTTGCTATCTATAAAACTTGATTTACCTTTATATCATAAACATAGACATTATTTAACACACCATGCCAGGGCAAAGTAAAAATCTCACAACCAAGCTCGATAGTTTGAACATTCAACACGACAAAAATATGTGATTGTTCAATGGCTGAACTGCTTGAGTAAAAATTATGAATGGCCTGATTGGACTTACGCCAGCAAAACTCAGTGTTCTTGTTTGCACCAAACAAAGATCAGCGAAACAAATTTTATTAGGGGGTAAAAAATTACAGCAAATTAAGGCTGAAAAAAGAAAGGCACAGCCCCAGTTTAATAATACAATCATCGAATTTGTAACAACGATAAAACTATAGGGCTCTTTGCTTCAATAGGACTAGGAACATTCCAAAATTAAGGAGAAAAATTATACGTTGCGCTACAAGCTAAAGGCAGAAAAGAATGAAGAAAAAGCGAGATGCATACACAAAGAAATGAAATACAAAAGATACATTACAAGTTCGATGGCTGAACTGCATTTTGACCCGGAAATATTCAATTTTCTCTCTAGCATCCAAGATTTCTTTCCCCAAGTCTCTGGGATATTTGTTATGATTTGACACTTATCAGGAAGTAACATGCACACATAAATTTGCTGCTCAAGATGAGAAAATTGGGGAAACATTAAAGTTCTAAGTACCTTTTTATCAGCTTCAGTTGCTTCTTTGAACTTTCAGTTCAGTGAGTTAACCTCCTCTGTACTCAGTTGATCTACAAGATGTTTCTCCAATTCTGGTACTCCGGGTTTCCGCTAATTGGCCTGCTGCTTTTCCTCAGCATGAGAAGGAGCAACTGTCTTCGGTGGCCTTCCTCCAGCTGGGGGTGCCATGTGCCGAGCACCAAAACCAAGCATCAGTTGCTGTTTTTGAAAGCCTTTTGAAGTGAAAAATAAGAAACTATTCTACATCAAAGAAAGACATGTTTCAAAATATAAAGGTGATTTGTTTTATGGATGAATACCAGAAGCAGGTCTCCAGGCTACATTGCCAGCATTGGAGTAATTATTTGCAGGTTGAAAAATATTGGATAAATCAAACATAACATTGCTTGGTAGCACTGCTGGAAGAGGGCTTCCCTCCCTAAACCGCTCCATCAAAGATAATGTGGCATGATGGGTAGTCATTCTATCAATCTAGACTGCACATTTAGACATGACTCAATTTAATAGTATATATTTATGGATGTTCGTATGTCAATTGGCCAGAAAAAGATTACTCCCAATCACAAATTAAATTTTATATCTACAAAATATCTATGGCATATGTAAGTTTTTACATCAAAATACGAACACATCATACAACGACTGAACATGCAGCAAAGCATCTCGCAGAAAAATATGCTTGATTGAGCCTGTTATGTTCAGCAATTCAAGCTAATGAGAAAGTGCATTCATATAATCAATATTTAACATAATATGCCCCTGGTTATCATTTTATGCGGAAATTCCTTCAGCAACACAAGTATACAGCTTCAAGAACCTATTTGTCGATATGATCCTGACCCAAGAACATTTCCCCTGTATGCGACAATCCTTGCTACTCCATAGTCATCTTATGCTGCAGGTTTTCACTACTGCACAATTCTAATGTAATAAACAATCCTCGATCAATCCTTGTGACATATAACACATTTCTAAAGTCTGCTTACCACCTCAGGTCGAACGAATACATCAGAAGGTATATTAATGACCTAATAACATAACTCTCTCAACCTCACTAACTGTAGTATAAATTCTTCATCTACTTATTTTCTACCATTTGAACATCAATTCCGCGTTTATACTAACACGAAATAAAAATCTCAGCTTAGATAAGAGAATTAAGACATCCCGAGCTCACATTTACCACTTCAACTACAATTAGACTACAAATTCAAAATCAATCTGATTCGGAACACAAATATAATCATACACACACATCCAATTATACATATATACACAAGCATATACATATATATAGAGAGAGTACCTGCGCAAGGACCTGTTTGGGTGATCAGAGCACTGGAAGAAAGCGACGGCTTCATTGCCACTAATCCGGCCATCGCGGTCCAAATCGGCCCGTCGGAAATACGCATCGAAGAGATCCACATGAGCCGATTGGTTCTGCGTCGACGCCATCGCCACCGTCGGATTGCGATTCGCGGAAGATCAGACCATAGAATCAATCGAGAGCGCCTCGCTCTCAGGCTGCCGTACGCGTGAGGAGCGCCGGAAGAATCAGAAAACCACGAATTCGGAGGACCAAGATTTCGGAGGACCAGGATTTGGTTTTGATTTTTTGTGACAAAAATGGTACTGTATTTATTGTGATATTTCAAAATTGCCACTGGTCCTCATGAGCCCGGCCCATTAGGCACTACAACAACAAACACAATTTATAAATCAGAGTTGGTTAGCAAGTTATGTTTTCGATTTGTCAACTTGTACAAAGTGGGGAAACAAAAACGTTCACATATAGAAAGGTACAAATTAATGCGAGATTGAGAAGGAAGCTACAATTTAGAAATCAAAGTCATTTATTTGTCAGATATTTGATATATTATTTTGTCATACCGTAAATCGTAGTTGTACATATAGGCATGGTTCTATAAATCAGTCTAAAGAGGAAATATAATTGATAATCGATGTTGAATCTCAGCGCTAGTT